>OX244032.2:14760690-14828190 GCA_945859785.2 Tridacna gigas
ACAGGACTCACTCCTCTCTCACCGCTGATCATTGTTAGACGAAGGTTAGGTCGGAAAGCAGGCAGTGGCTTGGGAAGAATATTGTACAAAGTACTGGTAACAGAAACTCCAGGAAAGCATGGATAGGTGCACTGGTCGCCACAATATAAACGATGTAATGTTGAAAATGGCGTTAGAAACCATACAATCAATCAACCGAGTTGAAAGAATTTGTAGATGACAAATGCGACTCAAAAATTGAAGTCTGTTTCGGAAAGAGTAGAAAACATTGTGCATATTCTCCTTTTTCAACAATGTTTCACAATTTTTGTTTCTCAGGGTAGGAAAGAGTCGGGATTGTGTGGTTAAAAGTTAACCTAGGTTCTTTGACTGCTTCTCTCGTACACCAAGTTTTCTTACATAAACATTTCATAACTCTTATACATTACAAACCAAATTTTGCCATGGTTCAAGTCTTCCAATTGCGTCTGGTTTCAAATGAATACTTAGAGGTCAAAGATATATGAGCCGTGCCCTGTGAAAAAGGGGCTTAATGCATCTGCAAAAAGTATCGACCCAGGTCAGCCTGCGCAGTCCGCGCAGGCTGACCTGGGCCGAAACTTTTTGCTGTTGGTCAATTTTCTACAGCTCAAAGGACCGTTGCACCTCATAATTCAGTCGGTTGTTAGACAAAAAGGATTTTATGGATCCATAATTATGTGATGACTTGCTCGGAATCATGCATCACGGAGATGTGTGCATGGCTCATATGTAACAGAATATCCAGTCACTTAGAAGAAATAAGTCGGGGGAAGGTGAGGATGCACAAAATCCCACAAAATATCGGCCAGCGTAGATCCAAGATCGGATTAAGCATTTTTACAGCCTGATCTTGATCTAAACTGTCCGCAAAAGCACCCCAACTTTCCTTCTCCGCCGAAAGGCTTAACTCTGGTGCGGCACTGTTGCCATAAAACGCTATTTTTATTTCCCATAGGATTATTTTACCATTTCAAATCTTAGCCCATAAAGAAGCGCCTTTCACTACTATTGTTGCCTTTGCGGTCAGTGTAGGTCAAGATCAGGCTGTACAAAACGTGCAATCTGATCTTTGATCTACTCTGTCTGCTTTACTAAAACAGTACAGACGAAAGGCAGCCACTAAACTGCAATTATCTGGGTCTTGTTCTAGATAGAAAATGTCCATAGGGGCGCTTTACGCGTTACAATATTATTACCAGAACCGGGTTACGCCCTCTAATTTAGTTACATTTCTTTTAAAGATGCCAAATTAACTTATTATCCTCTGAAACGTATACTTACAGCAGAAAACTTTGATTCGGTCCTTTAGATGTAATATAAAATAATTGGGGTTAAAATATGAATATAAGCCATGCTCTTAGTAAAGTGTGTTCAATGTATCGGCAAAAAGTATCAACCCGGGTCAGATTGCGCAATGCGCGTAGGCTGACCTGTGTCGAAACTATATGCTATTGGTCAATTTTCTGTATGTAAAAGGACCAGTTTTCCTCATGAATCAGTCGGCTGACAGACATGTATGGAGTTTATGGATCCATAATTATGTGATGACTTGCTTAATATCATGCATCAAACGCCCCTTTGCCAGAGCGTGGCCTTTTCTTTTGAAAATGAAAAAAACTTCTGAAACTTATATTTGCAACAGACAATGTTTTCTATCTATTGGAGGACAAATCCCATCATTTGAGCCACACTGAAAATGTCGTCTGCCAATGCTTTCAACTTGGACAACTAAAACGTTTTGTCGTTTGGTAAAAGGTTAACCCTTTCCCAAACGATAAATTTTAGACTGGTCCAAACTGAAAGCGTTTGCAGAAGACAATTTTAAATTTGATGAAAATAACAGAAAGTTCTCCAGAAGGGTAGAAAACACTGTGGGAAAAGGAGAAATTGCTCGTTACGAGCAATTTCTCCTTTTCCCACAGTGTTTTCAAAAGACTTATACAGCAGACATGTGAAAACCAGGGCACGTATTCACCAACCATTCTTAAGAACGTTATTTGTCTTGTTCTCAAGAATTTTCAACATTTGAAAGTAACACAACTCCTGATTGGCTAAACCAAAGGGTTTAGCCAATCAGGTGTTGTGTTACTTTCAAATGTAGAAAATCTTGAAGAACAAGACTAAGAATATTCTTAAGAATGGTTGGTGAATATAGACCCTGGGCTTGTTTGGGAAAAGGTTAAATAGATTTGAGCCATGCTCTGGCAAAATGGGGTTTAATGCATCTCTGTGATGCATATTACTAAGCAAGTCATCATATAAATATACATTTGAGCCAGACTCTGTGACAAGGGGGCTTAATGCATCTGCGAAAAGTATCGACCCAGGTCAGCCTGCGCAGTCCGCGCAGGCTGACCTGGGCCGAAACTTTTCGCTATCGGTCAGTTTTTCGTATGTCAAAGGACTAGCCTCCCTCATGATTCAGTCGGTTATTAGGAAAAGGGGCTATTATTGATCCATAATTATGTGATGGCTTGATTTGTTTCATGCATTAATCTCCCTTTTGCCAGAGCATGGCCCATTTGTAAAATCCATTTTGTCCAGTAACCAACTGAATCACGAGGGTCAATACTTTGGCAGATGCATTAAACCCCATTTTCACAGAGCATGAATCATATACATCAAAATTTCTAGCTTGACGTAAAAACCCGACCATTGCGATTTCAAAAATCTTTTCACCATAAAAAAAGTTTCATCGTAGCGGACAGTTTTGATAAAAGATCAGACTGTACGTTCTGTCCTTTCAGATCTTTGATCTACACTCTTTGCAAAAGCTTCCCTGAGACGTATAGAACAGCCAAATACTTAGATATAAGTCATGCTCTATGAAAATATGATTTAGTGCATCTGCAAAAAGTATCAGCTGAGGTCAGCCTGCGCAGTCCGCGCAGGCTATCCTTGGTCGATACTTATTGCCTTTGGTAAATTTTTTGCATACTACGTCATGATTAAGTCGGGTTTTAGACAAAATGAACTTTTTGGACCCATAGTAATGTAATGATCTGCATGGCTTTACCGCACAATGCCGCTTTTCAACGTCTCTGGGAAAGAGGCCTTTTGAAAACATTGTGAGAAAAGGAGAAAATGCTGGTAACCAGCATTTTCTCCTTTTCCCGCAATGTTTTCTACCCTATCAAAGGAAAATTGCACCATTTGAGCCACACTGAAATTGTCGTCTGCAAATGCTTTCAATTTGGACAAGGCTAAAATTTTGTCGTCTGGTAAAGAGTTAAACCCCCCGTTTTGCTACAGCATAGCTGAACATAGCGGACGGTTAAGATGAGTAATTACAGGGCTTTAACGACTATCGTTCTGATTTCAGCGAAGTAAATTGCCTACACTTTTAACCCTTTACCAGACGACAAAATTTTAGACTGGTCCAAATTGAAAGCATTTGCAGACGACAAAATAAATGTAACCCAAAAATTGAAATTTGGTTTGGGAAGGGTAGAAAACATTGTGGGAAAAGGAGAAAATGCTGGTAATCAGCATTTTCTCCTTTTCCCACAATGTTTTCAAAAGCTTTCTTTTTCAGGGTCGTCAAAAGTCGGGATTGTGTGGTAAAGAGTTAAATAAAAAGAAACGGGTAGAATTAGCTATGAACAAGCAAGAAAAAGTTGAAGAGGATATAAATTAATCCTTAGGCTGCTAAGTCCGACTCAAGAATCTTTTTCGAACAGTGTAGATCAAGATCAGACTGCACAGAAAGTGCAGTCTGATCTTGGATCTGCACAGTCCGAAAAGTACATATGTTTCCTCCAAAATTAACTTTCAGATAACAACATTTGGGTTATTTTGCTATCCGCTTAAATGTTTCATTTAATTGATTTAGCGGGATAAGGGTTAAGTCTTATTCTGCTAATAAGTTAAATGAAACTTTCAGGCCGATGGTGAAAATAATGCTATTCCAAACCCTTTTTTTTTGGTTTCGTGGGGGTGGGGGGGAGAGAGAGAGAGAAAAATATCTCCTTATCCACAGTGTTGATCAAAGATAAGAATGCAGGTTTTGCGCAGTCTGATCTTGATCTACACAGTCCGCAAAAAGGTCAATGAGTCGCGCTTAGCAGCCTAAGGGTTAAATGGATTCACGTGATTCTTTGAAGACATTTATAAAAATTAACAAAATTTGGGCGGGGTCCTTCGTCGCTCAGAGGTAAAGACTATAAAATCCATTCTCGGGAAATCCAGGAAACGTATTCACCAACCATTCAAAATGAACCTTGTTCTTCTTCTCAATAACGTTCTAAGTTTCAAAGTAACGAAATTTCTGATTGGCTTAACCTATTGTTTCAGCCAACCAGAAACTGTGTTACTTTCTAAATTTGAAATGAATTAGGATGCAATTTAGAATCGTGGCACAGTATCTTTTTTTTTCCCGGTTGTCGTCGCATTCGAATGATTTGCATAATCGAGTCATGCTCTGTAAAAAGGGAGCTTAATGCATTTGCGAAAAGTATCGACTCATGTCAGCCTGCGCAGTCCGCGCAGGCTGACATGGGCCGAAACTTTTCGCTATCTTTATATTTTCTACATCCCAAGGGATAATTCTACCTCATTCAGTCTATTGTTTGATAAGATGGATTTTATAGATTCATAATTAGGTGATGTCTTGCTTGGTCAATGCATCACGGAGATGCATTAAGCCCTCTTTTGCCAGAGCATGGCTCATACATTCTGTAGACTCTACATTAAATTCTTATGACTGACTGCTTGATTTATTGCTCAACTCTTTACCACACAATCCCGACTTTTAACGACCCTGTGAAAGAAGCCTTTTGAAAACATTGTGGCAAAAGGAGAAAATGCTGGTAACCAGCATTTTCTCCTTTTTCCTACAATGTTTTCTACCCTTCCCAACACAGATTTCAATTTTTCAATCACATTTATGTTGTCGTCTGCAAATGCTTTTGATTTGGACCAGTCTAGAATTTTGTCGTTTGGTAATGGGTTAATTGATTGATTGATTTGTGTTTTAAACAACTTAACCCTTTCCCAAACAAGCCCTGGTTTTCACGTGTCTGCAGTACAAGTCTTTTGAAAACACTGTGGGAAAAGGAGAAATTGCTCGTAACGAGCAATTTCTCCTTTTCCCACAGTGTTTTCTATCCTTTTTGATAACTTTCTGCCATTCTCATCAAATTTAAAATTGTCGTCTACAAACTCTTTCAATTTGGACCTGTCCAAAATTTGTCGTTTGGGAAAGGGTTAAGCAGCTTTAAACAATATTTCAGTCATATGAAGGCGACAGCTATACTTATTCATATAAAACTGAGCCGCGCTCTGGCAAAAAGGAGTTTAATGAATCTCTGTGATTTTTGTCTGACCACCGACTAAATCTTTGGCTAGAATGGTCCTTGAACATGCAGAAAATTTACCAAAAGCAAAAAGTTTCGACCCTGGTCAGCCAGCACGGACTGCGCAGGCTGAACTGGGTCGATACCTTTTGCAGATACATTAAACGCCCCTTTTTACAGAGCATGGCTCACATTAATCTTTTACCAGTACTAGGCTAGGGCTCTGAAGCGTCTTGCCCTAGGACACTGCCTAGAAAAAAAAACCAATACTTCGACATAGGACCGAACTCGGGGCCTCCAGTTTTCGAAGGTGCTTCCTTAATCAAGTTTGGACCGTCTTTAAACTCTCTCGAGCCCAATACAGTTTTATATCCAATGACAGGCAAAATTCTAATAACCAGAGTTTATCCGTTTCCAACCATGTTTTCAACCCGTTCACCGAAATATGTCTCATCGGTTAGCCACAATGTTCATGTACAGGTGCTTTCAATTTTAACAAGTCTGAAATTCTGTCACCTGGTAAAGGGTTAAAGGGAGGTAAAAGTTGGTAGCATCAGGGAAAAGATAAAAAAAAAAGACAGCCCCTAATCTGACCTACATAACGATGTGTTTACATCCTCTGATGAGAGGGAAGATAAGATCTTTTAGATACGTATCTCAGCCTTTCTACAGCTGTTTGTCCTGTCTCCTCGGGTAATCATCCTGGGACGATATTACAGATGATGAACGTGTTAAAAAAACATTGTCATAAAATGGAAAATTGACATACTCTGTGAAAAGGGGGCTTAATGCATCTGCAGAAAGTTTCGATTCTGGTCAGCCTGCGCGGACTGCGCAGTCCGCGCAGACTGACCTGAATCGAAACTTTTTGCTATTGGTCAATTTTCTGCATGGCAAAGGACCGCAACACTTCATGATTCAGTTATTTGTTATGGGTCCATAATAATGTGATTACTTGCTTGGTACCATGCATCACGGAGATGCATTAAACCCCCTTTTGCCAGAGCATGGCCCATATAATGTGCGTCTTCTGGCGTTATTGCAATGTTGTCATCTAGAAGTTACTCCGTCCGTTTATTTATTCTTTTCTTTACATCTTTGTCCTTTTTCAGTTTCATTAATCCAAAGAACGGACCTATGACACATAAAAAAGTACAATACAACTGTGAAGGATAAAGTAGGCACTGTTTAAATTTGTTTTGAGCCATGCTTTATGGGAAGGGGGTTTAATACATCTACAAAAAGCATCGACAAAAAGTATCAAATAATTATCTACGTGAGAAGGTCATTGGACGGGAATAATGAGGTGTAATGAATAGGAAACAAAACTATAACACTTGATAGAGAAATTGTCGTGATTTCATGGATTTTAGAGAATACGTGGTTGTACGTAATAAGGCTGAAAGGACGCAATGATAACCAAATTGGAAACAGACTTGAAGCGCTATTATTACGATCAAAGCGCTGACGCAACTGTGTACAAAAACGGGGTGGGCAGCGCATGAATAATTAGAGGATGGTTATAAACTTTTTGCATCACCCTTCCCCCTTTTGCAGCAGACATTTTCTTAAAATATAATGCGAAATGTGGAAAGTAAACCAGATTGAAAGTTTAATCCTCAACCACACAATCCCGAAATTAACAGCCCTGAGGATGAAAGCATTGTGGAAAAAAAGGAGAAAATTCTGGTAACCAACATTTGCCTACAATGTTTTCTACCCTATCAAAGACAAAATTGTCATTTGAGCCAAATTTCAATTGTCTGCAAATGCTTTCAATTTGGACATGTCTAAATTATTCTCGTGTGGTAAAAGTCAATAAGTAAATATCTGAGAAAACATGGTTGTAAAAAAGAAAATTTTTACAATGAATATTTGCATAAATATCTGGCGGCACGACGCATCAGTGTCGCCTCCAATAGGTATTGAGTAGAGTAGCAGATTGCAAGTAAGTAATTACCTATGATTTACCAGGCAAATTACGGTTGCCAGTGCACCTTTCCATGCACTCTTTGTTTTTCTTGACGCTTTACCAAACAATCCATGTTGAACGACCTTGAAGAAGAGTGCATTTGGGAACATTGTGGCAAAAGGAGAAAATCCTGGTGAACAGAAAGTTTTTGCTAACCTTTTAATCATTTACCACATAATCACAACCTTTAACGACCCTGTTAAGGAAGCATTTGAAAGTATTGCGGAAAAAGAAGAAAATGCCGGTAAAAGGCATTTTCTCCTTGTCCCACAACGCTTTCTACCCACAATGTTTCTACCCATCCAAAAACAAATTTCAGTCTTTAAGTTACATTTATTTTGTCATTTGCAAATGCTTATAATTTGGACCAGTCTAAAAATCAAAAAAACTGTCGTGTGGTAAAGAGTTAAACACAATTTCCGCCTTTTGGACCTTTGGAGCCTGTATTTTGTCGAGAGTTAACCTATACCACACAATGATTTGCAAAATATTCTTTGCAAGCCACTGACTGCTTTCCGAGATATACATCGTCGAAATAATGATCAGGGAGTGTGCGAGAAAGGAATCCTGATGCAATGATTATCATCAATCCACAGAAAGAAATTGGCCGAGTTTGAGATTCGAACGGCTGGCTCTGAGAGAGTTATTAAACTGTACTCTTGTCTGTATAAACAGACCCCGTAAACATTAACCCGTAGGCTGCTAAACACGACTCAAGGACCTTTTGCGGGCAGTGTAGATCAAGATCAGACTGCACAGAACGTGCAGTCTGATCTTGGATCTGCACTGTCCAATAAGGAGACCCCTCCCCCCAAAAAAACCCTTGAAATAGCAACATTTGGGTTTTTTGCGAGCAGTGTAGATCAAGATCAGACTGCACAGAACATGCAGTCTGATCTTGGATCTACACTGTCCGATAAGGAGACAACCCCCCCCCCCCCAATAAAAAAAAGAAAAAAAAAAAGAAAAAAAAACTTTGAAATAGCAACGTTTGGGTTTTATGCGGGCAGTGTAGATCAAGATCAGACTGCACAGAACGTGCAGTCTGATCTTGGATCTACACTGTCCGATAAGGAGACCCCGCCCCCCCCCCCCCCAAAAAAAAAAAACCTTTGAAATAGCAACATTTAAGTTTTTATCATCGGTTTGAAAGTTTCATTTAATTTATGTAGCAGGATAAGGATTGAAAGAAAAAAAAAAAGACTTGATCAGAAATGACAAGCTCCAATTTGATTACAGATAACTCGAATGGTGGGATTAAGAAAATCGTCTGCGATGCTTGAATTCGTCTGCTGCAGAATGAAAGAAACCTTGTGAATGGGATTAGTAAAAATATACAAAACATACTCTTGCGCAAACTTTCCCAGGAATATATTTTTACGTGGCAGTGCTGAATCCAGGTAGCGCAGTCGGTGGCATACAGGATTTGAGAACAGCTGGTCGCTAGTTCGAATCTCCAGCTCGGCGAATTTCTGTCCGAAGATTTATGATAGTCATTGCGACAGGATTCATACCTTTCTCACCGTTGATCATTTTTTCGCCGATGAAATGACGTGGTTACGTGGGAAAGCAGCCAGGTTTTAGGCTTGTACGTAGGACTAAATGGTTATGTGGAAAAGCAGGCAGTGGCTTGGGAAGAATACTGTGCAAAGTGCTGGTAAAAGAAACTCCTGGAACGCATGGATAGGTGCACTGGCCGTCGTGGTATAACTGAAAAAATGTTGAAAAAGGCATCAAACTCCATAGAATCAATCGATCGATCGACCGACCGACCGACCGATCGATCGAGATCGATCGATCGATCAATCAATCAATCAATCGATTTACATTGCAGAAATTGAAGGCTTGAGTAAGGATGAGTGACATTACTATTAAGTTTAGTTCATTATCTCTTACTGATGACAAGTTTTGTTTTGATGCGGACCGCATATCTCTGTACCATACAATTTAACACGTAAGCTGCTGAATAAATGAAACACAAATTTCTACTCAATACGAAAAGCCGAAACATTGCAGTTTCAAAGTTGATTTCACCGGAAAGAAAATACCGTATGGGACAGTGTGGATCAAAGATCAGACTGCACGTTCTGTGCAGTCTGATCTTGATCTACACTGTCCACAAAAGGTCAGTGAGTCGCACTTAGCAGGGTTAACTTTGGACTTGTCAAAATTGAAAACATTTGCACGCAAAATATAAGATTAAGCTCAAACCAAAGGATTTGTCTTTGATAGGATAGAAAACATGTTGGGAAAAGGGGGAAAAGGCTGGTTATCAGCATTTTCTCCTTTTCCAACAGTGTTTTCAACAGCCTCCTTCATCAGGATTGTTAAAACTCGGGATTGTGTGGTAAATGGTTAAGAAAACATTGACGAACAAGTAGAAAATGCTCGTCGCAGGTTTCTCCTTTTGCCACACTCTTTATCAAGCGATTCATGTTATGAAACTTAATAGTATTTCCGTTTATTATCCCATTTTACAAGGATGCTTTTCAAGGTCGTCTACTGTGAATTTGTTTTAGGAGGTAATAATTTAAATAAGTCGTCAAGGATACTTGAAATCGTCTGCGGCAGAACGTAGGAAAGCTTATGCATGGGGTTACCTAAAATACTAAACTTACACCTATAAAAACTTCCCTTATGATAGATTTTGTCTCTGTGCCATAATACTACAACTTCCGGTCTACAGTTTCAGGACCTCAGTCTATAACTGGAGCTTTTGCGGACGGTATAGATCAAGATCAGACTGCACAGAACGTGCAGTCTGATCTTGGATCTATATCGTCCGCTTGTTTAGTCAAGCCTTAACTCATAACTAGTCTAAAAATCTGAGTTTATTGGATTGTACTTTCAGGCGTCGATTGAAGTCGAGTGTATAAATTTTGGCGCATATAGAGTTAAGGAAATGACGTGGAATTACATAACATAGGGCCATTTTTTTCATATGAAAATTAATTTACGTAAATGAATGCCATTTGCTTTTCCATGAAAAAAAATAACTGCACTTCTAGGAATAAACTTTGCATATTAAAGATGACCTTCACAAATTAGCACTCGCAGACGAATTTTTGGCTTGCAGCATGCCCCTTTTAACACTTTACCACACGACAAAATTTTAGACTTGTCCAAATTGAAAGCCTTTGCAGACGACAAATTAAATGTTACACAAATAATTATATTTGTCTTTGATAGGGTGGTAAATGTGGGAAAAAGAGAAAATACTGGTTACCTGCATTTTCTTCTTTTTCCCCACAATGTTTTCAAATGCATTTTCTCAGGTCGTTAAAACATGTTATAATGTGGTAACAGGTTAATAACCTCTAGGCTGCTAAGCGCGACTCACTGACGTTTTACAGTCCAGAACGTGCAGTCTGATTTTGGATCTACACTGTCCGATAAGGAGATATGTATCGTCCCAAAATACCATTGGAATCGCAAAATTTGAGTTTTCACTCTCGGCTTGAAAATTTTCTTTTCACTTATTTAGCAGGGTAAGGGATAATACGACTATAAGTCGTAACGAAAGGATGGTTATATAGCCCCTATAGCCCCAAACGATATTTGAAGATTTCTCCTTTTACTGTAATGTTTTCACGAGTATTTTATGCCTTTTTTGCATGTTGATTATCCCTTTTTAAATAGGAAGTTTTTTTTAAATTCATCTACTAGAAATTTACCTCAGGGGTTAAATTACAGGGGATTTTCCTAAGTGGAGAGACCCTTTCAGCTATTCTCTTTTTCCTATCGTGCCTTGCCAGGGGGGGAATTGTACCTCAGGGGGGTAACATTACAGGGGATGTTCCTAAGTGGAGAAACCCTTTCAGCTATTCTCTTGTTTCCTATCGTGCCTTGAGAAGGGGAAAATTGACGTTCTCATCCTGAGTGCTCCTTTGACGAATACCGTAGCATGTCCGACACGATTTTACAACCATGTCCTGTCATACATTTTGTGGATAGTGTAGACCAAGATCAGACTGCACCTATGTGCAGTCTGATCTTGGGTCTACACTATCCACTTCCGCTTCTCTGTTGTTATTGATTTCAATCGTATTATTTACATTAAAATGCCATAAGTATATACAATGAAGCTGTTTTTTTTGACTATCAATTATGTTAATTCGACAGGATTTCGATAAACATCTACATAGATATTTTCCGCTGTGCATTCTACCGCACTTAAACACCCGCCGTGCATTTTAATGCATGCACATATTACTTTTGTAAACAGTGTAGACGAAGCTCAGACTGCGCAGAACGTTTAAGTTGTTCGTTGATCTACACTTTCTGAAATTGACAGGAAATATTCCCATACCAAAACCCACATGGTTAATTACCTCTCTTGCAAATCAAACTTTTAACGCGCCTTTCACAACTATAGTTGCTTTTGCGGCCAGTGTAGATCAAGATCAGGTTGCACAAAACGTGCAGCCTGATCTTTGATCTACACTGTCCGCTTTTCTGATACACTGCAGACAGAAGCAACCATGAAATTGCGGGTTTTGTTTGGTTTATCCGGCGCTCTGAGGGTTAAATGGAATGACTGGTTAATTTGATTTTATATAATTTGGTCTTTTGATATGTAGGTTACTTTCTAGTACTGACGCATTATCGGGACAAATCAGTCTTGAAATTGCAATAATTTTAGCAAGCTTACTGGCTCAAAATGCCCTGTTTATTTATTTATCCGGCGGTCTTGGTTAATTTACATACGAACTCAATAACCCAGCTATTTGATTAAATACTCAAGATTTTGACGAGCCGTTCAACTGGTTAATTGCCTCCCTGCCAAATTAACTCGAATGACTGGCTAATTTTTGTCGCTTTCGCGAAGAATGATACCACAAAACCTTCGCTACGCCGTTTACAATTCTTGTTATCTCTCCCATTTCAATTTTTTTTATACATCTATATTCCCCTCTCCGCCCCCCCCCCCCCCTCCCCCCCAAAAAAGCATGTTATTCTATCTCAGACGAAAGTATTTTCGTCATCAAGTAAACGGTACTCACAACATAGAGCACAGCACCTTCGTCACACTTCCAGGTACACGTAAGGGTCCTGCGTGACTCAGTGATAAAGTGTAGGACTCGTAAGCTAGAGTTACAGCCTCACTGGAAGTCTTGGAGTTTTGTTTTTGTAGGAGTGACCTTGAGCAAGACCCCTTGAGCCTTAGCCCAGTACGGGTGAATACCAGGACATACATGAATAAGCGAGCTGTCGCCATGATATAACTGAAATAGTGTTGAAAGCGGCAAAAATACTAATCAATCAATCGATCGATCGACCAACCAACCAATCAATCAATCAATCAATCAATTAATGCACATGCATACAACGACATGTAAGATAGATAATTTCGTTCTCGGCACGGTAGTTTCGCCAGAACAATTTAGCCAGTTAGAAAGTTCCTGAGAGTTAGACTCATTCTCTTAAATTAGAATTGACCAGCCAGAATAGCCCAGGTGCCAGAGCATTAGACTTTTAAACGTCAAATCACTGGCAACATGAGGTTGTGGGTTCGATCTCTGAGGCTGGTCACCAAGACTTACATAACTCTTTGCCACACAATCCCGACTTTTAAAAACCCTGAGAAAGAAGGCTTTTGAAAACATTGTGGGAAAAGGAGAAACTGCTGGTAACCAGCATTTTTTCCTTTTCCCACAATGTTTTCAACCCTTCCCAAAACAAATTTCAATTTTTGAGTCACATTTATTTTGTCGTCTGCAAATACTTTCAATTTGAACCTGTCTAAAATTTTGTCGTTTGGTAAAGAGTTAAATGTCTTTCGGGTGAGATCTTAAACCAAGTTCCTGTGTGACGATGCCATACACTGAGCACATTAAAGAACCAGACGTAATCTGGGAGAGAGGAAAAAAAAAATGCTCGTGACCTGCATCCATTTTTCTTTTCCTTTTTGCACAATTTCTTCGTCCTGTATTCTTCATTATCCAATGTTGCAACACTAGCGGACTTCTTGGGTGTATCCCGTATAGGCAACCGGTGGCGCCGACGAATAAACAGAAAATCAAAGACAACAAGAAATTCAACAATTAGAATTAATATAGAGTGGTTGGTGAATACGGCCCCTGATGGTCGCAGATCACGTCACATGGTGTATAATAAGCTTGTTTCTGTCACCAAAAAATCGTGTTTGTTAACGTGACCAATGCAAGAGAACAATGCGACATTTGTGTGTAATATTATTTTGTCATTACACGATGTTAGATAAATAGGTAAAATAACAGGTGGCAGTGTTAAACTTTGGCCTACTGACCAGCTTTTTTTTTTGCTTTCCGAGTTCGAAATGACATCGACAGCAAATGACACGTCATACAAATAAACGTGACAGTAAAACGGACAAACTTGATAGTAACCTGTAGGCTGTAAAGCGCGACTTAAGGACCTTTTGCGGACAGTGTAGATCAAGATCAGACTGCACAGAACGTGCAGTCTGATCTTGAATCTACACTGTCCGATAAAGACATATTTTCCCAAAAAATGTCTTTGAAATAATAGAATTACGGTTTTTACTCTCAGCTTAAAAAGTTCATTTCACTTATTTAGCAGAATAAGGCTTATGGACCTTTTGCGGACAATGTAGATCAAGATCAGACTGCACAGAACGTGCAGTCTGATCTTGGATCTTCACTGTCCGATAAGGAGATGCTTTCCCTAAAAAAATACCTTTGAAATACCATAATCTAGGTTTTTACTATGGGCTTGAAAATTTCATTTCAGTTATTCAGCAGATTAAGGGTCAATAAAATAGAATACTATTTACAGTAAGCAGAGTAGAATAATCGGTCATTCGAACTATTTGAATATACAGTACTCGATAATTCCCGGAGAATAGACTAAGATAAGCATGCATGTACGTGCAGTCTGATCTTGCTTTACACACTCCACTCAAATTCACATGTACAGGAATGCATACTGTGTAGATCCAAGATCAGATTGCCCGTTCTGTGCAGTCTGATCTTGAGCTACGCCGTGCGCAAAGGCTATTAAAGTCGCCATTGGCAGGCCAAAGAGTAAACGCGTCATATATCATCCATCGGAAACTCTCTAACGATGACGCGCGGTCTAATTCTGGCAAAAACAATTACGACAGAACAGATCATACTAGGAATCTGGGAATTTACGTTATATTCTTCTTTCCTTTTTCCCTTTACCAGACGATTAAAATTTTAGACGCGTTCACATTGAATACAATTGCAGACGTCGAATTGAATGTGGCTCAAATAATGGGACTTGTCTTTGGAAGAGTAGAAAACAGTGTGGAAAAAGGAGAAAATGCTGGCTGCCAGCATTTTCTCCTTTTCCTATAAACGTTTTCGAAACGCTGCTTTCCAAGGATCGTTAAACTCCTGGATTGTTCATTAGCTCTTCACTTCTAGACGTGAACATTTTAGACTTGTCCAACCTGGAAACCCTTGCGGACGACAAATTAAATGAGTGTCAGTTAATGGGGTGGTCTTTGAAAGGCTTGATTAAATTGTAATAAAAGGAGAAAATTCTGCTTTTCAGCATTTTTCCCATTTTCTTTCAGTGTTTTCAAACGCCTTGTTCCCCAGGGTCTTTAAAATTCGGAATTGTCTGGTAAAGGGTTATTGTCTGGTAAAGGGTTATTGTATTCTTTAGTTACTGTAACTCTTAACAAACGACCCAATTTTTCATCGACCTTGGGGCGTCAGGTTTTGAAAACATCGTAGATAATGCTGTAAGCACAATGTTGCCGCAACGTTTTTCCATTCTTTGAAGACAAGTCTTGTAATTCCATTAAATTTGCATTAAATTTGTCTGCAAATGCCTTCAGTTTTGGGCACTTCTGAAACTTTTTTTTCGTCTGGTATAGAGTTAGCCCGTTATGTCTCTTGTTATAGATATCAGCGGTGATCATAGTGCGTAACTGTTTCCGTAGTGAATCACTTTTCTTCTAACTGGCGTTCCTTGCCCGAGGGCATTGCCACATAAAAACCAATGCTGTGGTTGAGGCCTGAACCCGGAATCTCTTGATTACCTATGGTTTCTCAGGACCATGATTAGAATTTGAAAAAGAAACGTTTCCCAACTTTTGATAATATGTTGAATATGTTAGCAGACAGTGTACCTGTACCACACATTTCACAACAGTCTTTCCAAGCCACTGATAGCTATCCCATATAACATTGTCGAAACAATATTCAGCAGTAAGAAAAGGATGGATCCTGTCACAGGTACGATGGGCAGTTCCCGAAAACAAATTGGCCGAGCACGGGTTCGAATTCGTGACCCCACGTTAATCAGCCACGTAGGTAACTAACTCAGCTATTGTGCCCGCCATCTCTTTTCGCTAGTAAGCAATGCACTACAACACAGTATACGAACACCTTTAGTGATATGACTCAATATGACTGTGTAGTAATGCGTTCCAATATGACTGAGTATTGTAATTTTCCGCACCGATTACTAGTCAGATTTCGTGTTTGTCAAAGCGATTGATCAGACAGAAATTACTATTAGATCAGTTTGTCTGGCACGGTCAATGATGAGTCAAAGTGTGACGACCGCTAATCATGGTATAAGAGCCTCTTCGTCAATAGTTGTTAGTGATTCATACAGCTTTTAGGTACGCGCAAGCCCCACCTTCCCTCCTGTCTTCTCTGCTCTCTCTCTCTCTCTCAAGAAAAACGAGGCCAAGATTCCGGAGCATGTTAGACCTACCCGGGTCCGCATTCACCAACAATTTTTAAGAGTGTTCTGAAAGTTATTCTACAAGAGTTTTGAATTATAAAGTAACACAACTTCTGATTGGCTAAACCGAATGAACGTTCTTAAGAATGGTTGGTGAATACGGACCCTGGTATCATTTTCCTTGAATCTGGCATCATAATTTCTAAAAAAATAAAAAGAACCAAAATGAAATTTACACTGCCCTACCCTTGCAGACCTTTATCCCAAACAAACTAACTTTCTCGTGGGACGTATCGGTAACGACGTTCGGTGGCTTGGTCGTTAACGTAGAGATTAATCCAGAATCATGGTTCGAATACAAAGGTCGGCCAAGATAATTTCAAGAATTGGTGAATCTCGTTGCATCAGGATTCATTCCTCACTCACCGCTGAACGCTGTTTTCTCAATGTTTCTTTGAGAAATCAGCCCTAGGCTTTGAAAAGGCGTTTTGTAAAGTATTGGTGAAAGAAACACCTTAAACACGTGGTGGACTGACTGTTTTGGCGTTATGATGTTGAAAACGATGTCAAACACCAAACAAACAATCAAGAAAAAGTTCCATAGATATTATTGGGGAACAGTTCACATACTCCTACATAACACTATAACACTGTAGATTTCTGCCCGCCTGGGTAGCTCATTGGTAAGCGTATCTGACTCGTGACCTGGTGCCTGCGGGTTCGATACCCGGTTGAGGCAGACTTTCTTTCCGGCGATCTTTCGCCTCTCACCTCTGATGCATGTGAGAAAAGTAGTCAGTGACTTGGAAAGAAAGTTTTATCAGTGCTGGTGTGAGAAAGCCAGGGGGATTTCCCAGAAGGGTGGGGGGGGGGGATCTCCCCCAAGACAATGAGAGCCATTCTTCAGTTATTTCCCTTGATTCCTCTCCAGTACTACATTGGTCCTGATCAGGGAATTACTTGGATTTTATCCTTGATTTTCTTGCACTACAGAAATATATTCTTGAGATAATATCTCTGGAAAATCGGGCTAGAATGTTTTACAAGTCGAAATATATGCATTTCTCTGATGATTGAGAACATGATTTGCTTTAAAATTACATGGGGACCTTACATAATGTCATAAATCAAATTATTTTTATCGCAACATCCCCAAAAGAATCAAGGATAAAAACAAAGGAATACAGGTAAAAGGACCAATCTGTTATTTGGTTACCTTTAGTCTTTATCTGGTAAGGGAGATAATTTTATTTACAAGAATGGCCCTCATTATGGAAGCGTAGAAGCTATTTGGTGGGCTCTGTTAGAACCACAAGCCCTTTTATTACAAAAGTGGTTCTAACAGGGCTCTGGCGCAAATTTGTCGTTTGTTTTTGCAAACAATACGCAAATGCGTTTTTGCGTACAGGCAGCTACTCATCTAGCCATGCTCTGGCAAAAGTGGCGTTTAATGCATTTTACCGTGATGTGGGGGACCACCTCTCTACCCCCAAGTCAGGATCTCGATCTGACTGCACATGTATACACCTTCCAGTCAAATAAACCCAAATGGATGCAAAGTGACGGCCCAGGCTATTTCTTATAACTGTTATCAATATTAATTCGACAATATAGAAATTAACTAGAGTGTTTTCGTGGAATTTCTTTGGCAAAAGATTTGACCAATACTGACAAACAGGTGTTTCCCTTCACGACGAGGCACAGATATCGTGTTGGGGTTCAAAACGAATGAATGATTGGCTAAAAGTACTGTTGACCCTTTGCGCGACTTTCATAACTATATTTACTTTTGCGGACAGTGTAGATCAAGATCAGACTGCACAAAACGTGCAGTCTGATCTTGGATCTACACTGTCCGCTTTGACTTAGACCTTTGTAAAAAGCAAACTTGAAATTGCAACTATTATGGGTTTGTAATTTAATTTTTTTCGTTGACTTTGTTCTGCAAGGGCGAATAATTGTTATTTCATTAGTTAGTTGGCTAAATATATACCAACATGATAGATCTACTTCGAAAATAACACGCTGGCCTTATTGGCACAGACTGTTGGGTTTCGACCGAATTCTCATATCGTCTCTTAATTCATTATTCGAAGGGACCGCGCTATAGTTTAAGATGGTTTTATTAACAGATTTAATTTATTATTCAAAAGAAATAGGCTATACTTTAAAATGGCTTTACTAACCGATTTAGGCTGGAATAAGAAGAGCATTATTTTAATTTGAAATATCGTGAGGAAATCTGCTGGCCGTCCAAGGAATTTGAACCCTTTACCACACGTTCCCGAGTTTTAAATACTCTGATAAAGAAAGCTTTTGAAAACATTGTTAAAAAGGAAAAAATACTGGTAACCAGCATTTCTCCTTTCCCACAAAGTGTTCTGCCTTTTCACAGCCATATAGCATAATTCCAGCCAGTTTTAAACTGTCGTCTGCAAATGTTTTCAATTTGGACGACTCTAAATTTTTGTCGTTTGGTAAAGAGTTAGACCAGGTATAGTTTTGGAAGATTTTCAGAAAATCTTAACGGCCCAATAGTTGCCAAAATACAACTTGGATGTTAAGATGCAGTTAAATTTACATAATTCCATCGAAAAGAATGGAAATTATCGTGAAGGTGACAATCTGTTATTGTAAGATCAGTAAAGTGTCAGTCGCTGGCCGAAAAATGAATTTCAAAAATAGGTAAAAAGTTGCTAGGTCGCTCTATCTTCTTTTATTTAATACCTGATTTGAAATTTCATTTTCCTACCAGCGACTAACATTTGGACCCGACCGTACAACAACGTATTGTCATCTTCACAATAATTTCCATGCTTTAAATGGTATGAGTTAAATCTGAATGCACTGTAACACACGCTTTGCTTACTTTTGGCCGCTACTGTGCCTTTAGGAGGTCTCATCTAACAAGCTTTTAACCCTTTCCCAAACGATAAATTTTAGACTGGTCCAAACTGAAAGAGTTTGCAGACAACAATTCTAAATTTGATGAAAATGGCAGAAAGGTCTCAAAAAGGGTAGAAAACACTGTGGGAAAAGGAGAAATTGCTCGTTACGAGCAATTTCTCCTTTTCCCACAGTGTTTTCAAAAGACTTGTACTACAGACACGTGAAAACCAGGGCTTGTTTGGGAAAGGGTTAATATACCTTATTCCTACGGGCAAGAGTAGATCAAGAAAAAGCAATATCAAAATGTTTTGGTTCCGAATGCCGAAAATGGATCTATATAATGCGACGACTGACGTGTTACGAAGATTCATTAAAGGCAAAATAGCTGCCAAATGTAAACGATGTGGGGGTAAAAAATGCAGACAATTCTAATAGATTGGTTGAATAGGTTGAATGGTATTTTACGGTGCTTTCAACATTATTTCAGTCATATCATGGCGACAGCGCACATATTCATGTATGTCCAGGGTTTTACCAGTACTAGGCTATGCCTCTGAGTATTTTGCCCAAGGAAAGACAATTTTAATGCATACCAAAGTGTGGCTATTATTATGATCTGATGATGCGTTACAGTAGAATCTGTCAAAATACCAGTTGCTGGCAGAAAAAATGCATTGTAAAATTAGAACAAAAGTTGCCAATTTTTATTCTAGTTTTACAATACATTTTTCTGACAGTAACTAGAACTTTGAAAGACCATAGTGTAACAGATGATATTCATAATTGTAAATGGTGTGCATTAAAAAATGCCTGCATTTTGACCCCCAAATCGTTTTAATTTGGCAGCTATTGGGCCTTTAGGCCTCCTTTTCACAGAGCGCCATTCAATCATGTATATGAGCCATGCTCTGTGAAAAGGGTGCTTAATGCATCTGCGAAAAGTATCGAACCAAGTCAACCTGCGCAGTCCGCGTAGGCTGACCTGGGCCGAAACTTTTCGCTATGGGTCAATTTTCTGTATGTCAAAGGACCAGTCTACCTTATGACATGGTCGGTTGTTAGATCCTTAATTATGTGATGCCTTGCTTGCTATCGTGCATTACTGAGATGCATTAAGCCCCCTTTTTGCCAGAGCATGGCTCTATACACACGTATTATACACACGTAATTCTCCCAACTCCGGTAAATTCGATCACAGGCTCACACTTTGGAGATATTTATCTAAAATGGAGCAAAAAGTCAAGGCGCCGTTTCCAAGATGTGTCTATATTATTTTCGAAACAGAGAAGTAATCAACGATAATTCAATTGTGACGACAGCTTCAAACATCGAATATTAGCAATGCGAACGGTATTAGCCTACTTTAACCCTTTACCTCACAATGCCGCCTTTTAAAGACTCTGTCCTTGGGCAAGCCACTTCAGAGCCCTAGCCTAGTACTGATGAAAACCAGAAAAAAACATGAATTTGTGAGCTGTCGCCGTGATATGACTGAAATAATGTTGAAAGCGGCGTAAAACACCATTCAATCAATCAGTCAATCAATTTAAAGACCCTGGTAAAAAAGCCTTTTGAAAACATTATGAGAAAAGGAGAAAATGCTGGTAACCAGCATTTTCTCCTTTTCCCACAATGTTTTCTACCATATCAAAGAAAAATTGCGCCATTTGAGCCACATTGAAATTGTCGTCTGCATATGCTTTCAATTTGGACAAGGCTAAAATTTTGTCGTCTGGTAAAGGGTTAAACGAGTTTTTTCTTGCCCTGTTTAGATTGAACTAGTGTACAAGAAACGTTTTTTTTTTTGTTTCTAAAATAGTGATGATAAAAGAGACCTGGTCTGCATTTATATTTGAGCCATGCTCTGACAAAAGGGTGTTTACTGCATCTCCATAATGCATCCTACCAAGCAGGTAATCACATACTTGTGGATCCATAAAATCAATTTAAATCTACCAACCGCCTTAACCCTTAAAGTGCTGAATAAATGATTTGGACCTGTTTAATAAGGAAAAACAGTCCGAAATATTGCTATTTCAACGTTTTTTTCCCATTAGAATATGTAAACAGTAGCAGACAGTGTAGATCAAAGATCAGACTGCACATTCTGTGCAGTCTGATCTTGATCTATACTGTCTGCAAAAACAACTTAAGGCGGTTCCAGGGCATTAAAGGTTAATCGTTAGTTAGAACGATCCCTGGACATGCAGAATATTTACCAAAAACAAAAAGTCTCGACACAGGTCAGCCTGCGCGGACTGCACAGACTGATACAGGTCGATAAAACACCCTTTTCACAGAGCATGGCTCATGCGTATTTTTGCTGAAAACAAGGTAGGCTACCGGACACTTCTAAAAATAAACTTTTTGCTTTGGTTCTACTAATATAAATGATTGGCGATTATCTATCTAGGCATTTTTAAAGGCAGGTTTATATAGGCCATCGGCCGAATATATGGTTATATTAGATTATAATGTTAAGCGACAGCAATATTAGCACGTAAAAATTGTTCAGAAAAAATATTTCGTAATACTAAAGACATTAAAAAAGACTGAGCCTGATATAGATGCTTCCCTAGGAGAATTGGCTTCTAAACGGTGCATTCTAGGAAAACCGGAATGGACCAAAACGCACCGGACCGGACGACCGAAATGGACCGAATTGGACGGGAATGGATTAACATAGAGACTTCAATAGATCATAAAAAAAAAAAAGCTAAAGTAAACCTGAACACGAAATAGTTATTTCAAAAATGCAAAATTTTAATGCACGTACTTTTTTTTTTTTTATACTTAACCCTTTACGATAACTTCAGAACAGAACCAAATCGAGAGCATTCAATTTTGCAAACGTCAAATTACATGCAGCTAAAATGATAAATACTGTCTTTGATACGGTAGAAAACATTGTTTGAAAATGGAGAAAATGCTGGTTACCAGCATTTTCTCCTTTTCCAACAATGTTTTCAAACGCCTTCTCTTTTAGAGTCGTCAAAACTCGGAATTGTGCGGGAAAGTATTAACCCTTAGGCTGCTTATCGCGACACACCGACCTTTTACGGACAGCGTAGATCAAGATCAGACTGCACAGAACGTGCAGTCTGATCTTTGATCTATACTGTCCGATAAGGAGATATCTTTCCTCCAAAAATACCTTTGAAAGAAGAAAGTTTTCTACTATCTACTATAAAGTTTCATTTCATTTATTCAGCAGGACAAGGGTTAAATATGTCGTATTTTGTAGGAGACCGTTGAAAGTCGGGCGGAGAGAAAAGTATGATTTCGACACCTTGTGTTTTAACAGAAAAATAGGCCCGATATCTATGCTGTAATTGTGTGTATAATTCTAGGCTGATAAAGGGTAGATAATTCTGTCAAATGGTTGCGATCGGCCCGATAAACTTATCTACAGGTCATTGCCACGGTTCACCCTTTTCCAGCAGATTCCAAGTTTTAACGACCCTGACGTAAAAGACTTTTGAAAACATTGTGGGAAAAGGAAATGCTGGTAACAAGCATTGTCTCCTTTTCCCGCAATGTTTTACACTCCGTCAAAATACAAATGATGTTATTTTAGCCCCATTTAAAATATCGTCTGCCATTGCTTTCAATTTGGGCTAGTCTAAGAATTTGTCGGCTGGTAAAGGATTAACGCATATTTCCTGAAACCAATTTGCCCAGCAGACAACAATATGAAAACATCTTTATGAACTAAGGAAAAATTAACTAAAACTGAGGTTAAAAACAAGTATTGGAAATGAGCAAATGCTGGTTACCAGCATTTTCTCCTTTTCCCACAATACTTTCAAAAGCCTTCTTTCTCAGGGTTGTTGATGTTCGGCATTGTGTGAGATAAACCAAATTATCCTTAAGGAAATATCGGGCATTCTAGGTCCAGGATCAGACTGGATTTTCACTGCAATATCATCTTGATCTACAACGCCCGTAACCACCGCTAAAATTGTTCTCGATGTCTTAAGGGGCCAATGACCGCTATTGGTTTTCACAAGAAAGAATCATAAAAATATTATATACTATCAAGCAGTCGTATTTCAACAAAACAAATAGGTATAAATTATTCTTAATGCATTATGTTGAATGCATTAAATCTATTTCTTTCGCTACCAGCCAAATAAATTCGCCACTCTTTATATCGGCGTTTTACAAGTAGATTTCCATTGCAGATAAAATGATTTTGGGCAGACAGCGGACAGTGTAGATCAAGATCAGACTGCACGTTCTGTGCAGTCTGATCTTGATCTACACTGACCGCAAGACTATTGAAAACCCCATTGCTAGTGAAAAGGGTTACATACATCAATAAATAACTTTAGGGGCCATTAAGAACATAACATTGTCAAAGAATTACAAAAAGACATCCGCAGTATGTGAAGTAAGGTAGCATCAATTTTGTACAACATAAAAAACTGTCTGCGCAATCTGATTTAGAATAAGTATAATAAACATTATGTTATAGGCGGAATAAAAATCTGAAAATTATTAATAAACAAGTCGCCTGCCATTATGTAAAACGTCCATAAAAACGGTACATTATTTTGTCTGGGTTATCGAGTCAAAAGAAATAAATTTAAGAAATATTTTGGTCATTATTTCACCGCGGCCATTTTGCTGTTGTTGTAATATTTTATCACGTTTAATACCGCTTGTCGGCGATTTGTTTTCGCTTGCACCAGACCACTTTTGAAAACATTGTGATAAAAGGAGAAATTGCTCTTTGCGAGCAATTTCTCCTATTGTTGCAACGTTGTGTAATTTATTCAGTGTCTTAACCCTTTACCAGACGACAAATGTCCAAATTGAAAGCATTTCCGGACGACAAATTAAATGTTATTTACAACATGAAATCTGTCATTCAAGGGGTAGAAAACATTGTGGGGAAAAGGAGAAAATGCTGGTTACCAGTATTTTCTTCTTTTCCCATTATGTTGTCAAAAGGTTTCTCCCTCAGGATCGTTAAAAGTCGGGATAGTGTGGTAAAGGGTTAACCATTTACCATAACTTTAAACGACCCTGAGAAAGAAAGCCTTCAAATAAATTGAGGAAAAAGGAAAAAAAATACTGGAGACAAGAATTTTCTCCTTTTCTAACAATGTTTCCTCACTTTTTCAGAAACAAATTTCGTTTTCTGAGTCATAGTTATTTTGTCGTCTGCAAATGCTTTCAAATTTGACAAGTCTACAGTTTTGTCGTTTGGTAAAGAGTTAAAATCTTATACTTCAGTTGTCTATCAATATTTTATAACAATTTTTTTAAAGTCCTCTGTCGCAGTTCTGTCGTGAAAACTTATGTGTTAAAAGCCAGGGCCTCTGCTTATAGCGCTTGAGTTCTTGCTCAACTAAGTTCATGCACAACTGAGTCCATGCGCAAATGAGTTCATACTCAACCAAGTTCACGCACAAGTTCTTACCCGACTAAGTTCATGCACAACTGATTCATGCGCAGTTGAGTTCATGCTCAACCAAGTTCATGCACAACTAAGTCCATTACTTAACTAAGTTCTTGCACAACTGACTTCTTACTAAACAGTTTACACACAACTGGTTTCTTGCTTAACGAAGTTCATGCTAAACAAAGTTCATGCATAACAAAGTTCATGCTTCACCGAGTTGATGCACGACTAACTTCATGCTAACCTGAGTTTACAAACTGTAAGTTCCATTAAAGCTTCTGATCGTAACCCTTATCCTGCTAAATAAAAGAAATGAAACTTACAAACCGATGGTATAAACCCAAATTTTCATATTCCAAAGGTATTTTTTTGGAGGAAAGATATCTCCTTATCGGACAGTGTAGATCCAAGATCAGACTGCACGTTCTGTGCAGTCTGATCTTGATCTACGCTGTCCGCAAAAGGCCAGTAAGTCGCGCTTAGCAGCTTAAAGGTTAAAGTTTAGATTTTGCTTTCATTTAAAGGCAGAGAGAGAGAGAGAGAGAGAGAGAGAGAGAGGCTCGAAAAGCCAAGAAGTTATTTTATGAGATATTCAAAACGGCTTTTACACAACTCTGAAACTCATGCCCTCCTGCGTTGAGCTCGAATGACTGGTTGATTGATTGATTGAATTGTGTTTACCCCGCTTTCAATATTGTTTCGGTTATATCACGGTGATTCATGTATGTCCTGGGTTTCCCTGGTACTAGCCTAGGGCTCTGTAGTGTCTTGCACAAGGACCTTCCCACAAAAACACTGAGTGCTTCCAGTGAGGCTCGAACTCTGGCTTCCAGATTAATTAGACCTGGCCCTGATGTAGTTAACTTCTATAGGCGCAACTCAGCTGGGCATAAAAGAAAAAGAGATACACGAATGATCATTGCCACAGAATTCATTCTTCACGCACAGCTGAACACTGTTTCGGCGAGGTTTATTTGCGAAAGTAGTGGCTTATAAGGAATAATGTGCAAAGTTCTGGTACACGAAACCTCGGGAAATCATAATAAGGCGTTCTGGTCCCCTCAGTAGTCAAAAACAGTGTTGAAAATGGCGTTAAACACACAGAAATAAAGCAGGGTCCATAGTGGCTAAGCTCTGAAGTCGTTGGCTTAGTGATCAGGGAATCAATCTTTTCGTGGCAGCCCAAGATACTTTTCGTAGAAGCATTAAGCCCCATTGTCACAAAGCATGGCTCATATATTAGGATTGGCTTACTTTGCGTCTCGCAGGATTAAACCTATCCCACTTACCATAACGCCGTGCCCTGCTGCCATAATATGTCTGGTGGCGAAGTATTAAATACCAGTACCATAATAAAAGATATTAGAGTGCTTTCATTAAGCATTTGAAAGGGAATGCTATTTTCCTTATCACATTAGATTAAGTTAAATGCGTTTCACCCTTAAGCTGCTAAGCGCTACTCGCTGACCTTTTGCGGACAGTGTAGATCAAGATCAGACTGCACAGAACGTGCAGTCTGATCTTGAATCTACACTGTCCGATAAGGAGATATTTTTTCTCCAAAAAATAAGTTTGAAATAACATTATTCGGGTTTTTACTATCTGCTTGAATTTTTTAATTTATTTAGCAAGATAAGGGTTAAGATAGTGCCAGTTTTGCGCTCATCCGACTTATATTCAATTCTATTAAAAGATCATCTGTTACAGGATCTACCTTTCTACTACACTCTTTAACCCTGTACCACACAATCACGTGTTAACGACCTTGAGAAAGAAAACTTTTGAAAACATTTTGGGAAAAGTAGGAAAATGCTGGTAACCAGCATTTTCTCCTTTTCCCACATTGTTTTCTACTCAGTTGATCACTAGTTTCATCATTTGAGCCCCCCCCCCCCCCGGATTTGTCGTCTGCAAATGCTTTGAATTTGGACGAGTCTATAACTTTGCCATGTGGTAAAGAGTTAACTCTATCCATTTCCCAGACGACAGAATTGTAGGCTTGTCCAAATTGAAAACATTAATTTTGCAGACGACAATTACGAGATAACACATATGAAGGGATTTATCTTTAAAAGGGTAGAAAATATCGTGGGAAAAGAAGAAAATGCTGGTTACCTGCAAAGTTTTCAAAAGCTTTATTTCTCAGGGTCGTTAAAACTCCTGATTTTGTGGTAAAGGGTTAAGCATCAAATATATAAACTTGGCCTATTTCGACGGTTTAAAATACAATCCACTGAAACTAAAAAAAAAAATGTGTGAGCCATGCTCTGCGAAATGGGGATTAATACATCTGCAAAAAGTATCGACCCAGGTCAGCCTGCGCATTCCGCGCAGGCTGACCTGGGCCGAAACTTTTTGTTATTGGCCAATTTTCTGCATGTCAAAGGATCAGTCAGTTACCTCATGATTTAGTCGGTTGTTGAACAAAATGTGTTTTATGGATCCATGATAATGTGATGACTTGCTTGGTATCATGCATCATCGAAATGCATTAAGCTCCCTTTTGTCGGAGTATGACTCATATCTTATAGACTTACCTAAACAAACGGACGATATAGATCGAAGAAATCAGACTGCACATTCAATGCTGTCTGATCTTGATACATGTGGTATGCAAATGTTCCAAGTTTCGCCTATCGGCTGACAGGGCTAGATGGTATTCAAAATTTCCCCTATATAAGCCTTTGGCGCGCTACGTTTTGTTTTTAGATTTAAGCCTTCTTCTTCAGGGCCATAAAAACTCGAAATTGCTCGGTAAGGGTTTAATTGATTTGATCTATTGGTGTTTAGTACCCTTTTCAACATTATTTCAGATATATGGCGTCGGCCAGTGCACATATCCATGCTTTCCTGGGGTTTCTGTTACCAGTACTTCGCACAATATTCTTTTCAAGCCACTGGCTGCTTTCCCACATAACCATCGTCGAGAAAATGATCAGCAGTGAGACAGTAATGAATCCTGTCGCAATGACGATCATCAATTCTCGGGAAGAAATTGGTCGAGCTGGAGATTCGAACCTGCACCCCCCTTGTTCTCAAGTCCTGTACGCTACCGACTGAGCTACCGAGGCTTGGCGGTAAGAGTTTAAACCCCAGAAATAATTTTGGCTGAGCCGGGGTCCGAACTTAAAACCCCACAGACTATACTGATACTGTGGGATAACAACTTAACCACAGGGGCCTCGTCGAAAAGGATAAATTTAGATTATAAATAAAATAGCACAGACAGAATTCTTGGCAAAGATCAAAACCAGTAAATTCAAAAGAACATATCTTCCAGTACCTCCTGACATTGATCCTTTTTAACACAAACACGAGTTTTAACGACCAATAGAAAGGAAGGCTTTTAAAAACATTGTGGGAAAAGGAGAAAATGCTGGTAACCAGCATTTTCTCCTTTTCCCACCATGGTTTCTGATCATCGAGACATGAATTCTATCGTTTGAACCGCATTCGATATATCGTCTGCAAGTGCTTCCAAATTAGAACAGTCTCCCTTGTCTGGTAAAGAGTTCACCCTGTACCACATAGATTCTGTATACTGGATTAAAAGATAACATGAAAAAAAAAAAAAGGTATCAGAATTCATTCCTAGTTAAAACTTATGACTTATAGTTAGATATCATTCTATGATGATAATTAAATAATTAAAAACATGGGGGAGGGTGCCGGGCGTGGGGGGGGGGGGGGGGGGGGGGGGCGGAAGCAATTGCCTGCTGGAAGTAACTGCTACTTTTTTTCTTACAGTGTTTTCTAAGACCCTCTACTCTCTACTTTAGGGGTGTTAAGAAGTCTTATTTGTACAGAAATGGGTGAAATCTCACAAAATCGTGAAAATAACTCGACATTGTTGTAATAAAAAACATTACCCAAGGAGTTTTCACCCATGTTTTTTGGCAATTCGTCATTTATAGTCTTTACCAGAGGACATAAGTTTACGCTCGTCCAAATTGAAAGCATTTGCAGACGACAAATGAAAAGTGGCTCAAATAATTGGATTTTGTCTTTGAAAGGAGTAGAAACATGGCGGGAAAAGAAGAAAATGCTGGTAACCAGCATTTTCTTTTTTTCTCACGATGTTTTTCGAAAATCTTCATCCTTGGGATCATAAAAACTAGCAATTGTTTCGTAAAAGGTTTTATGTCATTATTACATAAAAAACAGCCCCGTATGTTTTCGGGTTGGTAATAAATTTGTAAGTGTCCATTTGTACATCCGAAAGTGTCATCCGCTTGTTTCCAAACCCAGACGAGTTTTAATGGATTTCATGTAGATTTCATTAAAATTTTATATTTGCAAACATTTTGTTTTACCAAGATGAATAAATCAGTTATACAGATAGATCTATAGAAGTATTATTTAAGTGCAGTATTACGAGATTTAAAAGGTGGTAATATTTCTCTTCTCCAAAAATCACATGTTATAGTTGCGCACATGAATTGTCACTGATAAGTAACAACAACATAGGATTTTACAGAAGATCTAATGACATTCAAAGTAAAGACGCACACGCTTACTTGTATCGAAATCATTGCAAATAGTTGGCCTAGCGTCTTGTATTAGGGGTAAAAATGTCACCTAGGTGAATTTTGTTTGGCATTACAAAAGTCACGGGGCTTAATGCACAAAAATATTAAGTTATGAAAAAAAGAACAGGTACATAGCTTCTTTCAGCGATGAAACTTCGATAAATTCTCATACAAATCTTCACTGCTTACGCCCTCAGTTATTTTATTTGGAAACCGTAATTTACATAGGAGAAAATGTCTTACGATATATTTCATATTGTTAAGTTAAATCAGGAAGTTTTGATTTTATAAGCTCTTTGTCTCTTTGGAATATTGATGTATCAAGACTTTCTAATGCGCCATTTGTGATTTGTTATCGACTTCAGGCATGAGTCAGCGGTTACCAGTCTAGTGGAATTCTAATCCTTAACTTGCTAAATAAGTGATATGCAACTTTTGAGCCGATAGTCAAAACCCAAAGTTTGCTATTTCAAAGGTATTTTTGAGGAAAAATATCTCCTTATCGGACAGTGTAGAATCAAGATCAGACTGCACGTTCTGTGCAGTCTGATCTTGAGCTACACTGTCCGCAAAAGGCCCATTAGTCGTGCTTGGCTGCCTAAGGATTAAAGGTCCCTTTTAGATTAGTTTGCCCTGATTAATTTTTTGAAACCCTTGAATACTTTTTCGTATAAGTATTTTTCTTTGAAAAAGTAAAGACACTGTACGTTATAATCGGTATAAATTCCAATTTTGATGGAATAGTCGTTTTGCAAACAGTAACTCCGTCTATATTTATGAGGTTCAGAAATGGCGTCATCTTGCCTGTTTGAATACTATCCAACATAATCGAGGCGTTGCACAAATCATGTGACGTTCCCGCAGGCCTTTTTCATAAAATCTGAGAAGAAATTTAGCAAATCATACCGTAAGAGACTACGTATCCTATTTAGGAAATACCATTAAAGATAATTTTTTCTTTCACTTTTTCTTTCTATATAGTGACGGTTTGCGAGCTATTGCGTTACTAATTTCAGTCAGAAAATATTTCTGATATTTTGTTCCATTATCAAAATCTGAATTTCCACCCTTTAAAAGACAATGTTAGCCGCTGTTGACTTTAAACTAGCCATCCCTTTGGATGAGAGCTCTGTATCAGCGAATCAGATGGATGGTCTTGGAATTTAGAAATGGGACTCAAATTTTCTTGAATATGACCTTTGATGTTCTTGCGAAGAGTATATGAAGATTAGTCTACGTCTTTGATGCTGCTCTGTACTCACCGATACTTAAATAAGTGAGTCATGCTCTGACAAAAGGGGACTTAATGCATCTCCGTGATGCATGATACCAAGCAAATCATTACATGACCATGGATCCATAAAATCCATTTTGTCTAACAACCAGCTGAATCTGAGGTAAACAGGTCCTCGGACTTCAAGAAAATTGACCAACAGCAAAATGTTTCGATCCAGGTTAGTGTGCGAGGACTGCACAAGCTGACATGGGTCGATACTTTTTGCAAATGCATTAAGCATCCTTTCATAGAGCATAACTCAAGTGTTTGTTCCGTTAAACTTTACTAGTTTAACATCAACTTGGACCGTTTACTACGCAGTCCGGAATTCTAACACGTAAGACACTTAAGCCTTCGTGGGAGAAGGAGAAAATGCTTTTTACTGACATATTCTCCTTTTAGCACAATGTTTTCTACCCGATTAAAGACAAATACCTTGAATTCAGGCACTTGTAATTCATGGTAAACAAATGCTGTCAATATGTAGGTGCTTTCCAAAATTTTGTCGTGTGGTGAAGAGTTGTGTCGGTTCAAAACAATGCATCGATGAAGTGGGGTCGTACGGGAATACGTATGATGACGTCACATCTGATATCATAACAGTCGAATGAGTTACCAATTCTTCGACTGTTATATTATTTAAACGGTCGACTTTTACGGTTTTGGTAAATGTAACCGTCCAGTTTCTTTAGAATATGTTCAGTAATACATACATTAGAGGTTTGCCCTGTGAAAAGGGGGCTTAATGCATCTGCGAAAAGTATCGATCCGGGTCAGCCTGCGCATTTCGCGCAGGCTGACCTGGGCCGAAACTTTTCGCTATTCGTGGATTTTCTGTATGTCCAAGGACTAATCTACCTCACGCTTCAGTCGTTTGTCAGAGAAAATTGATCTTGTGGATCCACAGTTATGTGATGACTTACATGGTATCATGTATCACGCAGATGCATTAAGCCCCCTTTTGCCAGAGCATGGCTCAGTTCGTAATTTTATCAGTGTTGTCCAAGAAATTTTGATTCACGGCAAAAATATAAACATGCCCTTAAAGTTCTCGTTGATTGTTTTCACGTATGTTAAAAGAATCTCTTGCAAACTTGTTTTTTTTTAAATCCATTTGAGTCATGTTCTGTAAAAAGAGCGCTTAATGCATCTCTGTGATGCATCATTCCAAGCAAGTCAGCACATAATTTTGGACCCATATGGATCGACAGTTGACTGAATGATGCGGTAGAATGGTCTTTGGACATGCAGAAAATTGACCAAGGCAGAAAATTTCGACCCATGCTAGCCTGCGCGGTTTGCGCAGGCTGACATGTGTCGATACTTTTTTGCAGATGCATTAAGTCCCCCTTTTTCACAGAGCATGACGCATTTATCATTCTAAGAGTTAAAACTTTCCAAAAGACATTAATCACTTTCTGCCCCAGACACAATAGGTTATCATTAGAAATATCGAATGACGGATTCCAAGTCACTCTTAATGGAACAATGTCTACGAAATAAAATAAATGTTACACGCGTAACTTTGATGTTTTACGTTAATACTACGTAGTATATCTCAAAACAATCGTCCATCTCTCTACTTTAACCCTTAACCAGACAAGAAACTTTCAGACTTTTGCTGTTTGATTCATTCCTCACTCTGCGCTGATCATTACGTTGACGCTGGTTACTCGTATGTGCGAAAGCTGCCGTAGGCTTGCCATGGAAATAAAACTGTGTGCAGTACTGGTAAAAGAACTTCCAGGAAAATATGGATAGGTGCGATATAAATATAATTAGGTTGATAACGGCGTTAAACACTATTCAAACAAACAAACAAACAAACAAACCAAGTGAAGATCGAACCTGGGATCTCTAGTCTTCGAACCCTACACTTTTACCTATATGCCTCGCAGGACCACGTATGTGATACAGTGATTTCAACAGAAATTATCAGTTTGGGACCATACTGCCACATGCAGATGAAAACACTGTGGCAAATAGATAAATTGTTCGCGACGAACAATTAATTTGCCACTGCGCTTCCCACGTGTATGATGACGTCAGAGGTCGCATTTCACAGGATGTACTAGTATATGGCCCGCAACATGCGAAATGAGACCTTCGGACATTTGCGTAAAGTGTCGTCCGGATTAGCCTGCGCAGTCCGCGCAGGCTAATCCGAGACGGCGGCACTTTACGACTACATAAGATTTTTTCATACAGTGGACTTTCGTAAAACATAAAATCGCACAAAAACGGGAGGTATCGTCTCGTATTAGTCACAGACTGCACAGGCTGATCTGGGACGACACACTTATACGCATATGTTCGAAGGCCCCTTTTCGTGTGTTGCACGCCAGTTATGAGAAATGTTCTTGCCAAAGATACCAGAGGCTTAAGTACTAGAATGAAGATATTGGCATTGGTGTAATGCATCTCCGCGATGCATTATAAGGAAATCATCACATAATTATAGGTCCATAAAATCATTTTGTCTAGCAACCACTGAATCATGAGGTAGACTAGCCCTTTGACAAGCAAAATATTGACCAATACTAAAAAGTTTCGATTCAGGTCAGCCTGCGCGGACTACGCAGGATAACATGGGTCGATATATATTGCCGATGCATTAAGCCCGCCTTTTCACAGAACATGGCTCTATTATGTACGTTAATCTTTTTTGTTCAAATCGCTGTAATTTATGTTTACATATCCGAGATGAAAGTACACGATTTAAGTAGAGTTTAAAAGGATCTTAGTTTACATTGTATTGTCAATATTGTATTATTTTCCATGACGAACCGCAAAACTATGTCGACGGCAGCTGTATGTCTAGCGCCAGAAACCTGCCCACAGCCGACAGGAAAATAGAATTTTTAACCCTTTACAAAATAATCCCAATTTCTCACGAGCCCGAAGAAGAAGCTTTTGAAAACATTATGGGAAAAGAAGAAAATGCTGGTAACCAGCATTTTCTTCTTTTCCCATATTGTTTTCTATTTGAGTTCTAATTAATCTGTAGTCTGTAACTGCTTTGAATTTAGATCAGTTTGACGTTTTTGCAGCCGGATTCTAGAATGGTATATCTGTAAGTCGCCGCAGACAAGCAAAAAATGATGTGCAGAAAGGATTTTTTTGTTTGTTCATTTGTTTTATTTGAATCTGGTTCACGCCGCTTTGAACAGCATTTTAGTAATTACGGCAATATAATAAAAGTGTTTTAGCAATAAAGATGAGATATCACTTTTACTATTGTTTGTTTGTATTGGAATTTAAAGCGGTTTAAACAGCTTAATTCATATCACGGCGGTCAGTGCACCTACACATGTACTTCATGGCTTTCTCACAGTAGTACTGACTCAACTTTCTTTCCAAGTCACTGACTACTTTTCTCACATGCATCAGAGGTGAGAGGCAAGAAATCGCCGGAAAGAAAGTTTACCTCAACTGGGTATCGAATCAGCAACTACCAGGTCACGAGTCATATACGCTAACCACTGAGCTACCCAACCGTGTTCATATTAACTAATCTTGGGCTCTGCAGTGCCTTGCCCAAGGACACTCCAACATGGCCACCGCGACCAACAGGAATCGATCTCAATTTCACGATTAAAAATCCAATGCCCTAACTCCTGGGTCCGTCCGTATTCACGAACCTTTCTCTAGAAAAATCTTAGTTTTATGCTGAAGAATTTCCTAAATTTGAAAGTAACACATTTTCTGATTGGCTAGGCCAAATGGTTTAGCCAATCAGAAGTTGTGTTACTTTCTAGATGTAGAATTAGACTTTGAAATGAAATCATGAATGATTGGTGAAAACAGACCCTGACCTACGAAGGACCCCATGATTTGAATTGATGGAAGGTCTTAAGTAGATATGGATTAAATGATGGGATTTGTTTTTAAAAGGGTAGAAAACATCACGGAAAAAGAAGAGAATGCTGGTTATTAGTATGATTTCAAAACGCCTTCCTCCTTAGGGTCTTTAAAACACGGGATTTTTTGGAAAAGATTTAACCCTTTACCACAAAATTCCTACTTTTAACGATCCTAAAGAAAAGGGCCTTTGTAAACAATGTGGGAAAAGGAAGAAATGCTAGTAACCAGCATTTTTTCCCTTTTTCGACAATGCTTTGTACCCTTTGAAAGACAAATGTGACCAGTATTTTCTCCTTTCCCCATACTGTTTTCTACCCTATGAAAGAAAAATTTCATGTATAGAATAACATTGAATTTGTCGTCTGCAAACGCTTTCAATTTGGACAAGTCTAAAATTTTGTCGTTTGGTAAAGAGTTGAATGTAAAAGCGAGGAAAAAAAAAGAACGTATTTGTTTAGTGATGGATTAACCCTTAGGCTGCTAAGCGTGACTCACAGACCTTTTGCGGACAGCTTACATCAAGATTAGACTGCACAGAAGGTGCAGTCTGATCTTGTCTCTACACTATCCGATAAGGAGATATCTGTCCTCCAAGAAATGCCTTTAAAATAGGAAAATTTGGGTTTTTACTATCGGCTTGAAAGTTTCGTTTCTTTTATTTAGCAGGATAAGGCTTAAAATTCTAGCGCCAAAAACCTACCTACAGCCGACCTGAATTAACCCTTAAGCTGCTAATCGCGACCCACTGACCTTTTGCGGACAGTGTAGATCAAGATCAGACTGCACAGAACGTGCAGTCTGATCTTTGATCTACACTGTCCTATACGGTATTTTCTTTCCGGTGAAATTAACTTTGAAACCACAATGTTTGTGCTTTTAATATTGAGTAGAAATTTGCGTTCAATTTATTCAGCAGTTAAGTGTTAAGAAAAGAAGGAGAAAAATCTTTAAATCACCGTAGATAAACATCAAAAGATGTACCGAAAGGATTTTGGGCAAAAATTACACAGTTAAATGATAACCACGTAATTCTATTTAAAACCGACATCATTTTATGTACTTGATAGGATTTTTGTTGGTGTATATTGAAATTAGGTATTGTTAACCCTTTGTGCAAACGCACCCGCACCTTTACGACCCCTGACTTTTGAAAACATTGTTCGAAAAAAAGGAGAAAATGCTGGTGACCAGCATTTTCTCCTTTTTCCAACAATGTTTTTTTTTTTAACCATTTCAGAGACTCATCCCTTCATTTGAGCCACTTTTAATTTGTCGTCTGTAAATGCTTTCAATCTGGATCAGTCTAAGATTTTGGCGTCTGGTTAAGAATTAAAATGGCGGTGATTATTTTACCACATCAAACGCACCCGTATGTGTCAGATCCTTCTTTGATTTTGATTTTTATAGGTCACCAAGTGGTCCGTGACTCTTATTTGATCCATGCTCTGTAAAAATGGGGTTTTAATACATCTGCAAATATATATATCAACCCATGTTAGCCTGCATCTGCAAAAAAAGTTTCCAGACCGGTCAGCCTGCGCGGTCCGCGCAGGCTGACCGGTCTGGAAACTTTTTTGCTATCTGTCACATTTCCTGCATGTCAAACTACCATTCTACAACCCGATCCATTCGGTTGTTAGACAAAACGAATTTTATGGACCCATAATTACGTAATGACTTTCTTGGTATATTGCATCGAGCAGATGCATTAAATCCCCTTTTGCTGGAGCATAGCTTATTTATTTCCTCTACAGACATTTTTTTCGTCTGTCAGAAGCCCGCTTTTGAAAACATTGCGACAAAAAAAGAGAAATCTCCCACCGCTGATCGTTGTTTACGACGATGGATGTGTGGAAAAGCGGCAAGTGACCTTGGAAACAAATTATGCGATGTGCTGGTAAAACGAAACTCCAGAAAAGCATATATAGGTTCACCAGCCGCCGCGATATAACTGAAGTTATGTCGAGAAATATCCGCAACTGCAGCAGAAATCTGTTTTTAGCCCTCGAAAAAATGAGACTTCATTTAGTTAGCAGCCATAGAGTTAACCCTTTACCAAGTAATTCCGTGTCTTGACGACCCTGGTGAAGAAAGCTTATGAAAACGTTGTGAGAAAAGGAGAAATTGCTTGCAGCGAGTAATTTTTCCTTTTCCCACAAAATTTTCTACCCAATTAGAGAGGCCCAACTCATTTGAACCCATTTTAAATTTTGCGTCTGTGGACGCTTTCAGATTGGAAGAGTCCAAATTTGTCGTTTGGTAGAGAGTTAACTCTATGCCGCACAACAAGCTTGTAGACTCACCCATTTTGAAGGCATTGGCGGATGTCAAAGTACATCTGGTTAAAATAATGAAATTTGTAATTCAAGGGGTGAAGACATTGGGGGAGAAAGGAGAAAATGCTGGTTACCAGCATTTTCTCCTTTTCCCACAATGTTTTCAAAAGCCTTCTTTCATAGGATCCTAAAAATTTGGGACTTAGTCGTTAGGGTTAAATATTTCTATCAGCGAAGGTGAACGATGACAAATCATCAGAATAACATACATTGATAAATTATTATTATGACCCAAATGTTCTTATTCTTATTATAACGTAAAATAATATGGTTAGGGCGTGTGACTAAACACGTGCCATTCCTTTTCGGGCAATGTTTTTGTTTTTAAAGCTGTGAAATTGCAGGTGGGGTGCCGTTTACTGTTCGTATTTGTACAAAACTATTATCAACAAAATATCACACGGATATATATATATATTAGCCATGCTCTGGCAAAAAGGGGGCTTAATGCATCTCTGAGATGTATTATACCAAGCAAGTCATCTCATTTATTGGAGATGCACAAAATCCATTTTGTATAACAACCGACTGAATCCCGAGGTTTAATGGTCCGTTGACCACTCTGTAAAAAAAATGACCAAAAGCAAAAAGATTCGACCCATGTCAGCTTGCGCGGACTGCGCAAGCTGACATGGATCGATACTTTTTGCAGATGCACTAAGCCCCTTTTTCACAGAGCATACTTTATAAATATCTGAGCATTTGGTCTACCTCGATATGACTATCGGCCGAGGCTGACCTTGGTCGATGCTTTTTGCAAATGCAATAATCCCTCCATTCACAGAGCATGGCTCATATATTTAGTGATAAATGATAAGTATGAATTTTGTGATCGCTATTAGAAATTCGATTACTCAAAGCAGTACAGTCTTGCTAGAACACGTGCCATTCCTTTTTCCCTCATAAGAAGAATATGATATACTAGTCAACTGCAGACTTTCTTTCCACAAAATAGAAAAAAAAACCTGGGGGAGGAGAGGGATTGGTGGGGGGGGGGGGGGAGGTAGGGGTGAGGATGATGCGGCAGAAGCCCCAGATTTTTCGACCTAGAGGTCATGTTCAGTTGTTCAGACTCTGGAATTGTGACCAAGTGAGTTCGCTTTCAAACCCCCGATTACAGCGCCGTTTGCAATAGGATGTCTTGGGCAAGGCAAAGCAGAACCCAAGCCTAGCACTGGTGAAACCAGTGAAACATAACAATGATCCAGGCTCTTGCAAAAAGGGGGCTTAATGCATCTCCGTGATGCATTGTACCAAGCAAGTCATTTATGGAACCGTAAAAATCAGTTCGTCTTAAATCGCCTTGATCTAGAGGACTATATGTGGTCTTTTGACATACAGAAAATTGACCAGTATCAAAAAGTTTCGGCCCATGTCAGCCTGCGCGGACTGCGCAGGCTGACATGGGTCGATACTTTTTGCAGATGCACTAAGCCCCTTTTTCACAGAGCATACTTTATAAATATCTGAGCATTTGGTCTACCTCGATATGAGTATGACACCTTTAAAAGCACTGAATGAAACATTACCCCCGAAAACAAATTTAAAGCAGCCATCTTGACTTTTTTTATTGAACGGTGTTTTACGCCGTTTCACCATTGTTTAGCTAATATCACGGCGCCAGCTCACAGGTTCATGTATGTTCTGGAAAATACGAGGCCGTAGCTTTGAAGCCTCTTGCTCAAGGACACTTGTACAAACTACACAGGACCTCAATTAGTAATCGAACTCAAACCCGACGGGCATCTTAAACAAATGCGTCCCTTTAGAAAATATACATGTCGATAATCAAAATGAACCGGAGCTCCTTAGATAACTACACGTGAAAATATTGTGAAAAAAGGATAAATTGCTTATTACATGCGATTTCTCATTTTGTCATACTGTATCCGAAACTGACTTACTGCCATGACCGAAAAATGGTCTACAGTAGGCGATACGTTAACCCTTAAGCTGCTAACCGCCCCACGCTGACGTTTTGCGGACAGCGTAAATTAAGATCAGACTGCACAGAACGTGCAGTCTGAACTGGAATATACACTGTCCGATAAGAAGATATTTTTCTCCAAAAAACAAAATTTGAAATAACATGATTCGGGTTTTTACTATCATCTTGACAACTTTATTTAACTTATTTAGCAGGATAAAAGTTAAAGTATCATTCAAACAATCAAACAAATTAAGTTCGATGATAGAGGACGGCGTGACATAGGTAATATTCCATCGATCTAACACTTGCTTATCGATCTTTTGCAATAAAAAAAAAAACTAATAGTAAACGCCCTAGCTGAAATTAAAGTTTGAAGTGAAGCAATTGTCTTTTCTATAAAGTCCTTGTTTTAAGTATCGGTTTCTCTAATTCGATGATAGACCGCGGCGTGACATCGGTAATATTCCATCGATCTAAAACTTGTTTATCGATCTTTTGCAACAAAAACCACCCGTTACCCCATTAGATGACGACGTTTTCTTGAGACAAATAAGGAAAAGGAGCACTTGCCAACAGGTACGGGTTATTTTGCAACTTTGATGGTGGAAGACGGCATGGCAATTTATTTCAAACTTGCCGAGTGATTTACATCAATAACAACCGTCCATTTACGCCCTTGTTGGGGATGTGAATTGAAAATGTGGTGCAAAAAGGAGCAGTTATTTGTAAAAGGATATTTCCCCTCCCATCCTCACAATGTTTCGAATATCAGTCAAAAAAAAAAGGAAGTTTTCTCTTTTCGTCATTTCCTAGCTGTACTTGTTCGTCATATTACTCAAAATATCTCTTACTGTAGAGTTCCTGTAGACGACCTTTTCCGTCCTTCATGCATCATGGTAAAAAGAGAACATTACTATCAACGGGTATTTTTCTGTTTGTCACAGTGTTTTCATTTGCATTCTTGTATTACACTTTAACTCGTTTTGAATACATGTTAGCCACGCTCTGGCAAAAGGGGGCTCAATGCGTCTCTGATACATGATACTAAGCAAGCAATCACATGATCATGGATCCATAAAGTCCGTTTTATGTAACAACCGACTGAATCATGAGGTTCACTGGTCCTCTGGCATACAGAAAATTGGCCAACAGCAAAAGGTTTCGGCCCAGTTCAGCCTGCGCGGACCCAATACTTTTTAACAGATGCATCAAGCCCCCTTTTCACAGAGCACGAGTCGTGTATTTTGAAAGGATGTTTTCAAAGTCCGCAGCGAAAGTTATTTAAGAAGTGGTTTTACCCGTCGACAAAATTTTAGACCTGTCCAAATACAAATGCAGTTTCTAATTGATGCGATTTGTCTTTGATGTGATAGAAAACATTGTGGGTGAAGGAGAAAATGCAGGTTACCTGCATTTTCTCCTTTACCCGCAATGTTTTCAAAAGCCCTCTTTCCCATGGTCATTAAACCTCAGGTGGATTGTTTTGTAAAGTGTCTCTGTTTTATCAGTCTCGTATTTGTAATAGAAAATCGAACCGAAAGACGGACTACTTTTGACGACTTTATAATAAATCACGTTTGATTTACAAGTCATCTTTTTTATATATATAGTTCTTATTAAGATGTATTTAGATGAATTAATACGCAGTTTGGCGTAAATTGAAAGCACTTTATGCAAAAAAATAGTGCCCCCAACTAAATCACTGATATAGAACGATGGTAACACCAAGGTTGACTTTTGTCATGATGAATTTACATCAGAAATATACACGTGAAACATTTTCTTCGTGTATTTGAAGATTCTATTCAACATCAAATTGAGCGTAAATAAAGAGATTTGTTCGTTTCTGTCAATTTTCCCGTTTTTGTAATGTTTTAACAGGCATGATCTTGCTACTGGTGCATGAGGTTCAACCGGAAACGCGGTGCGTATAACCTCACAATATAACATATCGCTGCGGTGAAAAGTAGTTCGGTATCGTCACTCACGGAGTTGACCCTTTTCCAACCACACCCATGTCTTCACGAACCCTCCTTTTCCCATAGTGTTTCTTTTTTTTTTTGTCCTTTCAAAGATGTATTTCATCATTCGAGCCATATTTATTTGTTTCCTGCAAATGCTTCGAAATTGGACGAGCGTTACATTTTGTCGTCTGGTAAAGGGTTAAGAAATTAATTTAAAATCAACTGGTTTCTGGGTTCGATACCTACTTGCTGTGCCGGTTGTGCACGTAGAATCCTCTAATTCCATGCATTAACCAAATACCTCATTTTCCCACACCGTTTTTCTTTTTTTCTTTTGAAAGTTGTGCTCGGCATTGGCGGAAAAAGCTATTCGGTAAATTGTTTAGTTTTTTTTTTCATCTTATGCATGGCTTATTACATACTGTAAATTTCCTATGATCACTTTGTTCTTGTCAAAATTTGTCTGTCCATTTTAGTCAATAAACCACTTTTGACAGACAATCCCGAGTTTTAACGACAAAGAGAGAGAGAGAATACTTTTTGAAAACACTGTTGGAAAAGGAGAAAATGCTGGTAACCAGCATTTTCTCCTTTTCCCACAATGTTTTCGATCCCTTTGAGGACATACAACATCATTTGAAACATATCTTATTTGTCGTTTGGAAATGCTTTGAATTTGGGCAAGTGTAAGATTTTGTCGTCTGGTTAAGAGCTTAAACACACCGACATCAACGATAAGAGGTGATATTATGTCGAGAGCTTCGAGTAATCTTTCAATTTCACCCTAAACACTATACCAAACGATAAAATATTTGTATGGTCCAAACTGAAAGCATTTGCGGACGACAAATTAAATGTTGGTCAAGTCATGAGATTTGAGAGTTTATTGTTGGAGATCGGAAGAAATGCCTAAGAGCATTTTTCCTTTTGCCACATTGTTTTGAGATGTTTCCCTTCGTCCTGGTCATGAAAAAAATGGGCTCGTTTGGTTTGGGGTAAATGCCCTGAATAATAAAATCAGCATTTTGCAGGCAGGGATAAAAAGATGGAAACGTTTATTTCAGCTTCAAGGTTGTTTTCAATAGAACATCTCACAAAATAACAAACAGTAAAGATTCAAGATCAGTCTGCACCATTTATATAGTCTGATCTTGATCTACGCTGTTCTTAAAAGAATAACGCCTAATGCTACAATGTATAAGCAATAATTCACATCTGGTCGAATTTATACAGTTGAATATTTTAGAAATATTATCACCTTATGACAGTTCATAGGCATTCAAATAGGGATTAGCTGAATAAAGCCATAAAATGTGAAGCGTAGAGTGTGGACAAAGATCAGACTGCACCTTTGTGCAGTCTGATCTTTGTCTACACTCTATGCAAAATATATCTATATTCAAGTATGGTAGGATAAAGTTTTATAACTGCACAGGGCTATATGTCCCGTTTTATCTTATTTGAAGATCAAAAAACTTAACTCTTTACCGAACAACATAATTTTAGACTTGTCCAAATTGAAAGCATTCGCAGACGACAAATAAAATGTGGCTGAAAATGATGAGAGATTTGTCTTTGACAGGGTAAAAAAAAACATCGTGGAAAAGGGATCAAATGCTGGTTACCAGCATTTTCTCCCTTTTCCACAATGTTTTCAAGTCATCTTCTTCAGGGTCGTTAAAACTGGGGATAGTGGGGTCAAAAAAGATGATAAATAGTTGAAGGCGTATAGTATATAACTGTCTCCGATAGGGTTATTGAAATAAAATAACCGTTTATTTTTCCCTTCTCCCTGTTTGTATTAAAGGCACAATTGCGGTCAAAAAGTACGCAGTGTGGGTGTAAAAATGCACTTGAATATAAACCATACCTTTTTATAAGGTTGGAAATTGTGGTGAAGATGACAATCTTTTTTGTTTGGTCGGTCCAAGTGTTAGTCGCTGGCAGAAAATTACAGACTTTTAAAATTCATTTTTCCGCCAGCGACTAACTGTTGGACCGACCTTTTCCCACATTGTTTTATTCAGAGAACTCAGCTCATTTGCACCAGTTTCGAATTGTTCTTCTATACAAGTTTTGAGTTTAAAGGAGTCTGATTTATTTATTTATTTATTTATTTTTTTTTTTTGAGGGGGGGGGGAGAGGCAAGGGTTGAAGCTGCTCTCATATTAACCAGGTTGTCCATCTGTTAGATCCCTTTCTCACCGTTGAACATACTTCAGACGATGTTTATTGAGAAAATCTGCCAGTGGCTTGGAAAGATTATTCTGGTGAAACTTCAAGGAAGCATGAATAGGTGCACTGATCGCCGCACTATAACAGCAATAATTTAGAGAAACGCGTTACCTCTTTCACTACCAACTCTACAGGTTCCATATATTTCCAAGATTCTAACTAGATGTCCTCTGCTACTGAAGATACTATTGCCATAGATAAGTATTACACAGCGGAGGTGTAGATCTAAGATCAGACTGCACGTTCTGTGCAGTCTGATTTTGATCTAAGCCGTCCGCAAAAGCTTCTTCATTTGTCATTGGCAATGAAAGAGTTTAACACGTTCGGCTAACAGTTATGGCACTGAAACCGGAAGTGCAGTGTCTATGGTACTTTAACCGGAAGCAGGGGACATTATCGTCAATAGCATGAATGTACTGCCGCGACAATAAGTAGATCTTTCACGCTTTCACTGCTAATACGCCCAAGCTGGCTTCTCCGACAGTATTGATCAAGATCTGACTTCAGACAACGTTGTTGGGATTTTTTTTTGTTAGGCTTTAAAACATTGCTGGAAAAGGAGAAAATGCTGGTTACCAGCATTTTCTCCTTTTCCATCGATGTTTTCAAAAGTCTTCCGCCTCAGGATGGTAAGAACACGGCGTCGTTTTGTAAAAGATAAGTCGATGTCTATGGGCTAGTAAATGCTCGGTTAAACACAAGTAAGGAGGATCTTTTAAAGTGATATATAATATAACTTTATATTGTTAGCTGGTAGTCTGTGATCGTAGAATGGTTGAATGGATCTGACGAAGTAACGAAAATTTTGCCCTACCTTAAATATTTTTTTTTTGTCTTTTGTCAATTCGCCTAGCTCGTGTCATTTAAACACGTAGTGACAGATGGCTAATATAGACATTGGCGAGTATTGTCGCGGATACCAACTGTTGCCACCTAATTGTCATACAACCACCGAAAATTACCCCTTAGAGTGGATGAATTCGTGACATGGACTTCTTTATTTCGGAAAAACAGCAAAATTAATGCACTTTGAAAGTCGTTAGACTAGACTATGTTACGACATTTTGGACAGTGTAGATCCACACTGAACGTGATTGTTCAATATGAGTACAAATCTGCGTTCGTCACACTGTTTTCATCAAACATCAGTTGTTAATAAATAGTGATGCTTACAAATGTAATGAAAATATAATCAAAGGGAAAGTTAGAAGTTGTTTTTCCATTTTTCTTAAATTTGGTGAACACATGTTACATCAAAGTTTGAATATATTTAAGCCATGCTCTGTAAAAAGAGGGTTTAATGCATCTGCAAAACGTATCAACCCATGTCAGCCTGTGCAGTCCGCACAGGCTGACATGGGTCCAAACGTTTTGCTTTTGGGTTAATTTTCAACACGTCAAAGGACAGTTATACCTCAGGATTCAGCCGGCTTTTGGGCAGAACGGATTTTATGGATCGATAATTATGTGACAATTTGCTTGGTATCATGCATCGCGGAGATGATTTAAACCCCCCTTTGCAAGACCATGGCTCATAATATTTGTCTCATCGTAATTTTTACCAGCCTTTTTCCCATACTAAAGATGTTTTCAAAAACCTCGCTATTCAGGGCTGTAGTAACACACTAGTTCCCTGGAGTGCCCTATCCATGAACACCCCCAACGAAGAGCCTCGTGTCTGAAATGAGTTAGAACCATCTGGTCCCAGGTTGGGAAATGTACACCTTTACTATTGAGTCATGCTTGTCCCCTCTCTGGGTGGGTGACTGATTGATTTTCCGTTTATTTATCGTCGCCATCGGTTGCCTATATGGACGATGCCGGCAGAAAGCTGTTAGTTACAGTAAAAGGGGATTAGTACTTGGTACCGAACGAAACCCATCCTCAGTTACACCTGGTTCTTTAATGCGATCGGTGTGTGGCACCAGCACACGGGACCTCGGTTTTTCTATTACCCGGAAGACTATTTGTAAGTTTTAGTCGGCCGGCCGTGGGGCTCGAACCTACACCCCGAGATTTGTCGCTTACTAGTCTCAAGGCCCAAAACTTGAGCTATATTCGGCTGACTCTCAGAGTGGTACAAATGTGCGATGGTTTTGTAACGAGTTTCAGTAACATGTGCTTCCTTAGCCCTTCTCCTGCTAAAAAAGTTAAACTTTCAAGCCCATAGTAAAAACCGGAGTAATGTTAATTCAAACTTCTATTTTGTTGCAAAAATATCTCCTTATCGAACAGCGAAGATTCAAGATCAGACTGCACAGAACGTGCAGTCTGATCTTGAATCTACACTGTTCGCAAAAGGTCAGTGAGTAGCACTTAGCAGTTTCAGGGTTAAAGCGTTGACAAAACGACTCTGCCCTACAAATAGACTAATCTTGAAAGATTTAATCATTTTTACCACAGGACCCCGAGTTTTAACGACCCTGAAGAAGAAAGCCTTTGAAATCATTGTAGGAAAAGGAGAAAATGCTGGTAACCAACCTTACTCCTTTTTTCACAATGATTTCTAACCTTTTCCAGATAACTTCCCCCATTTGAACCAAATTCATTACATTTTGTCGTCTGCAAATGCTTTCAATTTGGACAAGTCTAAATTAATGTCGTCTGGTAAAGAATTAAACCTTATCCTGCTGAATAAGTGAAATGAAACTTTTAGACGGAAAGTAAAAACAAATTTTACTATTTCAAAGATATTTTTGGGGAGAAAGAATTCTCCTTATCGGACAGTGTAGATCAAAGATCAGACTGCACGTTCTGTGCAGTCTGATCTTAATCTACACAGTTCGCTACAGGTAAGTGAGTCGCGCTTAGCAACCTAAGGGTTAAACAAACCATCATTTACAATGAACGGGAAGGACCCCTGTAGATTTGGGCCATATTAGATAGATTTATTACTGTTTAAGTCACAATACGTAAGTTCGACAAGTGCTTGTAATCCGTCAAAGCGCCATGAGTGCGACATTCATCTGGTTTTTCTAGCCAGCAGGTCTCACATATCGGTGATCGGTGTTGATCCGGGACAAGGCTACACGTTCTGTGCAGTCTGATCTGAATCTATAGGCCCAAAAAATGAAACTAAAATCGTTTGATGCAATCGAAAGTTTAAGTGCACCAGTACGGGGGCTCTTTTTGATTAACCTGTAGTTTGTGCAGCGTAATGTTTGTGGTGCGCAGTAACACATGAGCCATGCACTGTGAAAAGGAGGTCTGATGCATTTGTGAAAAAGTAGTCCGCATAGTCTGAAATGGGTCGAAAATTTTTGCTCATGGCCAATTTTCAGCATGCCCAAGGGCCGCTCTACCTCAGGATTCAGTCGGTCGTTTGACAAAATGGATTTTATGGTTCCATAAATATGTAATGACTCGCCCTTTACCAGACGACAAAATTTCAGCCTTGTCCAAATTGAAAGCATTTGCAGACGACAATTTCAATGTGGCGAAAATTGTGCAGTTTTTCTTTGATAGGGTAGAAAACATTGTGGGAAAAGGAGAAAAAGCTGGTTACCAGCATTTTCTCCTTTTCCCACAATGTTTTCAAAAGGCTTCTTTCCCAGGGTCGTTAAAAGGCGGCATTGTGCGGTAAAGGGATTATGCATCTCGGAGATCCACTAAACGCCATTTTGCCAGAGGATTTCTCATATGTATTAGTAGTTGACATTATCATTCAATCTTGATTACTTTTTTCTCCCTCTTTCTGTGCATTCTGATCATGATCTACACTGGCCCAAAATATAACTAAAGTCACCTTATCCGCCAAAAAAGATAAATGTACAGGAAAAGGGGATTGTGGCGTGGTGGTTTCTGCACTAGATCTCTTTTTATAGTGAATCGTAATACAAATATTGTCATTGAACCGTACAGTCCTGTATGTAGATGTATATCATTTTCCAAGCTTTCTTCTCTTTCATTCTGTGCAGTCTGATCGTGATCTACACTGGACTAGCATATAATCAAAGTCACCCCAAAAGGTTATGTGTACTAAGAGAGGGGATTGGGGCTTGATGAATAATACACTAGTTGGTGGTTTCTGCACCAGAACGCATGTGGTGAATAGAAATGAGCCATGCTCTGGCAAAAGGGGGCTTAATGCTTGTCTGTGATGCATGATGCCAAGCAAGACATCACATAATTATGGATCCACAATAGCCTCTTTTTGTAACAACTGACTTGGACATTAGGTAGAATGGTCGTTGGGCATTCAGAAAATTGACCCATAGCGAAAAATTTCGGCACAGGTCAGCCTGCGCGGACTGCGCAGACTGGCCTGAGTCGATATTTTTTGCAGATGCATTAAGCCCCTTTTCACAGAGCATGGCTCAAATACAGACATTATAGCTGGACCGTGTAATTTTGTATAGCAATTGACTATGCCCTCTTCCATCTCGATCTGTGCAGTCTAATCTTGATGTAGACTGCCAATAACAGAAATTTAATTCGCCTTTGGAACCGAATGATTGAAGTTTACAAGAACAGGGGGTAGGGACCTACCCCCTACAAATCATTCCCTTGTTATTACGACCATGATGATGCAGGCTTTCGACAACATATTTGGAAAAGGAGAAAATGCTGGTAAACAGCGTTTTCTGATTTTTCCACAACGTTTTCTACCCTATCAAAGAAAAAATTCATCATTTGAAGACAATCAATTTGTCCTCTGCAAATGCTTTCAGTTTGGTTATGTGGGAAAGCAGCCAGTGGCTTGGAAAGAATATTGTGCGGAGTACTGGTAAATGAAACTCCAGGAAAGCATGGATAGGAGCACTGGCCGCCGTGATATAACTGAAATAATGTTGAAAACGGCGTTAAACACCATACAGTCAATCAATTCAGTTTGGGCGGGTTTATAACTTTGTCGTCTGGTATACAGTTCGTAAGTAGACCAATGTTTTCTGCACTCGAACGCTCGGTGTGAATCGTAATGTACGTATTACTATTGATGCGTATAATCTTTGATATTAATTGCCTGGCTTTTCCCCTCTCATTTCTAGGTGTTTTTAATTAATCTAGCAACTGATTTTTTTTCATTTGATTTTAAACTCCAAATACATTTCACCTGATTTTAAACCACGAATCCATTTCAACTGATTTTAAGATCCTCAAGTTTCTTTGAAGGGGCCTTAAATTCTGAGAACACTTACAATATTGAATATCTAGTCTTTTACTATTACGAATTTAGCTACAGTCAACATTGACGCATTACTTACCTACATTGACCTTCTTTGATGATTTCAAAATGATGGTGAAGCTGCGTTATTAACCAGTTACCACACAATCCTGTGATGGAATAACATTAAGGAAAACAACGTTTTGAAACACTGAGGGGAAGTTTAACTAACCCCACAGAAAACACTGCGGAAAGTGGGAAAATGCTGGTGACCAGCATTTTCCTGTTTTCCCCCAGTGTTTTCTATTCTTCTTAAGAATAGAGGTAGAGCGTCGGTTTCGTAACCATAAGGCCCCGAGTTCGATACCCGGGAGCGGGTGTCAACTTTGAGACTGTTCAATGGTCCACACATTCTGTGCGAGTACTGGTGTACTTTTCCAGGTAGCAGAATCGAGGGGGATTAGTATAAGTTGTAAGAACTTGTTTCTCAATCGATGTAAAATAAATATGTTTAAACTATTCTTTTGAAGTCAACCCCGCCATTTCAGCCATATCGAATTCGAATTCGGATTTTGTCGTTTGGTAAAGAGTTACATTCAGTAAGAAGCTTTTCAGTTCAGGTGAATAAAGGTTACCCTTTTACCGAACGACATTATTTTAGAATTGTTCAAATTGAAAGCCTTTGCAGACGAAAGAATAAATGTGGCTCAAATGATGTATTTGTCTCTAAAAGGGTAGTAAACATTGTGGGAAACGGAGAAAATGCTGGTCACCAGCATTTTCTCCTTTTCCCACAATGTTTTTAAATGCCCCCACCTATAGGGTTGTTAAAAATCAGGGATAGTGTGGTAAGGGTTAATTCAATATAGCACGTGGCACAGACCAAACCCACAGTTTTGCATTCAATAATGTCAGTGTGTGGTCTAAGGTCTCTCGGTGGCCGTCACCTTGTAGCTTAATGTATTCAGTGCATTTTTATACTTGTTTATGAAGAAATATGCTAGCAATACGCGAAAAGAAGCGGCTTAATCTTGAATAATAATAATAATGTTGATGATGATAACTATTATCATTATTATTATTGTTATTATTATTATTATCCTTACTGCATACATACATACATACATATGTGTGTACGTACGTATGTATGTACATACATACATATGTATGTATGTATATGTATGTACATACATATATATATATATACAAACAGTAAGTTTTTTTTTTACATGGAGGGTATTTTCTTTCTTTATCTTTTTAAAGACTTGTTACTACGCTTGGAAAAAATAGCACACACGTCCCCCAAAAAAGAAAAGAAGGTTATGGGAGGGAGCAAAACACGCCCCCCCCCCCCAAAAAAAAAAGATGGAAAGTGAGCGGGGAAAGAAGGGCTGGCCCTCGACTGCCCCCTTGCTCCTATGATTGTGTAACATTAATGATGATGATAACGGTTACAATTCATCAATTTATCAAGGCGACCGGAAACAATACATAATGCGCATGTACATTATATAAACAACAGTTGACAGAGTGGAAATTAACAATCATAAATTGCGTAAAATTTACAATTTTATGGGAAATTAAAAGTCAGTTATAGCTAATCAAATGCATGATATGTGTATTATATAGTCGTAGACATCTACTTCTTCAGTGACGATTTTTTTTTCTTCTTTTCGTTTTACTAAAAAGAACCTCATTAAAAAAATCTATTTCGTCATCCTACCAATAAATGCCGGCACCAGGGTATGCAGTGTGTTGTCCAAGGACGCTTTCTCATGACTAAAACCCAACAGCCACTGAGAATCGTACCAGAATTTCCTGATGAAGAAAATAACGCCCGAAATGTTTAGACCACAGAGGAATGACTCCTGTCGAAATCACTCGTATTTAACATTGAAAACAATCTAGACCAGTGTTCGAACTCAAGACCTGTTGGCTTGTTCGTCATCAACTGAAATAAGTTTTGTATTGATGAATGGGTACACTAATTTCGCACTTAACCCTTTACCACACAGCAATATTTTAGACATTTCCAAATTGAAAGCATTCGCAGATGACAAAATAAATATGACTCAAAATTTGAAATTGTTTTTGGAAGGATAGAAAACATTGCGGGAAAAGGAGAAAATGCTGGTCACCAGCATTTTCTCCTTTTTGCACAATGTTTTCAAAAGCCTTCTTCTCCAAGGTCGTCAAAAGGCGGCATTGTGTGGTAAAGGGTAAACATATGAAAAAACAAAGCACGTTAATCTTTATCCTGCTAGATAAGTTAAATAAAACTTTCAAGCCAGTAGTAACCCGAATCGAGTTATTTCAATCTTATTTTTCGGAGAAAAATATCTCCTTATCGGACAATGTAGATCCAAGATCTGTGCAGTCTGGTCTTGATCTACACTGTCCGCAAAAGGTCAATGAGTTACGCTTGCAGCTTAACGGTTAAAATACTTTCGCGTGTGCTTACAACAAACGAGCACGGTCGCTGACTTTAAATGATCGCAAAATGAGTACAGTTCATTTTTCGTATAGAATATTCTTAGGCACACCCTTCCTTCCTTTATTTAAATATGAATCAAACACCCCACGTCTAAATCAGCTAAATACTAAATATTCTATCATAAATTTAAGATGTCGTTACGGGCGCGATGGGGGAAATCGTTGATCTGATATGAAATTTAATTTCCAAGTTATGGTAATATAACGCCTTTGATTTGCAATTAAAATCACCATTTGAAAAGTTAATGTACTCGATTTTTCTCGTTTGATTGAATATATATGCACACTTACCGATTTTATATGCGATTATGAACCTTGTAAGCGCAAAAAAAAAAATAAAGGCGCCATTTTAACTTAGAATAAACGACCAAGATATTGCGATTTCTCGGCCATTTTTCCTCATCATAATTTTGTTTCACGGTAGAATTGGACAGTGTGGGTCCAAGATCAGACTGAACGTTATACATAGTCTGATCTTGATCTATACCGTCTAAAAATGAACCTGAAAATTAACCCTTGCTCCCGAAAGGGTTATGAAAAAATTAATGACATTTTTTATTGCGATCATTTCAAATGTGATCGTAACTGTTCGTAACATAACCCATTATTCAACCACAATTTTATATATTCGTTACATGTCACTACTAACTTTGCACTAACCCTTAACTTTACCACCCCAAGTGGACCATGAGGTAGAAAGCTTTTGAAAACATTGTGGGAAAAGGAGAAAATGCTGGTGACCAGCATTTTCTCCTTTTCCCGCAAAGTTTTCTCCTTTTCCCGCAAAGTTTTCTGACTTTTGAAAGACACGGTGTTTCTGCACATTCCTCAGGGAATAAATAAAATATTATGAATACATGGTTTAAGTCAAAGTCTCTGAGGACAATATCCGTCTATTGGAGCACATTTTATTTGTCGTCTTCCATTACTTTCACTTTGGCAAAGCCTATAATTTTGTGGTCTGGTAAAAAGTTAACTCGTGACCTCCTGGAACCGATTTAAGCAGACGATCTTGAAAATATCCGCGATTAATTGATATATATGACAAAGATGAATTTACGAATGGTATGAACAATACTCTGTGAAAAGGGGAGTTAATGCATCTGCCAAAGTTTGGACCATGTAAGCTACGCAATTCGCACAGGCTGACATGGGTCGAAACTCTTTGCTATTTGTAACTAAGTCCTTGTCTATTACTTGGGCTAATATCAATAAATTCATCAATATCTTATCGTCTAAAAACAAGAAAATACAAGTTAATACAGCAAAATTTATAAAGGAATCTTTACAAAGGAGGAAATCTTGTTTAGACTTTTTTATCAATACTGAATAACTTATCATCCATAAATTGTGTTCATTATCATATGTATCTATATATTCACTCTATGTATATATGTATGTTCTGTCATTGCCATATATCCATGTTTTCTTGTAAATGGCCAATGGCATATTTGTTTGTCGAATACCAAATAAAGTTGACCTGACTTGTAAATTTTCTGCTTGTTCAAGGACCAGTCTACCCCATGATTCAATCGGTTGTTAGACAAACTGGGTCCGCATTCACCAACCATTCTTAAGATTATTCTTAGTCTTGTTCTCCAAGATTTTCTACATCTGAAAGTAACACAGCTTCTGATTGACTAAACCAAATGGTTTAGCCAATCAGAAGTTGTGTTACTTTCAAATGTAGAAAATCTTGAAGAATAAGACTAAGAACGTTCTTAAGAATGGTTGGTGAATACGGACCCTGGATTCTATGGATCCATAATTATATGATAACTTGCTTGATATAATACTACACCCCTCTTTTGCCAGAGTATGACTCACATACGAAAAAAAAATCAGTGAAACTATAATGTCAAGTAATTTCCCCTCAAGAGCAATGTTTCCTTTCGTTACGATGGTTTTGGTATTCGATCTGCTGCTCGACCAAAATATACGAGAGTCGTCTGCCAGATGTGGGTTGTGATTTATTTCGCCAGTTGACTATATTTTACTCTTCCATTTGCAGATGACATACCAAATTTGGCTCAAACAACGGGATTTCACTTTGAACAGCGATCCCATAATACATAAAATTGTAAAAAACAGGATGCCTGTTTTGAAACAGAAGAAAACATAGTGGGAAAAAAAGGAGAAAATGCTGGTTTCCAGCATTTTCTCCTTTTTCCCCACAACGTTTTCAAAAGGCTTCCCTTTCATAGTCGTTTAGACATAGGACTGTTTGGTATAGGGTAAATTATTTCAAATTACATTGAACATTCAGAACGTTGATACTTTATTGTAATTATACGACAGGTGAAAAAGCCAGGCTGCAGTTTACGTAACAATGTAATCAATTCACCCACCTTTGCTTTCAACTACCTGGCCTAGTTCTGTCCCTAAAATCCCTTAGGCTGCTAAGCGCGACTCAGTGGTCTTTTGCGGACGGTGTAGATCTAAGATCAGACTGCACAGGAAGAGCAGTCTGATCTTAGATGTACACTGTCCTGTAAGGAGATGTTTACCCCAAAACATAACTTTGAAATAGTCAGATACAGGTTTTGAATTTTTTTCTGAAAGTTATTTATCAGGTGAAGGGTTAGACAAGTATTTCCTTCTGCAGACGACATTTTTAGCTCGGCTGTTTTCGGTAAGAAACGTGGAGGTATTGTCACCGCCCTGTCGCCGTCTGCCTCGTAGTTGCCGTACAAAATCTTTGGCATTTTGAGATATCTGTCATTACTTGTCATATCTCTGTAGTTGTCTGCGTGACCTGCGTCTGTCCCGTCGTGCAACAACTTTTGCATTTTGTAATATCTCTGTCATTACTTGTCATATCGCTGTCGTTGTCTGTGTCTGTCCGTCGTGCAAAAATTTTGGCATTTTGTGATACCGCTATCATTACTTGTCATATCTTTGTCGTTGTTTGCGTCGTCTGCATCTGCCCCGTCGCGCAAAATTTGTGACATTTCGTGACATCGTTGCCATTACTTGTCATACCCCTGTCGTTGTCTACGTCATCTGCGTTTGCGCTGTCGTATAGAAATTTTGGCATTTTTTTAATGTCTTTGTCATTATACTATATACACTATATACTTGTCGTATCCCTGTCGTTGTCTGCGTTATCTGTGCCCTGCACCGTCGTGCAAACATTATAAAATTTCGTGATATCCCTATCGTTGTCTGCGTCATCTGCGTCTGCGCAGTGGTGCAAAAGTTTGGACGTTTTTATATCTTTCACGGTCATTACTTGTCATATCTCTGTCGTTATCTGCGTCATTTACGTCTGCGTCGTCGCCGTCGTCGTGTAGGGGAAACTTTGATTTTTTAAACCCTTTCCCAAACAAGCCCTGGTTTTCACGTGTCTGCAGTACAAGTCTTTTGAAAACACTGTGGGAAAAGGAGAAATTGCTCGTTACGAGCAATTTCTCCTTTTCCCAAAGTGTTTTCTACCCTTTTTGATAACTTTCTGCCATTTTCATCAAATTTAAAATCGTCATCTGCAAACTCTTTCAATTTGGACCAGTCCAAAATTTAAAGGGTTAGAGATATCTCCGTCATTACTGAAGCTATTTACTAAAAACTCGGGCTATTTGTAAACTATGAAAATGGAGATTTATTCCAGAAGGGCAGGCAAACCTTAGAATAATTTTGATACCGTTAGGCTTCTTTTTCAACTGAGAAAGCAACTGCAGCCAAGTATTCAAACACGAGTGTATAGCTCTTGTTCGACTTGCAGCAGACCAATTTGAAAATGTGATTACAGTCGGAAATACTCGTGACAAAAACGGATTGCACACCTACCCATGTCCATCTGGTGTTTCAGTAGGTATATTACACACAGTTCACTAGCTGATATCTCATATCTGAACAAAGCCAGAATACCGTAATATCAAGCAGTTTTAGAGCAACTAATCCTGTTGGAAAACAATTTATTTATCATTAGAAAGAAGGTGGTCGAAATGGCAGTTCGATCACGAAACTCGTGGATCCCTGACCTCGCAAAATACCACTCAGCCACCTGGGCTGTAAGTAAAAGATCAAAGTACTGAAATTACTGACAGACTAGCGAATTTGATTGTTTGTATGGTATTTAACCCTGTTTTCAACATTATTTCGGTTATGTAGCAATGGACAGTGCACATATCCAGTGCACATATCCATGCTTTCCTGGAGTTTCTTTTACCAGTACTCTGCACAATATTCTTTCCAAGCCACTGGCTGCTTTCCCACATTTATATTATAACCATCGTCGAAACGTGAGAGAGAAATGAATCCTGTCACAATGACTATCATCAATCCTCGGAAAGAAATTCGCCGAGTCGGGGATCGCACCAGCAATAGATTTTTGATCTATGCTATCCGCTTAATTAGTCAAGCCTGCAAGCTAAAAAACTTTTTCTGTGTTTTAGAGGATCGTACTTTCACCCTTCAAAAGCGGTCGAGTTTATTATATTTGGCGCCGAAAAAAAGAGCTATTTCTTTACCAAACGACAAAATTTTGGAATCAACCAAATTGAAAGCATTTGGAACCATTAGCAGACGAAAAATTAAGTGTGGCTGAAGCAGTGGAATTTGTCTCTGAAAGGATAGAAAACATGGTGGGAAATGGAGAAAATGCTGGTTACCAGCATTTTCTCCTATTCCCACGATGTTTTCAAAAGCTTTATAGTACGATTGTTTTGCTTAAGGGTTAACCCTTTACCAAATGACAAAATTTAAGTTGTCAAAACTCAAAGCATTTACAGATAACAATTCAATGTTGAAATGTGTAAAGTTGTCCATGAAAGGATAGAAGACGTGGTGGGAAAAGGAGAAAGTGCTGATTACCAGCATTTTGCTGATTACCATCATTTTCTCCTTAAGCCACAATCTTTTCAAAAGCCTTATTTCTCAGGGTCGTTAGAACTCGGGATTGTATGGTAAAGGGTAAAGAGACAGATGCGAGGCAACCTTTACGTTAAACAGGAATGTTAATCTGCAGACCATGCGGCCGGCTGCTCTTCACTTTGATCCGGTCTATTGTGACGTATTGCCATAATGTCGGGCGCGATTATTTGATTATTTATCTTCTACTCATGAAATATGGATTATTCAAAACAGTTTACCCTTCCCCCTTACCCCATCCCCGTAAAAAATATATAGTTTTCTTGTTTGGTTTGTTTCGATATTTAATAGTTGATTGATCATTATTCATTTTGTAAAAGTTATCGTGGAACATTTGTCACTGTGGATTTGTTGCTAATCTCATGACCTTTTGAAGCATTGCTGCGAACGAATTTCTTCTTCTCCCCTCCTCCTCCTCCCCTCCTCCTCCTCCTCCTTCTTCTTCTTCTTCCCTTTAAGCAGATTATACTATTCATGGACATTTTGTACAGTGGTAAATTGTCCTTGTAAGATATGTATAACTGAAATAAATTAAGGCTGAAGATCACCATACGTGTGAGAAGATTGTGGCATAAGGAGACATTGCTCATTACGAGCTTTTTCTCCTCTGTTTTCGAGCAAGTTGTCTGCAGTCGGTAGTTCGTTCGACATGTTATCATATTTTGTTTGTTTATAGAATTATGTACGTGTCTTTATGTCTATTTCAACCGATCCTTAGTAGCTTAATGGTGTCAGAAAGGACAAGTAAATCACAGGTAGCCAGTTTGAATCTTGGCTCGGCCATATTCTTTCCAACGATTAATGAAAGTCATTGCAACAGAACTCAATTGCTCGCCACCGGCTGAATATTGATGAATCAGTCGGTTTGGTATAGTTGTAAATGGCTAGAAAAGAGCGCTGTAGCGTAAATGGTAAAAAACTTTCAATGTATGGATTGTTGGGCGCGCTATCCGCCATGATAAGACTAAAATGGTATTGCAAACGGCCTTATACACAGAATATGACAGACTGTAGTGTAGGGGGTAAAGCTTCGACCTCTGGTCATCTAAGCGTCCGGGTTTCAAATCCTTTGCTGAGAGGGCTCAAACTTTGGGACTACCCAATTTATGGCGCAATTGTTGTTAACCTTTAGGTTGCTATGCGCGACTCACAGACATTTTGCGGACAGTGTAGCTTAAGATCAGACTGCACATAACGTGCAGTCTGATCTTGGATCTACACTGTCCGGTAAGGAGATATTTCTCCAACCCCAATAAATTTGAAATACGATTAATTTTGGTTTTTACAATCGGCTTAAACGGTTCATTTATGTTACTAGTATCTAGCAGGAAAAAGCTTAAGTGATTGGTCTAAGTTGTTTCACAGCTGATGTAACTTGTTTCACAATCGATGTTACTTGTTTCCCAGTCGGTGTAAAATAAATATGATAAATCTACGTGTAATTAATTAAATATTTATAGTAAACACAAAATAAACTAACAAGGAAACATCTAAACTCGTTACCTGTATAACCCTGAATTTGCATATGCCGTAAAGGGATCAACTCTCAACCAGACGACAAAACCTTTACACGCGTCCAAATTCAAAGCATTTGCAGACGATAAACTGTATTTGTATCAAAAGAGGGAATTTGTTGAAAAGATAGTTAACATTGGAGGATAAGGGGAAAATGGTGGTCTCCAGCATTTTCTCCTTTTCCCACACTGTTTTCAATAGTCATCTTCCTCAGGGCCTTTTAAAGCGGAGGATTGTTCGGTCAGGGGTTTAAATTACAGGCACGTGCCACATTGAGGCAGGTGACAAATTTTTTCCTCACTAAAATCCGCAGCAGATGTTTTTATGTTTTTTTTTTTGTAATTATTCATTTAAAGCAAGGTGAACAGGCGATAATTTACATACAGTGTACATCCGTAATTGAAAAGGAAAAAATTGAGGCGTAAACCTTATTCAACCCTTTACCACGCAATCTCGAGTTGTAACGCGCCTGAAATAGAAGCCTTTTGAAAACATTGTAGGAAAAGGAAAATGCTCGCGCATTTTCTCCTTGTTCTTACAAAGTTGATTTGAAAAGCTTTTTTTCTCAGGGTCGTTTAAACTCGGAATTGTTTGGGTAAATTAAATCAAATGTACATTTCATGCCAACAGTAGGTATAATAACGACGGAAGTGTTGCGATTTTACAGCCATTTTTTACGATTTAAAACTTTACCATATCGGTCATTCTAGATCGATATGGGATTGCACGTTTTGTGCATTCTAATCTTGATCTACACTGTACGCAAAAAGGTCCAGAAGCCGCTTTGCAGTCTTATGGTTGATTTTTTGGCCTCTTGACAAAAAATGTGGCAGGTGACATCGGAAACATCCGTGTGGAAGAAGGATAATTATAATGAAAGCTTTTAACCCTTTACCAGACGACAAAATTTTAGCCTTGTCCAAATTGAAAGGATTTACAGACGACAATTTCATTGCGGCTCAAATGGTGCAATTTTCTTTTGATAGGGTAGAAAACATTGTGGGAAAAGTAGAAAATGCTGGTTACCAGCATTTTCTCCTTTTCCCACAATTTTTTCAAAAGGCTTCTTTCCCAAGGTCGTTAAAGGCAGCATTGTGCTGTAAAGGGTTAAACCTTTTCCTATCAATACCAAGTTGTAGTGATTAATTGACTGCTGTTGTACGCTACTTTCAACACTTTTTCAGTCACATTACGACAACAGCTGACTTATCCATATATACATCTAGATTTCCGTAAGTCTCAGGCTAGGGCTCTGAAGTGTCTTGTCCAAGGACCCTCCCACACAAAAACCCCATAGCTTCGATTGAGGATACAAAGCCGGGGCCTCCATGTTGCGAACCCTACACCTACGCTGAGCAGCCCCCACCCCATTTTCCGAGTTTTTAACAGTTGAGGAAAAAGTTAACTCTTATCCTACTAAACAAAAGAAATGAAACTTTCAAGCCGATAGTAAAACCCCTAATTTTCCTATTGCAATGACATTTTTGGAGAAAAGATATCTCCTTATCGGACAGTATAGAACCAAGATCAGACTGCACGTTCTGTGCAGTCTGATCTTCATCTAAACTGTCCGCAAAAGGTCAGTGAGTCACGCTTTGCAGCCTAAGGGTTCAGAATGCGGTAGATGTATATGTTATGAATAGAAATTGACGCTTTGCCATCTGTCACAATAATGGTAAATCTGGATTTGCAGTGGTTATGTTTTCAGTAGACTAAAGCTGCGTAGGATAACTCAGTCGGTAATGTACAGGGTTTGAAACCCCGGGTTTTGCCGGTTGGACTTACCAGCCCGGCCAAATTCTTTCCGAGGAAAGATGTAAGTCATTGTTACAGGATTCGTACCTGTCTCAGAGTTGTGCTTTTGTATGTCATGGGAAATCAGCAAGAGGCTTGAAAAAATTTGTTTGCGAAACACTGGGAAAAGATACTCTATAAAAGTTTGGATAGGCTCATTGGCGGCCGCGGTATCTAAATAATATTGACACGGTACAAATCACTTGTAAAAATGGACTTTCCTTGGTCAAATTTTGGTAACAGATTCCAGCTATAAATTGACGTCATAGTGAGATTGCACTTTGAAGAGTGTCAAATAAAACCTTATTTTAAGCACCTTCCATATAACAGTACTTCCTGTCACAGCCAGCGGAGATCACGGTCAGACTGAACAAAAAAAAAACGTGCTGTCCGATCTTTGATGTATATTGTCCTCTTCGCTAAAACACAAAGACAAAAGAAGCCTTCAAAAAATATTTTAGTCGCATTTCTAGACAGAAAATGCCTGTGTGGTTTCAAGATTCGGCTTTCTTAGGCTTATTACACAAGTTTTAACTTTTAACCTAATAAATAAGTTAAAATGACACTTTCAAGCCGATTCTAAAACCCCGAATAATGCTACTTAAGAATTGTATTTTGGAGAAAAATATTTCCTTATCGGACAAAGTAGATTCAAGATCAGACTTCACGTTCTGTGCAGTCTGATCTTGATCTGAACTGTTCGCAAAAGGTCAGTGAGTCGCGCTTAGCAGCCTAAGGGTTAATTGTTTGAACAGTCACTTTTGTACAGTATAAAGGCGATAATGTGTCATTTAAGGCAGGTGAAACAAAATGGATTTTGGGTAGGAAGAAATGAAATAAAGCTAAAATAAATTTTACAGACTAAATTTTATAGACTATACATTCCTTAACTCTTTACCACACAGTCCCGAGTTTTAACGATCCAGAAGAAGATGGCTTTTGAAAACATTGTGGGAAAAGGAGAAAATGCTGGTAACCAGCATTTTCTCCTTTTCCCACAATGTTTTCTGCCCTATCCAAAGCAGAAATCATTACAACATTTAATTTGTCGTCTGCAAATCCTTTCAATTTGGACCAGTCTAAAATTTTGTCGTTTGATAAAGAGTTGAGTTACGTATGACCCATGCTCTAGAAAAAGGGATTTTGGTGCATCTCCGTGATGCATTAAACCAAGCAAGTCATCACATAATTATGGATCCATAAAATTCAATTTGTGTGATAACCAACTGAATTATGAGGTAGAACAGTCCTTTTACGAGCAGAAAATTGACTGATAGCAAAAAATGTATCGACTCACATCAGCCTGTCCGGACTGTGCGGGCTGACCTCGGTCGATACTTTTTGCCAATACATTAAACCCCATTTCCACAGAGCATGGCTAATATACAATTACTCCGCAATTTATAATACCTGGTTTGTAGTGTTGTTTTAGATTTTTTTTTTGTGTGTGTGTTTATGGACAAGTGACACAATGTCGAAGTTCAATTATAGCCCGTGAATTAAGTGAAAACAAGATCTCGATTGTCAAATCTCTCTCTGGGTATAACTTTAACTCGATAAATCTTTCATTAACAGTTAAAATTATTGTTTGTTTTTTTGGAATACATATTTAAAATCACGAACTGGGACCAGATAATATAAATATTATCGAGCTGGTTTTTTAAAATTATATCTCGTCACGGTACGTGATTTTAGACCTGTTATTCCAAAACATAAATAATAACATAAACTGGTATAACTCCAACTCGATAAACCTTTCATTAATAGTTAATATTATTGTTTGTTTTTTTGGAATACATGTTTAAAAGCACGAACCATGATGAGATAATACAAACACTATCGAGTTGGGGTTATAAATTATCTCGTCACGGTATGCGATCTTAAACCTTTTATCCCAAACATAAACAATAATATAAACTGATAAAGAAACTTTTATCGAGTAAGAGCTATAATGAAAGGTTTATCGAGTGAGAGCTATAGGAGTGAGAGCGAATTAGGGCCTATATATGAATCGAGATACAACGATTTTCGTGAGGGTTAACGCTGGTGTTTCATGTGCATAATAGTGGCATTTCAGCGGTTACAAGCACTACAGTCTATGCTGTTCTCAGAAGCACCTATAGATAGTGTTTGCTGTCCAGCCAAGCAAATGGTTCGTACAATTTTATTTGCTCGGCTGTTTTCGAAGAAAGCGCCTTGGTATTGTCATAGCTCTATCGTTTTCGTCGTATGCGTCGTCGTCGTGAGGCAAAAACCTAGACATTGTATAACATCCCTGTCATGACTTAACCCTTTCCCAAAGACAAATTCTGGACTGGTCCAAACTGAAAGAGTTTGCAGACGACAATTTTAAATTTGATGAAAATGGCAGAAAGGTCTCCAAAAGGGTAGAAAACACTGTGGGAAAAGGAGAAATTGCTCGTTACGAGCAATTTCTCCTTTTCCCACAGTGTTTTCCAAAGACTTGTACTGCAGACACCTGAAAACCAGGGCTTGTTTGGGAAAAGGTTAAGATATTCACTTCAAACTCGGGCAGTTATGCCCTTTTTCGACTTAAAATTTTCACTGAAAATCAACATTTTGTTCTAATGTCTCTATCTATACTGAAGATATGTACTTTAAAAATGAACCATTTGTTTATCAGCAAAAGGGAAATTTATGCAACAAGAGCAGGTAACCATCAACTATTTTTTACTTAGAACTTTCACCCCAAATCAATCTATTTCAAACAGCAACTGCAGTCGGGCGGTGCTATTGTTATTTGCACTTACCATATTTGTCACTTTTAACCCTCCACAAACCCTCCACAAACCCTCCACAAACAATTTTAATTAAATGACCCTACGGAAGAAGGCTTTTGAATGCTGTTCGCAATCGTACCAAAAGTGTTTCGGCTGTTTTGTCAAGCACATGGTGCTTGCATTTTTGAGCCATACTCTGGCAAAAGGGGGTTTGGTGCATCTCTGTGATACATTATTATCAAACAAGTCATCAGACTATTATGGATCAACAAAATCCCTTAACAACCGATTGAATTATGAGGTAGAAGGGTCCTTGAACATGCAGAAAATTTACCGAAAGCAAAACGTTTCGACACAGGTCAGCCTGCGCGGACTGCGCTGGCTGACATGTGTCGATACCTTTTGCAGATGCACTAAACCCCCTTTTCACAGATCATGGCTCATTTTTATTTCCACGTTACATTTCACCAAACAATACAAAAAATTAATGACCCTAAGCAAGAGGGCTCTTGAATGCTGTTCGCAATGGTACCTAAAGTGTTTTTGCTGTTTATTCATGCAAATGGTTCGTGCATTTATATTTGCACCTAGTACCTGTGAAGTATTTGACCCTTTATCGAGTATTCTCGTGTTCTACTGTGACGTTAGCCCAAGGAAGAAGGCCTTTGAAAACATTGTGTGGAAAAGGAGAAAATACTAGTAACCAGCATTTCCTCCTTTTCGCACAATGTTTTCTACCATTTGAGACACAAATCTCAACATTTGAATCACATGTTGATCTAACGTCAGTAATTCGTTTGAATTTGGCCAGGCCTAAGATTTTGTCGTCTGGCAAAGAGTTAACACTTTACCGCACAATGCCGCCTTTTGACGCCCCTGGGAAAGAAACCTTTTGAAAAGATTGTGGGAAAAGGAGAAAATGCTGGTGACCAGCATTTTCTCCTTTTCCCACAATGTTTTCTACCCTATCAAAGAAAAATTGCACCATTGGAGCCACAATGAAATTGTCGTCTGCAAATGCTTTTAATTTGGACAAGGCTAAAATTTTGTCGTCTGGTAAAGAGTTAATCGGAAGTCACGTCATTTCATTCCGTCTGTCGTCGATCATTAGATTGAAAGTCAGATAGCCGATAATTGCACGACTTATCCATTATATTTCGTGCATAAATTTAACTCTTTACCAGACAACAAAATTGTAGATTTATCCCAGTTCAAAGCTCATACAGACGACTTATAGATTACGGTTTAAATGACGCAATTTGTCTTTAAAAGGAAAGAAAACAGTTTGGAAAAGGAATGACTTTAACTGGATGAATTTTTTCTCACCGCTGCTCATAGTTTCTAAGATGGTTATGTTGGAAAAAAGCCAGTGGCTTGGGAAGAATATTGTGCGAAGTTCCAGTGAAAGAAAAGCCAGGAAAGCATGGATAGGTACACAGGAATAATGTTAACAATAGAGTTAAACACTATAAGAAAGCGATATATCGATACATGGATCTACGCTGGTACAGGTATGGTTGAATTATTCTGGCCAAAGCTTTGACCTTCAAAAGGCCAAACTATTGAAGCATGGTAAGACTAAGTGTACTATTGTCACGATATCGCGTAAATACTGTTGAAAGCTAAATTAATCCACCACGGTCTTGTTTGAACAACGTTTCATGATGCCTTCAACAGTATTAATTTTCAGTTACATGTCTATCATCGGCATTGACATATTCACGTAGATCTACATGTATTTTTCTGGTATCACCAGAACTAGGTTAAGGATTCTCCAGTTTCTCGTAAAAGAACACTCACACACTACCAGAACCGAACTTAGAATCTCTGAGCTGCAAAGATCGATCGCCTTAACCAGTGAGCCACTGAAGACCGCAATCCCCATGCCGGTGGTCTCCCCGGTAGCTAAAAGGTTAGGTCGATGGAGAAAGGAAAGTCTGTAAAAGTTTCGTGCAGACTCGACCCAGACCGTTCTCCATTTTGATATATAGAACGATCCGTTAGATATCTAGATTTAGGGTTATTGGTTGCGTGCGTGTTTTGTTAAGAAGTAAATGAGGCGCGAAAAAGGCGTATTATATATTGCGTAATACCACACCATGTTACACATACCAAAGGAACAGATATTGGCAGCAGTTCTGGATTCCAAGATTAATATTTCTTAAGTTCTTCATTGAACCTGCGTTGTGGGTACTCATTAGAATTGTCTCCGTGAGGCAATTCTATTGAATACCACTACGCAGGTTTTAGTGAAGAAATAATGTTTTTTTAGAGTTTGAAAACTATCTGTACTGGACCGGTGATTACCCAAACCACAGACAGATACCGCTCTTAAAATAGAAAATCTTAATCTTTCTTCATCACTGCATACAGTGGAAAATTGTGAATGCTGCATTTAACATCAATGCGTTACCCAACGGAAGCATGTCCTTATGCCCTTGCAGAAGACTGCTCTTGAAAACAGTGTAGTAAAAAGGCAATTAGATGTGTCAAAGAATTGCTCTTTTCCCTCAGTGTTTTCAGAATGAATCATCGAAAACATGGTTTAAGTTTTACTCTTTCATCACTGCATACAGTCAAAAAAAATTGTGAATGCTGTGTTTAAACACCAACTAGTTATCCTAAGCACAGATGGGTCTACATGCCCTTTCAGGAAACAACTCTTAAAACATTCAGGGTGGAAAAAATGAGCAACTGCTTTTTTCGAGCAATTATTTTTTTCGCCACAAAGTTTTCCAAATGAATCGGAGACACAAATTGTCTAGCCTATTTGTCGTTTTTTTATGAAAAGTTCTGTAACTCTACAGTCAAATTGGCTGGTAACTTACTTAAGATTATGCTTTCCATACCTGTTTCAACGTCAAGGCGGAAATCTCACGTGGCTCAGTGGCTGAGATCCTTGCAATCAAGGAATCCTTGTTCATTTCCTGCTAGCTTTGATGGTCATGTTTGTTAATGTTGCTCCCAGCCCTCGCCTACAGCTAACCTGGGTTCCCGTCCGATCATTGTTTTTTCCTTTTATATATTTGGACGTTACTTTATCAAAAATGACAAAGTAACGTCCAAATATATAAAAGGAACAAAAAAAAAAATGATCGGACGGGAACCTAGGCTAACAGTGACCAGTGGTAAACTATTATTGCAGCGCAGAACGACACCAACTACCAAACAAGGATAAGTGAATGTTCAAAATTAGTCTTAGTAACATGAAAAGAAGAAACGTGGCCTTTAAGTAAATTAAACACGGTTTTACGACATAAAATACCAAGGGAACATTGAGTCACAAGTCTGCGTTTTGGTTGACACAGCAATATGGAGTGGTATGCATGCTTTTTTGTTTGGTTTTTTTAGCTGCTATTTCTTCGGTAACTATCGAGTACCTCTGACCACGTGAACAAGTATTGTCTAAAAATGAAAATGGAGCCTTTTTTCAGCTTCGATCTCCAAAGTGATTGCTTTTGGGGGTTCTTTGCTCGTGATACTTTTTCTAGACCACTTTGAGGCGTCCATACGCGATGTCTATCAGCAAAACTCTCGCTTTTCTTGTAAGAAAGGTTGGACCAATGATAGTAAATTGTACATTTTCTATATACGAGTGTGTACACAGACTTTAATGGTGTGATAAAATGAGTAAAAGCGCGGTAAGTAGATCGGGCGTTCCGAGTGAATCCTTACTGTAGCCGGACCATGGTGGAATTGCCGTCGGTAAAAGGAGACTTCCCAAGCCAAAGTACACGTTATATGGACCCAAATATTATTTTAACGCTTATAAGGCTACAGCAAGCTAGTCTCATTTTTTTTAAGTACATAAAAATCAAATTGGCAGCAAGCTGACAGTTTCCTATTGACGATTCGCTGAAACCGACTTGTCTGTTGTAAATTACATGCATCTCTTTTACATAAACGAATTGGAAGTTTACAGTGTGATGTTGGATTACAGTTTCCAGTTTCCAATTCGCAGTCGAATCGTCAACTTTCAAGTGGCAGCTTACTTCGCGCACATCTACTTAATTTGTATTTGGAAAATTATCTACAGGGCGAGAAAAAGCCATTTATTAATATAGCAAGGTGTCAGTTAACCGTTTATCAAACAATCCCGAGTTTAAATGACCCCGAGGAAGAAGGCTTTTGAAGCATTTTGAGCAGTGGAGAAAATGTTGGTTACAAGCATTTTCACCTTTTTTTCATAATGTTTTCTACCCTTTCAAATACAAACTCTTATTTGAGCCCCATAGAATTTGTCGTTTGCGAATGCTCTCAGTTTGGACAAGCCCAAAAATTTGTCGTTTGGAAATGAATTAAACCTCACTACTAAAATATGTAACATGAGAATGATAGCTTCTCGTTTATAATATAACAAATACCGTTAATCCGTTAGCATTATATCACGATCTTTTACATCTGCCGTTGGACAGAGTTCAAAAACATTTTGGGAAAAGGTGCAAATGCTTGTTACAAGCAGTTACTACTTTTCTTCAAATATTTTCCTAACAACTGAAAATTTATAGATGAATTTCTTTTGAAGTGTTTGTCTTATGTGCGATTTGTAGGTAGGCCCAGTCTTTAGCTATGTCTCAAATCAGTTGTGATTGTGAAGGATTGTGGTTTTTTTAAGCAGACGGAGCGTTTTGGCAGACGGTATATACAAATTTATTTTCCATTGCGGCAGATGTAGACATTGCTTCATAAAATTTACACCTGGCGGAGAGATTATCAAAGTTAGATAAACATGGCAATCATTTCCAGTGTTTTAGGGGCATGAGAAACGTCTGCCTTGATAAACTCTTCCAATACATAAATTTAGACCGCAGTGGAAAACATCTTACCACCTGTACAAGATTTTTTTTTTGGCAAACAATGTCTCCCCTTACTACGATGTTTGAGATGTACTAAATGATTTTAGCCATGCTCTGGCAAAGGGTGTTTAATGCATATCTGCGATAAACTATACCAAGCAAGTCATCACATAATTTTGTATCCATAAAATGCATTGTGTTTAACAACCGACTGAATCATCAGGTGGAATAGTCCTGGGACATGCAGAAAATTGACCAATAGCAGAAGTTTCGACTCAAGGTCTGCGCAGGTTGACCTGAATCGATACCTTGTACAAATAAGCCGCGCTCTGGCAAAAGAGGGCTTAATGCATCTCCGTGATGCATGATACCGAGCAAGTCATCACATTTTCATGAATCCATAATAGCCACTTTTTAAAAAAAATCGACTTAATCATGAGTTAGACTGGTCCTTGTGTAACCCACTCTGGTTTTACCAACTGCATTACTAACAGGGTATTTCATTGGTGTATTTCAAATGTCAATACTTGGCGCCCAATTATCACGTGATTTCTTTGTCTTGTTATTCTGCTCGTTCTTTAAGTTGAAAAAAGATCACGATTTGTCACTGTTTGGTATTAGTTGTAAACGTGGTGGATCAGAGGTTTATTGTGGTTTGTATTTGTTTATTACATTCTAGATCGTCATCTGAGATGTTGCTTTGATCATTGTATAGCTTCGCGATCAGATTGTCAAGTTTGAGTCGGTTCCTCATTTTGTCATTGGAATCCGTTTCGTCCCAAACCATATTCACCATAATTTTAAGCTGCATGTTTTTACACTAATGACACTTATTTTACAGGAGCACGAATGATCGCACTTAAGAGGTGACTGAAGATTGGTATAGCAGACGATAGGCTCGCAGCTCCTTAAACTGGAAAGTTTGGATCGTCTGCTATGTGAATTGTTGATAATTGTAAACAGTAGTCGATAATCGTAAATTATAGTAGATCTTATGTACTGTAATGTACATTGTTTAATTTCAGTTTTTCAATTCCTAACTGTTTGGATTGCTGAAGTAAAGACCAGTTTTGCTTGTATCCTGTTTTTTTTTGCTCCGGACCAAACGACCCCACCCTCTACTATTGGTTGTCATCGACTGTAGACGACCACAAGGTTACTCTTGGACATGCAGAAAATTGACCAATAGCGAAAAGTTTCGGCCCAGGTCAGCCTGCGCGGACTGCGCAGGCTGACCTGAGTCGATACTTTTCGCAGATGCATTAAGTCCCCTTTTCACAGAGCATGGCTCAAATGCATTAAGCTTACTTTTCACAGAGCATAGCACATTTCATTTGGTCCTGCGAGGCTCAGTGGTGAAGGTGCAGTATTCGCAGCCTGTAGTAACCATGTTGGATCCTCACTGAAGGCGTTGTTATTTTCGCGGGAGTGTTCCTCGTCAGGACACTTCAGAGCCCTTGCCTAATACTGGCGAAACCTTGGAGACGCATAAATATTTGAGCTGTCGCCCGAGATGACACAACTAAAGTTGAAAGCTGTGTAGATCACCATTTTATCGATCAGTTAAATTAAATGGTTTTGCTCATCTACATTTTTATACGGCCATATTTTCAGTAACGTCTGTTGCATATTGTAAACGCCTTGCTACGAATGCATTTTTGCTGACAGTGTAGATTAAGATCGGACTGCATAAAACATGTTTCATCCTGGATCCATACTGTTCAATACGTGGAAAACGGATATAAAAATGCAAAAATGGCAGTGTGAATTTTCGGCTTGCAATGCACTATTCGTCTTTTCA
>OX244032.2:16633190-16986704 GCA_945859785.2 Tridacna gigas
TAAACATCCCTTTGTGGTAATATATTTTGTTGGCGCTACTGCGTTCTGTATTTCGGCCGGTTGGACCACATATAACAAAGGAAGCTTAAGCGTTTTTAAATCAAAGTACTGACAGTACATAGTCGTCCCTACACAGCTTGCGGTCTAATCTTCGATATATGCCGTCCGCTTTATAAGCTAAGCCTAGAGATAACATTGTCTGAATTTCAGTGGATTGCATCATCAGCCGTCGAAACACGTTGTGTAACCATTTTGGGCGCTGAAAGGGTAAAGCATACTACAAGGCGTGCAACACACGAAAAGGGGACTTCAGACATATGCCGAAAAGAGTGTCGTCCCAGATCAGCCTGTGCAGTCTATGACTAATCGAGACGACACTTCCCATTTTGTGCGTTTTTCTGTTTCACGAAAGTCTACTGTATGAAAAAATTTTATGTAGTCGTAAAGTGCCGTCCCGGATTAGCCTGTGCGGACTGCGCAGGCTAATCCGGGACGACACTTCACGCAAATGTCCGAAGGTCTCTTAACTGAATTTTAGTCGACGTCTCTCTGATTCTAGACTAGAGCAAACAATTCAGCCATGCTCTGGCAAAAGAGGACTTGAGGCATCTCCTTGATACACCATACCAAGCAAGTCATTATATGATTATGGATCCACGGAATCCATTTCCTCAAACAACCAACTGAATCTTGAGGTAGAATGGTCATTTGATATGCAGAAAATTGACCAATAGCAAAACGTTTCGACCTAGGTCAGACTGAACAGGCTGACCAGGATCGAAACCTTTTGCATATGCATTTAACCACCATTTCACACAGCATAGCTCAAGTATTTTAATCGTAGTTGAATTCCTGCCCGAAATGCGTCGCACAACTACATGTATTTGTTGTCGCGCCACTATATAATGTTTGGTGGTTATGCGTCCTGTACTTCCTGTCGAGCACCAAAAAAAAAGTAGCTCGCTAAAATCTTACTAAAAAAAGTAGTTCGCTAAAGTCTTACTAAAAATGAAACATCTGGGGAGTGATTTAAAATGACATTTATAAATCTGTTTAATGTGATACGGTTTAGCAATAGCTTTTAAGATTTCTAGATTTGTTATAAAAATGATACAGTGTGAATGCCTCAGTGGCAATTACGGAAAATTTATGACCATACTCGCTCTTCGCAACGTGAGGAGATTTTCTTTTACAGCGATACTATATTATATTACATGTGACATAATTAATGGTTTTATGATTGGTGAGGGTATAAAGAAACGTCTACACGAGACTGTCTTAGGAATCTACAGAAAAAAAGTCCGGGTTTAACCCATTACCACACAATGACGACTTTTAACGACCTTGAGAAAAAAAGGCTTTTGAAAACATTGTGGGAAATGGAGAAAATGCTGGTAACCAGCATTTTCTCCTTTTCCCACAATGTTTTCTATCCCATCCAAGCCAACTTTCACAATTTTAGCCACACTTGATTTGGTGTCTGCATATGCTTTGGATTTGGATAAGTCTAAAATTTTGTCGTGTGGTAAAGAGTTTAACCCTTACAGAAACACTTTCGGGCAGCATAAATTATCAAAATTTTGTATTTTGGGGTCGACTAACTCTTATCCTGCTAAATAAAAGGAATGAAACTTTCAAGCCGATAGTCAAACACTCGAATAATGTTATTTTAAGTTTATTTTTTTGGAGAAAAATATCTCCCTATCGGACAGTGTAGATCTAAGATCAGACTGCACGTTCTGTGCAGTCTGATCTTGATCTACACTGTTCGCAAACGGTCAGTGAGTCGCCCTTAGCAGCTCAAGGGTGAAGCCAGAAGATCTGGCAATATACTGGGTCATGTGGATCCAAGTCGGGACTGTACTTATTTCATTTTTTTTTTATATCTTGCACTATACTCCTTTAAAATCGTTTGAAATCTTGCATAAGCATTACGAGTGTGAGCAAAATGTCAAAACAAAAACCACATAATTTTTAACGCAAGCCTTACTTTACAGCCTTTATAAAACATTTTGAAAAATGAAAGCCCGATTGTGATAAACAATTCTCTCATTTCGATATTATCAGAAAATAAAGTTACTATTTCTTCAAACATTTTACAATTATGACAGTTAAACATCTCAAAGACTTTTTTTTCTAAGATAGCCTGTTCGGTAACGGGTAGGGACAGTTTTTATTTAATGTTAAACGTGCTTGAAATGTAGATTATTCGAGATATATTCACCACATTAACGTTCTATTTTTTTGTCGCCTCATAATGATATTGATAAATTATCTCTGTTTTTTCCGGCTTGCCATGTCTAGTCTTATTCAGCTCTTGTATTACTAATTTCCATTTCGTATGAAAAGATGCGCCAGACAAGAGCATTGCCCGAGTTTGATGACCGTTACACAATTCTTTTTATTGACGCAACTTTTCGATGCCAAATACGTAAACCAATCCGTCTTCCGTCAAGAGTTATTAAATTACAATTGCTCTTTACTTTAACTTCGATAATGTGTTGCTTGTGTGTATACATTCAACTCTTTACCACACAATCCCAACTTTTAACGACCCTGACGGAATAGCCTTTTGAAAACATTGAAAACATTGTGGGAAAAGAAGAAAATGCTGGTAAACAGCATTTTCTTCTTTTCCCACAATGTTTTCTACGCTTGTGTGTATACATTTAAAAAAAAAAAATCCGAAACAAGAGCACAGAATGGTTATTATCATATTCAGATTTGTTGTTTATGTATATTTGGGAATGCAGGTTATAGTTTATATGATAAATTTAAGTTTTACACTAGTATTAGATATTTCGAACGAAAAAACGTTGTTTTTACCCATACCAAGCGCGACAAACCATCACTATTATTATTGAACCTATAATCTACAACTGTTTCCTAACGATAATTATATGAGTCATGCTCTGGCAAAAAGGGGGCTTAATGCATCTCCATGATCCATGATACCAAGCAAGTCATGATATAATCATGGATCCATAAAATCAATGCTATCTAAGAACCGACTGAATCACGAGATACACTGGTCCTCTGACACGCAGAAAACCTACCAAAAGCAAAAAATTTCGGCCCAGGCTGACCTGGTTCGATGCTGTTTGCAGATGCATTAAGCCTTCTTTTCGCAGAGCATGGCCCATATGTAAACAAATATTATGACAAAGAGTTATTGTATGACAAAATTAAACTGAGACATTTCCATATTTAGTGCCCTTACTTCAATATATTGGTTACAACCTCATACATTGCACTGGAACGTACGAATACGATTCAGGGAAACTAATTTATCTCAGTTCAATCTTACCACATAATCATTTGTGAATACATGTGTTTGTTACTACGATTGAATTTAGGAAAAAAAAAATGCAAAAACATGTAGCAAAATGAGGAAAAAATGCGAAAGGATCTGACAAAAAGAGAAATTGCTTGTAACGAACAATTTCTCTTTTTTGCCACAATGATTACACAACTGATCTGCAAGATGAAAGACGTCGTATGCATGTAGATAATTCCAGATCTTCGCCAGGCAAGGGTGACGATCATTACATTGCTCTATTCACCCTTGGTTGATCGAGTCGAGATATGCGTAATCATTGGTTGAAGTCTGTACTAAACGCACCTATCAAATAGCACTTTACATTTGCTATCCATCATCAGCAAAACGTAAATAAAAATGCCGACCGCAGTAAGGTCTTGTCGGATAGGCCGAAAACAATTACAAAAAATATAGACGAACAAAAAAATTACGTCGACATTCATTGTAACAAATCATTTAAACGAAGTTCTTGCCGTTACACTCCAACATCAGCCGATGGTCGATTGATTGATTGATTGAAAGGTGTTTTACGCCGCGTTTAACATTATTTCATTCTTATCACGGCGTCAGTTCACATATTCATATATTTCCTGGGTTCCACCAGTACTAGGCTAGGGCTCTGAAGTGTCTTGCCAAGGACACTCCCACGAAAAACCCAGCGGATCCAGTGAGGCTCGAACCCGGGGCCTCCAGGTCACGAGTCCTACACTTTGCCACTCAGCCACGCAGGACCCCCTCAGTCGATGGACTTTCAATAGACGTGTGTGGATTTTTTCCGAAAGGATTATGTCACGGGACGTTTAATTGTTTTCCTTTTTAATAATGATGTAACTCTAGGGGTGATAACTATCAAAATCAAGCAGTGTCGTTGGGTTTAGAAATTTCGACTCGATCAGCCAAGCGTGAATAGAGCAACGTAGTGATCGTCACCCTTGGCTAGCAAAGATGCTAACTCCAGTGCATCATACTTACTATTCTATCGTAGATCTCGCGTGTTTTTCTCGTTCACAGTTATCCTGGGCCAATTATATACTCACACGAAAAAGACAGGGTGTACTTGATTAAAAGGAAAGGTTTGATGCATATTGCAGCAAAGTATAAGCAAATTTGGTATTAAAATGTATTTTTATTAAATGCTTTACGTTTAATTGAAATTTCATGATTATCAAAACAGTGTTTTACGTGTGAATAACATATGGCTGTCCTGTAGAAGTCACAGATGTGTAATGTTTAGTTACTGCCTTTTGGGGGACGATCTCAAACTATCCATAGATAAGAAAGAAAGGAGTAGAAAGAAAAAAAAAATCTTTAATGATTTACATAAAGCAAAAATATAATCCTTACTGGTAGGCCCCTTTAAAGAGTGTATTTGTGTTTTACTTGAATTTCAGAAGCTGAATAAGAGATCCTCGAACGGGAAACGATACTAGCAAAGAGTTGTTATCTCTTTCAGGAAGCATGACCACAATGCTCCTAACCAGTGTCACTAAATAGCAACAGCTTTAAATCTGGACACTGGAATCATAACTCGATACTGCCGGTATTAAATGGAAAAAGCAATGGCAAGTGAAGTGACAAAATCCCAATCAAGAGAGACAAATCTAGTGAATGAAAAATTCTTTCGTCAACCCAATCTTATAAACTTGGTGTCGAAATATGGACATAAAAGTTTTTTTTTTTTTATTTTTTTTTAATAACCGAGGCAAGCTCTTAAAATGTTTTGTAACAAAATTTAGAGGGAAAATAGCTAGCAGATCATCGACAAATAAGAAAGAGATGTGTGGTGTTATCTTGATGAAATACGTGGCCTCTGTAGGTATTTTCAAATTTCGCACCAGACATTATTCTACAAAACTGATTCGGGGACAATGTAAATAAGCCCTTTTAAAGGGGGATTATGTGTCCATCGGTGTTCAGCATATTTAGAGTTGTTCCCTTTGGTAGTGACGGATCAATTTGATTAAACGCTGTATACCTCTCTTAACATTCTTCACTTACACGCACAATAGCTGCCGACGAGTCTTGGTCGGGCCGAGATTGATATTAAGCTTCCGGCTGTGTAGCAAGGAGGAAAGATGACCACCAACAAACATTCTAACTAGGAAAAATATACTCTACAAAATCTGTATCCTTTTTGAAAGCGGTTCGAATCTTAAACCTTGGACAGAGAGGTTCGACTATCACTCTTAAACCGTTGTCAGTTGTGAAAGCTTGACTTCTGTGTGAGCTGGTACGTGTCCTTATAACGTTACTGAGGGTAAATTCCATTAGCTGAATAAAAAAAGGTGTTTACATTTGAACAACAAAACACCAACTTGTTGCTCGATTATTAGAACGGATTCGCTTTCACAGCTTGATTGGTTTCTCATCCGTCATAAGATAATAGAACTTTTAGAACAATATTCATCTAACAGCGATCACACACTGCGAGCCCGTTCTTTATTCCGTAACAAGTTCAATTGAACATCGCTTTTCAATATAGAAGCTCCTGTTTCAAGTAAACGGACTAATGTTATAATTTGTCCATGACAGTTTCACTTAAAGGTGTTCGAATGAAATTCATTGGAATTAACAAAACAAACAGATCTGACGTCTAGGAAAAATGATAGCACTAAAAATGGCGCCTTGTCTTGTTGCCTGTGTTTTGTATGTTGACTGCTATCTTTTTCTGTTGTTTGTCTTTTAGAATTATCATCTGATAAAATCATTGGCTAACAGTTTTACAAGGTTTTGTGCAAGCTAAAAAGGAAACGTGAAATTGAAAACTTACCGGTTGATAATGAGATATCGACGTTGTGTCAATCTTGGAAATATCACAAAACAAATTAACCATTAAACCCTTTCAGTGCCTTCAGCAAAATCAGGATCTTATGCGGACGGCATAGATCAAGATCAGACTGCACAGACGGTGCAGTCTGATTTTGAACCTATTCCGTCTGATTATTAAGTCAAGCTTAAAAAAAAAACTTTTTTGATTTTCAGTGGATTGTACTTTCAGCGGTCAGAAGAGGGCAAGTTTATATAATTGGCATACAACACACGAAAAGGGACCTTCGAACAATTGCGTAAGGTGTTGTCCTGGATTAGCCTGCGCAGTCCGCGCAGGCTAATCCGGGACAGCACTTTACGACTACATAAGATTTTTTTCATACAGTAGACTTTCGCGAAATAGAAAATCGCACATAAACGGGAAGTGTCATCTCGGATTAGTCACAGACTGCACAGGCTGATCTGGGACGACATACTTTTACGCATATGTCCGAAGGCCCCTTTTCGTGTGTTGCACGCCAATTATATACTTGTCACTGAACGATATCGATGTGTTTAAGTCTTAACCAAACGACAAATTCTTGGACTGGTTCAAATTGAAAGCATTTGCAGATGAAAAATTAAATATGACTCAAATAATTGGATTTGTCTGTGAAAGGACAGAATAGATTGTGGGAAAAGGAGAAAATGCTTGTTACCAGCATTTTCTCCTTTTCCCACTACTTTTCAAAAGCCTTATTTCTAAGGGTCAAGGGATTGTGTGGTATAGGGTTAATGGCTTTATTGCGTGTTTTGATATTTTATATAATAAGCAACGATCACTTTAACCCGTGACTAGCCAAATAAGTGAAATGAAACTTTCAAGCCTATAGTAAAAACACAAATGTTGTCATTTCACATTATTTTTGGGGGAAAATATCTCCCTATCGGACAGCGTAGATTCAAGGTCAGACTGCACGTTCTGTGCAGTCTGGTCTTGATTTACACTGTCCGCAAAAGGTCCTTGAATCGCGCTTGGCAGCCTGAGAATTAATATATTCGACTTTAGATATATATACATAGGCGTGGGATTGTTGTGGGGGGGGGGGGGGGTCAACAGTGTAAATTCTTCCCATTATTTTTGGGTGACACAAAACGAGAATTCGCCTAACCGTCAAACTCTTCAACTATTTTTCATTTTTTTTTTTTTGTTTGGACACTAAGTCCCTTCCTTTTTACCAGACATCATTTTTTTTCATATAGAATGCCAGTCAAGATGACTAATTAAATGAGGTTCAAATAATGGAAGGTGCTTTTGATAGCACAGGAACCATCGTAGTATCCAGCATTCCTACTTTTCCAACAATATTACAAATACTTTCTTCCTCAGTGTCGTAAAAGTAAGGAAACATTTATCATTTAACCCTTAACCACACAATGCCGACTGTTAAAGACCTTGAAAATGGTAACTTTTGAAAACATTGTTGGAAAAGGAGAAAATGCTGTTAGCCAGCATTTTTTCCTTTTCCAACCATGTTTTCTATTCTATTAGGCTCACATTTCGTCATTAGGGCCACCTATAATTTGTCATCTTCAAATGCTTTCAATTTGGACCAGTCAGAAATTTTGTCGTCAGGTAAAGGGTTAAAGTGTCCCAAAAAAAAGCTGTCTCCCCCATCCCATATTGGAAACCTTCCTCCGCTCATAAAAATACACATTAGCTATGCTCTGTGAAAAAGGGTTTAATGCGTCTGCAAAAAGTGTCGAACCTTTTCAGCTTGTGTTTCTTTTACCAGTTCTTCTCAAAATGTTGTTCCCAAGCTACTGGCTGTTTTTCGATATAACCATCATCTAAATAGTGATAAGCAGTGAGAGAGAAATGAATCGTGTGGTAATGACGATCACTGATCTTCGGAGAGAAATTGGCCTAGCTTGGGACTCCAACCAGCGACCCCCCTGGTGTTAAGTCCTGTACGCTACCGATTGTGCTACCGAGACTCTCGGTTACGAGCCAGCAGACGACCCTTTTTCCTTTTGTAGCAGACCCGTCCTTCAGATTTTTTTGACTTCAAAGGCGTGATACAAGAGTACGTCAGGCAAAGCGCAATAATGGCGGCCCCCGTTGGTAATATGCAGAGGAGAAGGGATATTGTTATTTCATATGATCAAATCGGATCATAGGCTGAATTCTAAACAGATCGCTTGCAATAAAGTCATGGCAGTGAGTTTTTCTAAATGTCGTTCTTATTTAGCGAGAAAAACTACATATCAGAAATGCTTCAAGTATCCGAAATGTCAATGGATTTATATAACGTCCGAAAACAGAGCTACATTTAAAATTATTCATAGCTGAATTTATATTTAAACCGTACCCCAGCTGCACGTTTTAGATTCTATAATGTATTTTTTGTACAAAATTGATCTTATTTTATTAACTGATCACACTAGATCACATGAAATTATGGAAACCGGGGAAGCATGTAGGGGTACGCTTGAGGACACCTAGGAGGCCGCAATTATTGCGCTTTGCCTGACCCGATAACGTAGCGGAAGGGGCAGGTAATCCAAACTATGCTTCCTAAGGATTGCAGCAATGTTTCAAACTAGTTTGTATCCGTGCGTTAATCCATGACCACACAACAATAAAAAATTTTGGACTGATCCAAATTGAAGTATGTGCAGACGATAAATTAAATGGGACACTGACGGTGGGATTTGCTTTTGAAAATTTAGAAAACATTATGGGAAAAGGAGAAAATGCTGGTTACCAGCATTTTCTCCTTTTCCCATAATGTTTTCGATAAGATCTACACTGTCTGATAACGAGATATTTCCCCGAAAAAAGATAACTTGGAAAAAGCAATATGTGGGTTTCTACTATCTGCATGAAAGTTTCACTTATTTAGCAGATTAAGGGTTTATCTATTTCGATTATTTTATTTCACGTGCTGTTTTCTAATGTCTTTTATTACAAGAGAGTTAAAAGGCGCAAACACTAAAAATTAAAGAAAAATGTTGCGTCAGTCCGATCTTGTCATTCGATCTACAAGCAAATATGGAATACATCATTTATGCAAAATAAAGCTGTTTTAATTTCTCGTGTTACCGATAAAAAAAAAAAATGCTCCTAGACCCGTATTCACCAACCATTCTTAAGAACATTCTTGGTCGAATTTTAGATTTAGAAAAGTAACACAACTTCTGATTGGCTAAACCAAATGGTTTAGCCAATCAGAAGTTGTGTTACTTTCATATTTAGAACACTCTTGAGAATAAGACTTAAAATGTTCTTAAGAATGGTTGGTGAATACGGACCCAAATTGTTGTGTGCTCTCCTCCCATCTCCGTCCGGGCAACCACTTTGATTCTATCCTCCACAAGACCACCTATTGCTTTTCTAACCCTGGGGAAGAATTATAGGCAATCCCGGAGGCTCAGTCAGTAACATACAAGGTTACGAGCAATTCCTCCTCTAGCCAAAGTATTTTCAAATGTAGTCTGTTGAAAAATGCAAAACTCCGTTTGCGTGTGGTAATGTTTTAACCCCTATCCTGCTAAATAAGTGAAATGAAACTTTCAAACCGACAGTGAAATCCCCAATTTTTTTCTATTTCAAAGGTATTTTTGGAGGAAAGATATCTCTTTATCGGACAGTGTAGATCCAAGATCAGGCTGCACGTTCTGTGCAGTCTGATCTTGATCTACGCTGTCCGCAAAAGGTCGGTGAGTCGTGCTTAGCAGCCTAAGGGTGAATTGTTAGACAAGAACAAAACTCCAGTGTCTAACCGTTGCTCATAGATCATTCCCAGAAGTGTTTGTTTTGTTAATGCATTCCTGTGTTTTTTTCTTACCATCTGTATTTACTTTGATGTTCAAGTCGTCATGGAAATATAAAGTGCTTGATATCACATTTTGTCATTAGTGAAATATGTTACAAAATTTACAGCTCAACATCTGTGGCTACATTTTACATTAAAATCTTTACCAGACGACAAAACCTGTTTGACTTGTCCAAATTGAAAACATTTGCAGACAAAAAATTAAGTATGGCTGAAACGACTGGCGTTTGTCTCTCAATGGGTAGAAAACATTATGAGAAAAGAAGAAAATGTTGGTTACCAGCATTTCTCCTTTGCCCAGATTTTTTTACAGGATTCTTTCTCCGGGTAGTTTAAACACGGGATTTTTATGGTATAATGTATGAAATCGTTATCCCTTTCCTTGGTTCACTGATACGGAAAGAAATGCTGTTATTTTTGCGCGTCTTACACCAGATTCGCAAGGATAGCTTATTTTTATATGATAAACTACTATTCATGTTTTCCAATAAGACTCATAATAAGTCAGTGCTGCGGGGATTGATAGATTGATTGATTGATCTTGGTCAGTCGGTCGGTCGGTTGAATGGCGTTTTACGCAGCTTTCAACATTGTTTCAGTTGCATCACGCCGATAGCTCACATATTCATGTATGTCCTCGGTTTCACTAGTACTAAGCTAGGGCTGTGAAGTGTCTTGGCCAAGGACACTCTGCTGAGGGGGGTAAAAATATAAGACCGACACATTGTTTTGTTCATATTTTCAGTTTATTTCCTGTCCTTGGTTCGATAAGTTTCTTGGCACTTTTTTTAATACATCGCAAAAGAGAGGTGACGCCAGAGATTACAGATCGTGCTTATTATAAGATTCAAATCAGAATCCTCAATGGAGACTAAGGCTAACGTGAGTAAAATAAATGTATGTGCCGTTTCCTGGCACAACGGGTTTTAATACCATCTCCGTGATGTAATGTACCAAACAAGTCATCATTTTATCCTATCTAACAACCATATGAATCATAAAGCAGCATTGTCCTTGCACATGCAGAAATTTACAAAAAGCAAAAAGTTTCGATCCATGTCAGACTGCGCTTCCCGCGCAGTCTGAGATCGATCGATACTTTTTGCAGATGCATTAAGACTCACTTTTCACAGAGTATTGCTAATATAGGCGTTTTATCATTCTTGTGACGGCGTTGCATTCATGGAAGGAAGGGAGTCAAGGTAGGGAAAGGTGCAAAAAGTGATGTAATTATTATACTACATTCGGCCCTGCATACTTTCATTCCAACGACATGGCAGCAAGTCGACTGCTGTGATTTTCAAGTGAAACCGAAAACCTGGTTATTGGATTAATGAAGTCATAATTAATTGCAGAACAGCTTTTTTTGACAAAGTTGCGAATTATTCAGACAGCCCATGGGTCTTGCTGTGCTAGATGCAGTTTTCGCAATAGACCATTTTGACAGCATAAGGTTACCAAAACGGCTGTTCTCGATTTCGGGACCACACCGGCTTTTTGGTTTTTAACCTGTACATTTGACTTTCTCTTTACCCGTTTTCACACTTTTTCATTTGTTACATTGTTAAACCCTTTTTCAAAACGACAAACTTTCAGACTGGTCCAATTTAACGCATTTGCAGGCGATAAATGTGGCTTAAATGATATTTGTCAGACAGGGTAGAAAACATTGTGAGAAACAGGAGAAAAGGCTGGTTACCAGCATTTTCTCCTTTTCCCTCAATGTTTTCAAATGCCGTTTTCTTTGGGGTCGTTAAAACACATGGTATTTTGTTAAGGGATTAATGTCATTTACAGAATGATATTGATCAGTCCTTTTCCGAGCGGGCAATGCACCTTTCTATGTATTCCTTCAGTTTTGTTTACCATAGTACTTTGCCACAAAACACTCTTGCCAAGCCAGTCGCCGTTTACGAACATAAATACAACCGAAATCTACTTCAGAGACGAAATAGGCATGAGTCCTACCGATCTGACAATCGTCAATTCTAGAAAATTGCACGATCGAAACCGCATTCGATCTCTTGATCTTTCGATTAAAACAAGAGCACCGCGTGTGGGTTCCAGTTCTCGGTTGCAGTGGCTTAAACTTCAGTGAAAATTCTAAGTCGAAAAAAGGGGCATAACTGTGTTAGAAATATTTTGATGGTTACCTTTCCCTGTTGTGATGGGTTCCCCTTTTGATAGTTAAGAACTTGTCTGAGTGCAAAGTAGATATACAGTATATTTCCAGTCATAACAGAGATATTATAAAATGTCCAAGGTTTGGAAAATTTTAAGTTGACAAAAGGGACATGCCTGTGTCAACAGTATTTTGATGGTTGCCTGCCCCTGTTGTATGAGTTCCCCTTTTGATAGGTAACAACCTGTCCGAGTTTGAGGTAAATATCTTCCGTAATGATAGAGATATTATAAAATGTCGAAGTTTTCCACGACGATCACGACGAAGACAACGATGACAGGGCTACGACAATACCTCGACATTCTCTTCGAAAACAGCCGAGCTAAAAAACACTAAAAATAACGGCCTATCGGCCAAACACAATACAAGCTACACAAACAATACAGGTTAATTTTAGATAAACATCTTACAAAGGGGAAAATTTTACATTACATAAAAAGATGATGTTTTAATGACGTCGAAAATGTGTAGGTTTCTTTTTGAAGTAGAAATGATTTGTTTTAACTCTTTACCAAACGAAAAAATTTTAGACTGGTCCAAATTGAAAGCATTTGCAGACAACAAAATAAATGTGACTCAAGAATTGAAATTTGTTTTGGGAAGGGTAGAAAACATTGTGGGAAAAGGAGAAAATGCTGGTTACCAGCATTTTCTCCTTTTCCCACAATGTCTTCAAAAGGCTTCTTTCTCAGAGTCGTTAAAAATCGGGATTGTGTGGTAAAGGGTTAAAAGATTACTTTTCCCCTCTGTCTTCTCGAGGCCATAGGCCTACATACAATGGTGTAACATTGTATATAGTAACTTCTATGTGAGTCAATAGAACAAAAGAAAGACTTTTTCTATCTAAATCGTTGGTCTTCATTCAACCGAGAATGACAAATTTCCTGTCGACTGAGCAGCAAAAGTTCAGATGGCTCAAGCTGATGGTGCTGATTTCCTCCTCAAAGTTTTGTCCTTTCCAGTGTATACCAAACACCTTTTTTTGACAAATTACCCCCCACTATAATCAAATTAGGTCTTATGTGTAAAGCGAAGTTTGTCAAAATGCAAGTGCCTATGCCTCGAATTATGCGATTTATTAATGTACTGTTGATATAATTTTCTCTTTCAATTTGCGTTTTGTCATGGTGACTCGGCATAAATTCATCCGTAGGGCCACCAACTTTCAATAAAATGTTTTATCACACAAACGGCCAAGACAATTAAAATATTATTACATTATCATATAAAACTTACTGCATGAATACAAGGGGAAACTTTATATTACGTCAAGTCACAATGCTTTCAAAATAACGTCTGCTGCCAGTGGCAAGGCTGAAACCGTCGTCTGCATAAGAGGAAGGAGCCTAATAAGACTCGTTACGCGCTTTGCAGAGTTTGTAAATCAAGATCAGACTGCACAGAACGTGCAGTCTACTCTTGGATCTGCACTGTCCGATAAAGTGATTTTATCCCATTGAAAAGAAAGTTTGAAACTGTAAACTTTTATTTTGGTTTTACTGCTTGCGAAAAGTTGTCGATCAATTTATTGAGCATTTTAATCCTTTACCAGACGACAAAGTTTCAGAATGGTCCAAGTTGAAAGCATTTGCAAACGACAAATTAAAGATGGCATAAATGGTGTTAAATAGTGTAATTGCGTTTAGAAAGAAAAGGGTGTGGTTTTTCTCCTTTTCCCACAATGTTTTCAAATGTTTTTTTTTTTTTTTTTTTTTTTTTTTTTTCAGGGTCGTTAAAACTCGGAATTGTATAGTGAAGGGTTAAGGATCAATTGGCCTCTAGATATCTATCAAATTTTTATGGCTAATATGACAGTCTAATTAAACTTTGGCCTAAACCTCATTTTTTCAAACTATGCAATAAAGCACCCATCGCGAAGTAGTTACGTAGCTCCTAACCCTTCCAATCGCGCAAACCCTTTTTGAGACCTCTTAAATGGGTCTGTTTAGATTTCTTTTCTATGAACCTTTTTTTCTTTCAAATTTACAAAACACTGCAAATATACAATGTATATTTCTCTGCAACCAGCAAGAAACAGGACAATTCCGTTTAGTAAAAGGTACAATATTGGCTTCATAAAAATGGGTTTGTTCACTCGTCACAACTCCGCTGATTTCTTGCCTACATCTAACCTCGTCTGTATCAACCGGGTTTCTGTTTTGAAATACTGCCAGTAACACGATTTTAAACATGGCGGCGCCAATGTAAAATGATCAGCAACAACAGCCACGGTGATAAGTAACCTGTTGCTAAAAATGCATATGGAGTTGATGGACCCAATTAGAAACCGTTTGTCAATGGAAATGTATTTAGAAAGATTCTATTAGAAAACTTTGACAAGAGTTTTCTTTTTCTAATTGGAGTATTACGATTTTAAGAACGGTAAAGCGTTGAATTTCCGGCGAATAAATGTAACGCGTAGGTGCATATCAAGCTACGTGATACAGCCGAGGGACTTAATCAACGGATTACCCGAGGTTTGTCGAATGGGGTTTGTCGTGATGCAATTGGTAACTCCTGCTGTTTTCGCGAGATCAGATATGACGTCATCTTACTTATTTCAATTCGATTTTTACACAATCCACTCGTGCTGTTGACAGTGTGACATTCCCACAAGTCTTTGTGGTGATACTGTTGCGAAATCTAAAAATATCCTTAAGAGGCTACATAACCGATTACGGGGATACCACTGAAAAAATATTTTTTCTCTTAAATTTGTCTTTTTCTTTACCGATGGTTTGCCACCTTTTTTTTTCTTTTTTAACTTTTCATTCTTATTTATCGGTGGTTTCCTCGCTATTGACGAGCTAAATTCAGTGATAAAAACATTTTAATGAGTTTTGTTCAATTAAACACCTTCGAATAGTCCCTTTTAACCATTCACACACAAAAATCGGTGTTTAGTGCCCCTGGTAATCAGCATTTTCTCCTTTTCTAACAATGTTTTCTACCGCAATGCTCTGGGGAAAAAAGGAGTTTTAATGCATATCCGTAATGAATTATACCAAGCAATTCATGACTGGTCCTTTAACATGTAGAAAAATTGACCAACAGCAAATATTTGCGACTCAGGTCAGCTCGCTTTGCGGACACAGGACATGGCTCAATTGCAATTTGAAGGTTGCTCTTGTCCAGAATGTCTACGCAAAGTGGACAGTGTAGATTAAATATCAGACTCTAAATTTTGTGCGATTCTGATTTACACATGCTGCAAAGGTAAGTATGGTTGTGAAAAGGCGCTCATTGTAGTCGTATAATATGACACCCCCCAAACACACACACAAAAACAAAATCCAACTCAATCGTGGGGTAGAACGGTCCTTTGACATGCGCAAACTTTACCAACAGCAAAACGTTTAGCGCGGACTGCGTAAGCTGACCTATGTCTATACTTCTTGCATATGCATTAAACCATCTTTTCACAAAGAATGACTCAGATGATTTTGGTCAGAGTAGAGTATCAGGTAGCGGATGGCGTAGATCAAGATCAGACTGCACGTTCTGTGCAGTCTGATCTTGATCTACTCCGTCCGCAAAATGGAATTCATGTCACCATTAACAGTGAAAAAGTAAATGCCATTGATGGGTGTAAGGTGAGCTAATCGCTTTGTTACTATCAAGCCAGGCCTGTCTGTTAAGGTGATGGATTATGTTACTTCGTATGCTAATGTACGCGGATAATTTAACAGTTTTGACAGAATTTTGAAGCGATTAAACACCCCTTTCCTCTTTCCCCTTATCCGTCTTGTTACTGCGTTTTACTTGCTACACTAGTTCATTTATTTTTATCCGCTAAACCCTTGCCTGTCATTTTTATTGTGTTTAACTGGAACCGGAAATTGGGCCGTATCGCTGCCAATGTAATGTATCCCCGCCATGAAAAGTAAACCTATCGTGCTTTTCTTGGAGTTCCGAAATTATGCACCAGGAAATGTTTGACGTTCCATGCAATCTGTCGTCCCTTAACCCTTTCCCAAACAAGCCCTGGTTTTCACGTGTCTGCAGTACAAGTCTTTTGAAAACACTGTGGGAAAAGGAGAAATTGCTCGTAACGAGCAATTTCTCCTTTTCCCACAGTGTTTTCTACCCTTTTGGAGAACTTTCTGTCATTTTCATCAAATTTAAAATTGTCGTCTGCAAACTCTTTCAATTTGGACCAGTCTAAAATTCATCGTTTGGGAAAGGGTTAAACCGTTGATTTCGCTAAATTACAAATTTGAATTTCTTTGCACATTCTGCTCTTTGGATTCTGTGAAGGCTCTTTCTTAAAGCCTGTCCACAGCAAACCAGTTGTGGGGGAAAAAGCATGAACACCCTTAAAACTTGATAGCTTTTCGTATGTTGCTAATAATGCTATCACATGTCAACCTACATGTATTCTGTGTAATGGCATTTTCGTCCGTACTGAAGACGAATCTCAGGCTGCAGAGTGTGTTCATTCCAAAATCAACTGGGTCCGTATTCACCAACCATTCTTAAGAATATTCTTGGTCTTGTTCTCCAAAATTTTCCAAATTTGAAAGTAACACACCCTCTGATTGGCTAAACCATTTGGTTTAGCCAATCAGAAGTTGTGTTACTTTCAAACTTGGAAAATCTTGAAGAATAAGTCTAAGAACGTTCTTAAGAATGGTTGGTGAATACGGACCAGATCTTTGACGAGATGTATGTGCCATAAATCGTGGAATATAGATATCAAATTGATCCTATCGTCTTCTCTTTTTTTCAATTACAAACAGATAAGTTCTTTGGCAGGTTTGACTGGTGAACCAGAAGCCGTTTTACGTTTAACTATTTCCATACCACAGATGACACCAGAAGCTCATGTGGACAGTGTAGATCAAGATCAGACTCCACAGAATGTGAAGACTGATCTCTGATGTACACTGTCCACTACGTGTACTTTACTCTAGATTATGTCCGAACAGTTTCTTCATCGTGCAGCGGAACTGTTTTTGTAGCCATTGAAAAAAAATGTAATTTGTATATTTGGTAACGAAAGAGTCGAATTTTTGTTTAACCCTGTACTTCACAATCCAGTGTTTTAACGTCCCTGGGGAAGAATCCTTTTGAAAACATTGTGGGAAAGGGAGAAAATGCTGGTAACCAGCGTTTCCCCCTTTTCTCACGATGTTTTATGTCATCTAAAAGCAAACCTAATAATTTGAGCCACAATTTATTTGTCGTCTGCAAATGCTTCTATTTTCGACAAGTCTGAAATTTTGCCGCCTGGTAAAGAGTTCAACCAAAGGGTAACAGCAAATGGAAAGCATTTTCGGGCCCAGGGTCGATTGACTCGAGTTACGAGATAACATTTACTCTCTCGATCTGTTTCTTTTCCATTCAAAATCAGAAACGGCAGGCGTCAGTGTCTTTCTGTTGAAAAGTTTTCTGTTCTGATTTATAAATTATGTCGGATGATTAATTAACCGATTCACAAAATACAGAAGTTTAGCAGAACTAAAAAATGTATTTTAACAAGTGGGGTGCCATTAATAATGGTGTCCTTTATTGTGATCATCAATCAATTAACGAAGCTGACTTGAAATTGTAGACAAAGTGTGTTGCATGGAAAACCAGAGAATTTCACCTCTCTCTCTGTTTCTCTCCGTCTCGCTCTCTCTTTCTATCTTACTCGGGAGACAGGCAGACAGACGGACAGAGAATACCTTACTCTGTCTGCCTGTCTGTCTGACCGACTGTCCGTCCGTCCAACCGCCCGCCTGCCAGCCTGCCTGTCTGACTGTCTGTCTAGATGTCTATCTATCTGCCTGCTTGTCTTTCTGCCTGTCCGTTTCTCTGTCTCTGAACAATCTTAATAATTTGAAACTAGAATCCCAAATTGAACCAAATAACTTGTTTGAATGAATGCCGAACTTTTGACAGATTATCGTTTGACACTTTAACGCATTAGATGTTTACCCCCAGGAACAAATTTGCATAATACGGCTCTTAAAACATATTTATTTTTAAGTAAGGATAAGACAAAGGGCGGTCCTACGGTCCTAGCCAATCATATATCAGGATTTAACACTATTAGAGATGATGGTTGCGTAAGGATATTATTAAATAAATATAGTAAAAAATCAAGTTTTCATGCGTTAATGGTAGGTAAATAAATTATTTTTCCCTCCCCGCCCTCCTCAAAGACGTGTGTGTGTGTGTGTGAAAAGGAGCAAATGCTTTTGACAGGCACTTGCTAGCCTGGGTCCAGGCGGTAATATTTTTTTAATCACTCCATATCTTCACGATCTATACATATCTATGACAATGAACTGATAATGGTTTCCTTAATAACTTTTTAATTTTAATTAATTTTTGACAAAGTGGCGTCCGAATATCTTAAAGGAAGAAAATGATCATAATGGAACTCAGGCTAGGCAGTCACTGTGCATCTCTGGCCACATTGTGTTTATACATGAGCGACACGCTGGCAAAAAGGGGTTTCCGTTATACATTGTACCAAGCAATTTGTCGCAAAGTACGATTTATTTATTTATCTATTTAATATTTATTTATTTATTTATTTATTTATTAAGCTGCTGATTCATGAGATAAAATGTTACTTTGACATGCAGAAAAATTTACATAGCCCAAAAAGTTTCAACACAGGTCAGTCTCCTCGGACAACTCGTATAAGCAATAAAAACTGTCTGTCGCACTTTCGCCAAAGAAATCCCCACAACGTTTTTCTGTACGGTTTAATAGACAAATCAAACGGGTCATACTCTATGAAAAGGGGGCTTAATGCATCTGCGAAACGTATCCACCCAGATCAGCCTGTGCAGTCCGCGCAGGCTGACCTGGACCCAAACTTTTCGCTATAGGTCAATTTTCTGTATGTCCAAGGACAAGTTTACCGCATGATTCAGTCAGTTGTTCGACAAAATGGGCTTTATGGATCCATAATCATGTGATGACTTGCTTGGTATGATTCATCTCGGCTCATGGCTCATTTTTTTTTTTTTCAAATTTGTTGAATATGGAAGACTCTAAAATCACCAGAAGTTTGTCATTTTTTACATTGTTGGAACAAATAGCTTCAGATAAAAAATTATTTTCATTCAGTGGCCAAGAGCATTTCATCATCGATTCCGACATCACATTGACTTACGAGAAGCTTTCAATGAACACGAAAATTAATTACTATTGCATCTGATCATGCAGTATAAGGAAGGCTATACTGGTAGAGAGCAAGGTTACTGTAGCTATACATGTACACACGAATGTACTAATATTGCACATCGCCTATATCAAAGTTTTAACTCTCTGAAACTTGTTGGTATTTTACTTTTTCGTTAAATTTTGGCAACGCTATTGACGTTGATATAAGAGGCATTTTTCGAAAATGTTGACTACTTTTGACCAGCTACAATCTTAGCTCTGTCGGCGCCAAATATATAAACCTGTTCTCTTCCAATGGCTTAAAATGCCGTCCATTGAAACTGAGAAAGATCTTTACTTCATAGGCTTGAAAACACAATCGGACGGCATAGATCAAAGATCAGACTGCACGTTCTGTGCAGTCTGATCTTGATCTATGCCGTCCGCAAGAGACCACGTTTTCGCCTATGGCGCTGTATATCATAACGGTTCTGAAAATACGTGTATAGATCTAGGCCATGCTTCGTGAAAAATGGGTTTTATGCATCTCCGTGATGCATTATACCACACAAGTCGTCGTTATTTATATAGGGTATACTCGTGAATCCATAAAATCCATTTTGCCTAACAACAGGCTGAATCCCTAGGTAGAATGGTCCTTGAACATGCAGAAAATTTACCAGAAACAAAAAGTTTCGACTCTGGTTAGCCTTGCACGGAGTGCACAGGCTGAACTGAAACGATACTATTTGCAGATGCATTAAACCCCCTTTTCACAGAGCGTGTCTCATATCTCAATCTAAATTTCATAGTGATTTATTTACGTGCAAGTTTCGTGAGAAACGCTACATTTTTTAACCCGCAATAAATTCAAAAGCGAGCTTGGAAATAAGTACACGACTATAGGGGCTCGGAAGTGGGTGGTATACTTTTGGTAAACCTGGTAGCCTGCTATCGATCTTTGTATCAGTCTGTCGGAGGGTTATGGGATATACAACGGGTACCAGTTAATACTTTTGGCCACTGACTGCACTTTTCATGGCGGACGTATATTTTGTTGGCGGTAAGGCATCCAGCACTTCCGATTGAACAAGTAATTCTTAACCTGGTAAAGAAGTTAAGTGAAACTTTCAAGGCAATAGTAAAAACGCAAATGTTGCTATGTCAAAGGTAGTTTTTGGAGAAAATATCTCCTTATCGAACAATGTGGATTCAATATCAGACTGCACGTTCTCTTAAGTCTGATCTCAATCTACACTGTCGCAAAAGGTCCTTGTGTCGCGCTCAGCAGTGTAAGGGTTAAGATTCTAGCAGGTTTACATCTTGCCCTCTTACAAACAACCCTTACAGTTTTTACGACCCTGGGGAAGGCGAATTTTAAAAACATTGTGGAAAAATGGGACAATGCTGGTAATTAGCATTTTCTGCTTTTCCCACAGTGTTTTCTGCCCTCTAAAAGCAAATTCTTATTAATTGAACCACATGTATACTGCTGTCGGAAAATTCTAGTCAACTGGGCAAATTCTAGAATGTTTTGTAAAGAGTTAACCGCTCCATTGACGCTAGACCTACAGTTCTTTCCTGAGTCTCTGACTTCCTCATCCTCGACATTGATCTATAAAAAGCAGTCCGCGCAGCTGATATGGGTCGCAACTTTTGCTATTGTTAAATTTTCTGTAAGTCCAGAGACCAGTCTATCCGGGGATTCAGCCGGTTATTAGACAAAATGGATCGGGTGGATCCAGATTCATGTGATGATTTTCGTGGTATGATGCATCACGGAGATGCATTAATCCTCCTTTTCACAGAGCATGGCTCATTCTAATGAGTTCATTCCTAAAATAATTTAATTAAGCCAGGGATTGTATATACACATACACATGTATATATCCCTGGTCAAACCTTAAATAAATAAATAAACTAAACCCTTTGGAGAAAGGCACCATTTCTTATGATCCTGTTCAGGATTAGTCTCTTGAAAACTATATGGGAAGGAAGAAATGCTCATATCAAGTCGCTTGCTTGCCCCCCTCTCCCTCTCTCTCTCTCAAAAAAAAGTGTTTTCTACCCAAACACGAATGTCATCAATTTAGCTACATATTAATTTGAAATCTGCAAATGCTTTCAATAACTTGAAAAGTCTCATTTTTTCCTCTCCTAGTAAAGACTTGCAAATAAAGAAAATATCCACGGTCCAAGTTGTGTGTTTCTATATACTGGGAGAGAACTCTTAGACTTCTTAATTCATTTTTTTTTATTTCAATGGCATTTCTATCTCCCTTGAAAAATTTAACACGGCATCAGGTTCTCCTTACATTTTCGAGCCAGGGACCATTTTTGTTGGCTAAATACTTTCTTTCAAGTTGACTAATTATTTTGAGGTTTGAGTATATTTGGGCAGATCTAGATCATTTTTAGAAGACATCACACCAACAAAAATGATGGGTCTTTCTTCCCGTCTGTGCAAATATTACAACACCGCGTCAAAAACGAAAAGATTTCAATACAGATTGTGTGATTATCACGACACCGATTCATATCGAATTCGGGGAAAAAAAAAACGAAGAAATAAAATTATTTTCAGAAGATATATAATTTATTTAAGTGTTATTTAGAAATCAAAGATGGCAGAGGAAAGCGGCGACAATTTTTCAGATGAAGCAAGCAACAAGGAACTTCTAGAAAAAGCGAAAAATGAGTTCAACAGGGAGAAACGACTGGTCGTCAAAAACCTTCCTGCTTCCACATCGGAAAAGGTGCTTGTTGTTCTAAAATCAATTTAAGAAGCATCGTAAACATCTCATTATTGAGACTAGTCAAAGCACTTGACTTACTTATAGTTACAGTAACTTACTTATGATAGATTTCCAGACCAGGCTCCATAGCAACCTCTTCGCAGGACGCTTCATCCTCCTTAATCTAGGTTTTTGTCACATTTCCCCCAAGATATGGTTGATTTGAAGTCCTCATACATGATATCTTGATTTAGACCAGTGCTTATCTAGTCAGTCTTTAAATGTATTGAAGGATTTCCCTAACACTACACTCATGCAATCCATTCTAGACGTGATGCATTCCTTATTGTAAAAATCCTTTTCCTGATTTGTTGACAGATTCCCAGTTCAGCTGAGGCCCATCATGCACCATGTATAATTGTGTGGCTTAAAAAGAAAATTTCAGATTTTGATTTTAGCTGTTAATGTGTAAAATTTGAACCATTACCAGGAATTTTGTAAACACTAAGACATTCATGAGCTTCTATTGCCTTTAGAAAGAGAATTGTTGTAAACGGTTTAACCATTATTTTTTCCGTTTTCCACGATCAGGGTTCCCATTCACACACGTATGTGCATGATTCACGCACTGAATTGAATAATCACACACAAAAATATGAAGTGAAACGTGCATGCGCGCACAGGTTTCAGGGCTCCCATTGTCGATCACCAGTGGCGCCAGTTGGGACAAGTTATCAAGTGTGAAAGTCACTGTTTATCACCGCTAATCAAACTTGGTATCAATCCCCTTTTCTAGTGTAAAATTTAAGGTTTTGAAGTTACATGCTATTCATATTGACAAATCTATGTCAAATCATGCGGAAATACTACTCTAAAACTTAACAGGCATGAAAAAAAAGATCGCTGCAAGAAACGTGAAAACCCATGACACAACAAAAATTTATTTGACATCGTCCGATCATAGGCGTTTCAAACTGTCTATTTAGCGTTACCAATGACTTTGAACAGGAAATTTACATAAATATCTCTATAAAACCATAAGTGAAAGCTAATTACTGTCTGAAATTGACAGTGAAATGGAAAATTCTACTGGCCGTCAGGCTGTAAGTTGTCACTCTGAAACTGGTCCCATGAGTAAGGAAATTATGACAAGCATCTTCTTTTTTTAAATTACCCATATTGTTTTCGAGAGTAACTGACTGCAGAGTTAGACTCATCAAAACAAATTTTCAATGCAACAGACCCTTACTGTCCTCCATAGATGCTCTAAAATTGTCAGTATTAGGTGCACTCCTAGAATTTCTCTTGCACTCCCAAACTTGTATTCCAGGGAGCGCATGCACTACCAAAAGGAGATGTTAGTGGGAACACTGACTATGTCTTTAAACCTTTTACAGTCAATTCCCATGATATGAGCCATATTAGATTTATCTTTTGCCAGTGCTTTTACATAATTTAGACAGAAAAATGAATGAGCTTAGAAACCATTGTGAGAAAAGGAAACAAATTCTTGGGAGAATTTCTCCTTTTCCCACAATGTTTTCTAATGTCTTCTTGCTGATGGATATGAAAAAAAAAAAAAAGGATTGTGCTGGGAATGGGTTGAACTCATCACCAAACAACAAAATTTTAGAACGCATTTTCAGACAACCAATCGAATGTTTGCTGAAATGATGAATTTGGTCCGTAAAAGGATTGAAAACATTGTTGGAAAGGTGGTCCGTAAAAGGATTGAAAACATTGTTGGAAAGGGAGAAAATGCAGGTTACTAGCATTTTCTCCTTTTCCCACAATGTTTTGAAAAGACTTTTTTTTTCAGGGTTGTTAAAACTGGGAATTGTGTGGTTAAGAGTTAATGTAAAATTTAATGTAGTCACTACATTAAATTTTACATTAACTCTTAACCACAAACTAAGTGTACAGGTGAATCAAGCAATCCTGAGATTTAATGTCCAGAATGAAAGGCCTTTTCCCTTTCCCACAATGTTTTCTATCTTTTCATAGAAAAATCCCACCATTTTAGCCACATTTTTTTGCTGTCTGCATTGTATTGTATTTGGACACAGCTAAAATGCTTCATATAGAGTTAAAGACCTATCTAGGTTTCTGTTAATTCTTTACTAAATGACAGAATTTTACAGTTGTCCAAATTAAAAGCATTTTCAATTGAAACTCCAATTGAAACATTAAATTTTGCGCAAAATGTGGAATTTGTCCTTCAAAGGAATGAAAACATTTGTGGAGTTGGAAAAAATGCTGGTAAACAGCATTTTCTCATTTTCCACGGTGTTTTTAAGTCTTCTTCTATAAGGTCATTAGAACTTTTCTTAATGAGTTAATATAAGAAGGTAAGTATTGTACAAATATATTTAATTTATATGCAGCAGTGGGTCAGTTAAGTAAGTCTTATTGTATTCTTTTTAACCTCTAAAGCCCATGATGTTGGCACATACTAACACACAATTTTTCGAAATGTAAAAATAGTTATTAAAAATGAATGCCGCAATTTGTTTTTTTCTTTGGATAAGAATGAGAATATTTTTGGATTTTATATCCCCTAAGAATCCCTTTCTTTTGGTAACCATGCATACATTTATATCATCGATTAATAATTTCAAAGACATGGAAACAATTTTAGTCGTCATAAAGCCCAAAAATCTGCCAAAAGTAAATATGTAATGCAGGAGTTAAAATGCACATAAATCATACCATTTAACCCTTTCCCAAACAAGCCCTGGTTTTCACGTGTCTGCAGTACAAGTCTTTTGAAAACACTGTGGGAAAAGGAGAAATTGCTCGTAACGAGCAATTTCTCCTTTTCCCACAGTGTTTTCTACCCTTTTTGAGACCTTTCTGCCATTTTCATCAAATTTCAAATTGTCCTCTGCAAACTCTTTCAATTTGGATCAGTCCAAAATTTGTTGTTTGGGAAAGGGTTAAAAGGTATTGAAGTTACTGAGAAGATGAAAGTCTGTTGTAATATGGTCAGTCCAAGTGTTAGTCGTTGGCAGAAAAATGAATTTTAATAGTGGGTCAAAAGTTACCAGGCCGCTCTATCATTTATTTACTTTTTACCTGAATTAAGATATATTTTTCTGCCAGTGACTAACGCTTGGACCGACTGTACAATAACAGACTGTCCACAATAATTTTCATACTTTTTAAAGGTATCATGATTTAAATTAAAATGTAGTTTCACACCCACATTGCCAATTATAGTACATATTGACTGCTATTGGGGCTTTTACCCATGCAGTGCTGTGCACAATGACAATACTTTGGGAAAAAGAGAAAATTCCGGTAACCAGCAATTTCTCTTTTTTTCTTCAAATGGTTTTCTATTCGTTTTAAAACAATCATATCATTTTAGCCTCACAAACTCTTTACCAGAAGACAAATTTCTAGACCTGTCCAAATACAAAGCATTTGCAGAATAACATATTGACTGTTACTAAAATATGGGAATCTTTTTGTGAGAGTGATGAAAACATTATGGAAAAAGAACAGTGCTGGTTCCCAGCATTTTCTCTTTTTCCTGTAGTGCTGTCAAAAGTTTTTCAAAGGGTCATTAACCCTTTACCACACAATCCCGAGTTTTAACAACCCTGAGAAAGAAGCCTTTCGAAAACTTTGTGGGAAAAGGAGAAAATGCTGGTAACCAGCATTTTCTCCTTTTCCCACAATGTTTTCTGTCCTTTGACAAATATCTCCTTATCAGCCATATCAGATTTGTCATCTGCAAATGCTTTCAATTTGGACAAGTGTAAAATTTTGTCATGTGGTAAAGGGTTAAAACATAATTGTGGGGTAAAGGTTTAATAAAATTGTTGTGCGCAAATACTCTCAATTTGGATAAGTCTACACTTTTTAATCATCTGGTATTGAGAAAGCTTGTCATAAATTTAGTGCTCCACAAGTTGACATACTGACATTCCATGTCAGTTCTCTATTATTATGAATAACCCCCCAACTGTACTTTTTCATGTGATTCATGTCTGGTAAATTCATGAACATGTTTACCAGAGAATTACCATTTGTGTATTACAATTTGATTGCAGGGGTTTAGTTCAATGAAAGAAGAGACGAAGGGAGTTTTTGCCATTTTGTATCCATCAAGAATTACTTTTTATAAAACCAGCAGCCATGACAGTTTAAACAGGCTGGTTTATGTCTAGTGGGTGAACGACCTGGTACTTACAACAATATACCTGTTATACCTTACTTCCACTCAATTGTGTTTATGTTCCATGATTATTATGTCTTCCTCTGTTTGTTGAACACCATGTTATCTTTGTGTTTGTTTGTGCATTTCTTGATGAGGTATCACCTTAAAAGCATAGTACTTCGTATTTCCATTAGTGAAACTCAATAATTTAACCCTTTACCGAACCTATTATCAACCCTGGGAAAGAAGCCTTTTGAAAACATTGTGGGGAAAGGAGAAAATGCTGGTAACCAGCATTTTCTCCTTTTCCCACATGTTTTCTAATCTGTCAAAGAAAAATTGCACTATTTGAGCCACACTGATACTGCTGTCTGCAAATGCTTTCAATTTAGACAATGCTAAAGTTTTGTCGTCTGGTAAAGGGTTAAAGGTGCAAGTAGACCTACTACCAAGACCATGCGTAAACAGAAATCAATGGCATCAAAAAAAAAAAATTATATGTATAGTCTCAAAAGACACGTTCATTTTCATTCAATATATGCACAAGAGTGCTCAAAGACTGACAACTCTGTTGGGCTGATGAAAATATTAAAGTATTATGCCAGGTTATCTTCCTGAATTACAAACTTTGGAATTTTTGTTACTTTAACTCTTTACCAACCGACAAAATTTTGTACTCTACCAGATTGAAAGCATTTGCACTTTACCAAGTTGAAAGCATTTTCAGATGACAAAATAAATGCGACTCAAAAATTGAAATTTGATTTGGAAAGGGTAGAGAACATTGTGGGAAAAGGAGAAAATGCTGGTTACCAGAATTTTCTCCTTTTCCCTCAATGGTTTCGAAAACCCTTCAGCTTAGAGTCGTTAAAACTTGGTATTGTGTGGTAAAGGGTTAACTCTATACCACATGAAGTGTTAGGGGTATGATAATGAATATCATCTGGGAAAGAGCAGAAAACATTGTCGGAAAACAAGAAAATGTCGGGTACAATGCTGTGTTTCAATGACCCTGAAGAGGAAGGCTTTTGAAAACACTGTTGGAAAAGGAGAAAATGCTGGCAACCATTGTTCTCACAGTGTTTTCTACCTGCGTAGAGACAAATCTCATCATTCAGCCACACTGAATATGTCATCTGCAAATGCTTTCAACTTGGACAAGGCAAAAATTTTGTTGTTTGGTTAAGAGTAAATATAAAACAATTTTACAACAGTGATACTTACATTTATGCTTTCACCGTGATGCCTTGAGAGAAATGTCTGTGTTTTGTCATGAAATGTCTCAAAGTAAGATCTAATTTCAGTGTGCAACCAACCTTGGCCAGTCTGGCATCTTTTCTAAAAAAAAAAATAAGCTTGCCTGTATATACATCTGCTGAAACAGTCATGTATCTTTCTGTCTTTCTTGCTTCTTTACTGTCTGAAACAAATTTTGGGTAGATAACTTTCAAAAATATTTTTGTAAAATTTTAGTAAGAGCACCTAGAATTAATTTGATATAAATATATGAATGTGAAATTTGAAAACATTTTAGGACAATTTAAGAAGAACTAGTTCATTATGAACTGTTATCTTTCCTTTTATCAAAATATATCCAACACTATTCCACACAATCCTGAGTTTTAACAACCCTGACAACCATCTCTCTGCTGATCGACTCATCATTCTGTCTTGTGTTGACTCTTGTGTCTAGTTGTCAGCTAGACCTCTCTGTTTCTGAAAATGGTCCCTGCTCGCTGTAGTTCAATATCTCCACTATTGGCCTCAATTCATCCTTATCCATGTGACACAATTTCTTCAAACTGCTCTCTTTGATCAGATTTGCTCGGATATCTCTTTTAAATCTTTACCACACAATCCCGACTTTAACGATCCTGTGACAGAAGCCTTTTGAAAACACGGTAGAAAAAAGAGAAAATGCTGGTAACCATGGTAACCAGCATTTTCTCCTTGTCCCACAATGTTTTCTACCCATCCCAAAACAAATTTCAATTTTTCAGCCACATTTCTCTTGTCGTCTGCAAATGCTTTCAATTTGGACCAGTCTAAAATTTTGTCGTTTGGTTAAGAGTTAATAGTGTGGTGTTATTATGAAAACTGGTTTTGATAATAAATGCAAAGTTGGTCTATACTGAAGAATATTGATTGAGTCTGCTCTACAATTTTGTGGACATGGAATATACAAACAAAGTATCTCTGTATATGACTTGTTGGCTGGCAAGCTGTAAGAGGCATTAGATATTATTTTACCCCTTACCAGAAGACAAAATTTTAGACAGCCAAATTAAAAGCATTTGCAGATGACAATTCAAATGTAATTAAATGATTTAGTTTGTCTTTGAAAGGGTGGAAAACGTTGTGGGAAAAGGCGTTTTTTCCTATGGTCGTTAAAACCCAGGAATTGTATTGTAAATGGTTAAAATGATATGCACACAAATCTGTGATAATAATAAGTCTTTACTTGTCTCTCTTGGAACTCACATTTGTAGGTGAACCTGTGAAAATGGTCTGTCAAGATCATTTTTCTGTTTCTGCTTTTTCCATGCATGACTCTTTATCTTATCCAATACTTCTGAAGGATTTCCTTTCTTCCTCTGTAAATTTTTAACCCAGAAAAAACTGATTTATCCCATGTTTTCTGAAATTCTATCATTGGCAGTACCCTGGACTTTAAACGTCTCTGAAATCTCCCTTTGAAAATTAGAAAACAAAATAGCGTATTTGCAAATGAAGTATGGAAGCATAGTGGAAAAAGTAGCATAACAAGTCACAGCACACCATAGTGGAGAAAATATTGTAACAAAATGAATTCAGTCATCTGCTCAGATATGAAAGGGAGAGGGTCAAATGATAAATGACTTATTATCAATTTCTACAGGTCTTTTACAACCGCTAATCTAATCTATCTTTAAAAAAAATAACAACATTTTTTTCTTATTTTCCTGCTCTAACAGATATCAGTCTTCCTCACTGTCAGCCACTCAAAAGAGATGTGGCAGCATTCCTCCTAATACTTTCTCTGCCTCTCACCAATCTCTATGTTACCCGTCAAAATGTGTTGTCCAGTTTTCTATGTCCTAATGCAATATATGTCTGGTAAAGTAAATTGGTATCTGTCATTAACATGCATTTGTATATCATGTGTTGCAGGAAATCAGAGCATTTATGGGTTTCAATGGAGAATTTCCGATAGAAGAGGTCAATATGATCAAACAGAACAATCAAGGTATTTATACTAATTTTCTCTCCATTGTGTTTTGATACAATTAAACTTTTACCACAAAATCCAAAGTTTGAACTCTGTCATAAGCAGTGATGACTAGTTACTTTTGCAGATGGTGTAGATCAAGATCAGACTGATATTTGATCTACTCTGTCCACAACCTAATACATGTACTAGACTATGACAGTAGTTGTCTTCAATAGCAGTGGTAATCTACTTTTAAACCTCAGGGGAAAAAAGTTGAATTTCTGAAGTTAGTAGTGAAAGAGTTAAAAACCCTTAGTTACAAAGCTTTTGAAAACATTGTAGGAAAAGTAAGAAAATGCTGGTAACGAGCATTTTGTCCTTTTGCCACAATATTTTCTAATATATCAAAAACAAATTTTATCATCAGCTGCTTAGAATTGCCATCTGCAAATGCTTTGAATTTGGACCAGTCTTAAATTTTGTCGCTTGGTAGAAAGTGAACTTTACCAAACATTGTTCTGTTGGTATGACGATGATGAAGAAAGTTGATGAAAACATTGTGCGAAAAGGAGAAAATGCTGGTTACTAGCATTTTCGCCTTTTGCAGCAAATCTTTCTATGCTTTCAAAGCCAAATATAATTTCTTGAGCAACATTTAAATTGTTGTCTGCAAATGTTATGACTTTGGACCAGTCTAAGATTTCCTCATTTGGCAGAGTTAACCCTTAGATGGTTAACTCATTACCAAATGACAAAATTTCAATGAGGTCAAAATTGAAAGAATTTGCAGACAACAAAATGATTGTGACTAAAAAATTGACGTTTGTTTTGGGAAGGGTAGAAAACACTGGGAAAAGGAGAAAATGCTAGTTACCAGCATTTTCTCCTATTCCCGCAATGTTTTCAAAAGGCTTTTTCTTTAGGGTCGTTAAAAGTCGGGAATGTGTGTAAAGAGTTAAATTAATCAAAAGGAATTTAGCCAGTCTGTAAAAGAAGACCACAAGACCATATTTTAACTCTTTACCACAAAATCCCAAGTTTTAACAGCACCAGGGAAGAAGGCTTTTATAAACATAAGACACATTGTCGGAAAAAAAGAAAATGGCGCTCTAGCTTTTTCTGTGTGTATTAATATAAACAAGGTACAGTATGCACAGAATACCAGTATGTTGTATTCTTCAGCCATAGTCACGCTAAAGGAAGCCAGCATTGTAGATGAGGCAATATCCAAGTTAAACAACACGGAACTTAATGGCCTTGTGGTGTCTGTCATTAAATACCACAGCGACAAGATACTTTGTGTTGCTCATCTACCGACATCACTGACAGAGTATCAGTTCCGAGAGTTAGCGGCACAGTATGGAAACCTGGAGAAATGTTTCTTGATGCGATCAGAGGAAACAGGTACGGCAAGCATTGTCTCCTAACTCTTCACCAAACATTCCTGTTTTTGTATGAACCTGAAGAAAATCTTTTGAAAACATCAAGGGAAAAAGAGAAAATGCTGGTAATAAAGTATAAAATGTTTGTCATCTCTTAACCCTTTACCACACAATTCTGACTCTTGACAACCCTGAGGAAAAAGCCTTTTGAAAACATTGTAGGGAAAGGAGAAAATGCTGGTGACCAGCATTTTCTCCTTTTCCTACAATGTTTGCAACTCTATTATAGACAAATTCCATCATTTGAGCCACATTTACATTGTCGTCTACAAATGCTTTCAGTTTGGAAAAGTCTACATTTTTGTCGTGTGGTAAAGAGTTAAGTACTTAAGAACTGAAGAATTATTTTCGGCTGTTCTTCAACAATTTTGTGCACCACGCTTGTAAGGTTTTAATGTCTGTCTACCCCATTGAAGCATTCAGTTAGGGTTTGTGACAGTTCTAGTGTCAGATGTTCTTTGTCGTGGACTCAAAGTAACAGGATATAATATAGATGAGCCATGCTCTGGCAAAAAGGGGTTTAATGAATCACCTTGCTGTATGGTACAAGCTAGTCATCATATGATTATGGATCCATAAAAATCCATTTTGTCTTAAAACTGACTGAATCATGAGGTAGATTGGTCCTTTGGCATGAGGAAAATTAACCAATAGTAAAAAGTTTTGACACATGTCAGCCTGCATGGACTGCAGTTTGGTCCGAGTTGATACTTTTAGCAGATGCGTTAAACCCCCTTATTCAAACAGCATGGCTCATACAGGAACTGACATAAGTTGGAGTTTGGGATAAAATTGTATTAAATAAGTCCAGAGAAATGTCAAGAAGTAAGCCTTTGGCAACTTTATAACATATTTCTGGATCAATTTGATAATAATTTGTTTCAAAGGTCAACAAATATCAGATTCTTTCTATAGCATAACACTCTGAAGAATTACATCTCTAAAGATTCAGTCTGTACACAAAACTTTCATATTCATGAATGAGTCCAACTTTGATAGGAGTGCTCATTTGAAATGAGCCAAACTCTGGCAAAAGGGGGCTTAATGCATCTCCGTAATGCATTATACCAAGCAAGACATCACCTAATTACAGATCCATAAAATCCATTTTGTCAAACAACTGACTGTATCATGAGGTAAACTGGTCCCTGGACATACAGAAAATTGACCAATGGTGAAAAGCTTCGGCCCAAGTCAGCGTGTGCGGACTGCGCAGGCTGACCTTGGTTGATACTTTTCACAGATATATTAAGCCCCCTTTTCAAAGAATGCGGCTCAAATAAAAATAGCTATCTCCAAAGAAGCTGACACATTATGATATAACTGCTTGACTTCACTTGACTTCACATCTAAAATTTAAAAAAAAAGTTCTAGCTTTCCCACGCCCATCAACTTCAGAGTTGGATTGGAAGTTTGTGTCTGATGTGATTTGGGAATAACAGCAGGAATACAGTGATAATAAATGAAGTCATGTAATACTCCATTGGCGTAACAAAATTTTATCTCAACTTATTTAAGAAAACCGTTGACCCTTTACCACACAATCCAGACTTTTAATGACCCTAAGAAAGAAGCCTTTTGAAAACATTGTGGGGAAAATGCTGGAAACATTGTGGGGAAAATGCTGGTAACCAGCATTTTTTTCCTTTTCCCACAATGTTTGTATCCTTCCAAAAACAAATTTCAATTTTTGACTCACATTTCTTTCAATTTGGAGTGGTCCAGAATTTTGTTGTGTGGTAAAGGGTTAATGGCTGTATTACAGTGAAAACAAGGATAGATTATGAGATACATACAGAATATTATGTTGTAGTAACTTTCCTGGTGCTTGTATTTAATTCGAGCAGAGTGAGAAAATTTGATATCACCCAAGACCGAAGGTCGAGTGAGATGTTCAGAATTTTCTTGGGCATCGAGAGGTATATACAAGCACCAGGAGAGTTCACACATAATATTATTTTCATTATATACCTACCATTTTGAAAGATGAAAATGCACAATTATTGACATTTCATTTGATAACGGAAGATGGAATAAAAGTAAATAATGGTGAAGTGGCCAGTAACTTCGTTTTTATGTATAACTGATGAACATTTTGACCAAACAAATTGCGAATCAATACATGTGTATTCCAAGCACGAGGTACATCATCATACCATATTTGGAAACGTATTTCATGTGTATTTATGTGTAGATATGGAATTTTTTTCTGCCATTTTGTGTTGTTTTACCCACTAGGGGTTCATATGTTAAAGCCGGAAATTTCTCAGGTAGGTAGTTTGAGGTTCATAGGGACCCCCTGAATTTTGAAATATCTTGAAAAATCCTGTATCAATTGTTATGAAACTATTCAAGGTCTTTTAAAATGACCCTACCAGCTCTCACAGTGAAAATTAGAATTTCTTTTCTGCAAGAAAGAGCATTTTGCCCATTCCAGTAGTGTTAAAATATTGTTTTGAAGCTTAACTTTCTCAGACAGTTTTGCACAATGACTAGAACAGCAAACATAACTGGACCAGTGCATGATGCAGTACCTCTCCATAGTTAAATATGAGGCCTTGAAATTGTTTTTTGTGCAATTAACCTGATAACTTAGATAATGCTTTCATCACTTTAATACAAATCTACATAGTCTAGGATGAGTTGTCCAGTGTTCTTTTATATGGTGTCTGTTCTCCAATATTTTGTCTGAATCTTATTTTCGGCATGGCTTCATGTTTTATACCACTTCTTTTGGGATCTGTGTTCGAAACCACATCACACTTAGACTTGAAGGTCTTTCAGGGTTTGTTTTGAATTGTTTTTCGCGATGATTTTTTTCTGTTCGTCCAATATTAGCTCAATTGGATTTTGGTCACAATCATAGAGTGGTAATCTTAAAGACACTGTGTCCCTTTGGCTGTAAAAATTTATCTACAACAATATTTCGGAGCTTGTTTATGGAACTTAACCAGTTCATGCAATTCACCCTTCTTCATTTTATTGTTGTTTACTAAACCACATAAGTTTGGCAGGGTTTCAGGAAAACATCTATGGTTGGGCGTGGAAAGAAAACAAAGTGTGAATAAGTGTATGCAAGTCGCCAATATTGAATCATTAAATAAAACCCAAATAAGATATGAGATATGAGCCTCAAAAGTTGAAGTTTTTGCTGTTCAAACAATAGACGACCACAGTTACTGTACTTGCATCAGAATTGTTTCCATAAACAGATAAACGCCTTACTCGGAATACTCTTAACCCTCCCACCATTTTTAAGCTGTTTTCTTCATACATTTTAAGATTGCATAGAATGCAAAAAAGGTCAAACCAAGTTACCAAAAATTCCGAAAATTTCACCCAGAATTGGTAAAGGTAATGTTATTAGTTATGCAAATTTTTAGAAGAACAGCTACAAATTTTTTTAAGATATTTCAAAATTCAGGGGGGTCCCTATGAACCTCAAACTACCTATATACATGTATAATAAAGTAATATCTTACCAATTTCAGGAGAAAGTAAAGGCTATGGTTTTGTGGAATACAATGAGTCCATAGAAACAGTGGGAAAGATCAAATGTAAGCTGGATGGGTCAGATGTGAAAGGTCAGCAGGTACATTGTGATGCTCTGACTGATAGCTCGCAGACTGGGATCAGATTTCAGGATCTACATTCAAGATGTCTTCTCATCAATAACCTCCCGAAGGACTATAAGGATTCTATCGAGTTACGAGAACTGTTCAGCACATTGGTGAAACCAGTGTATTGTCAGGTAAGATTTTGTTGTATAGAACATTCAGTGGAATGAAAATCAGCAAAATTAGCCAATTGCTTTTGGTACCAATGTTTTGACCAATCTGGTTATGCCAAACTTGGATTTGACTTCCACCTGATAAATGTCAGGGCTGCCTTTCACTAAACTGGGTATGCACAAATTTGGGTACACAGTTTATGTAATATAGCATTAAGTCTGACAACAAATTTTACTAAACTGCATAACTGTATAATTTGAGTAAATATGTGCATTAACTATATACCAGCTTATACCTTTGGGTAATGCAGGGATCATATGTGTGTATATACAATCCCAAATAATTATCGTAATTATAACTCCCACCTATGTAGTAGAGTGGGGTATATTGGTTTCACCATGTCTGTCCATCCGTTAATCCATCAATCCATCCATGTTTTCGTTTGCATGCTCTAACTCAAAAGCCATTTGACCTAGGACCCTGAAACTTTATACAAGTGTTCCTCATGACCCATGGAGGTGCCCTATTGTTTTTGGGTCACATGGGTCAAAAGTCAAGGTCAAAGGTAGACCTTGTTTTCTCTGATTGTGCTGCTTCAGTGACAAGGTGCTGATGGGGGTTATTTTTGTCCGTTTTGCAACAGGTCTAGTTCTACGCAGTTTATTGAAATGCAGCCTAGAAGAATTTTTGATAATACACCTTTATAACTTTAGCTTCAAAATCCGTAGTAAAACAATGCAATTATTAGTTGAGTACATACAGTATTCATACCTTATGGGTAAAATTAGAGCTAGTTTTTAACAGATAACATACCCTGAAGATTTAAAACACACAATTCTGATATTGACTCTGAAATAGCTCTAGTATAACACCATAATGGATCTTTCAATTCATTTCAGAAGAACTTTGAAATGGGCACTGAGCTAATTTCTTTAGAAATCATAAGTTGTACCATATGGTTAATCATATTCCAGATGCCTACTTTATCTACCCTTTGCCAAACAATCATGCATTTGATTGACCCCTAGAAATAAAGTTTTCAAAACATTTTGGGACAAGGAGAAAATGCTGGTAACCAGCATTTTTTTGTTCCTTTTCCCCTAATGTCTTCCAACCTTTTAGAAACTAATTCCATTGTTTTAGCAACCTGTAATTTGTCATCTGTAAATGTTTGCAATTTGGACAATTACAACTTTTGTCTTTTGGTAATAGATAAGGAATTAATTCTTAGCTCAGCTGCTTTTGAAGAAAATGTTTAGGTATTGTCATAGCCCTGTTGTTGTCATCTACATCATTGTGAAAAACTTTGACAGTTTATAATATCTCTGTCATTACTGAAAATATTTACATATGACTCGGACTATATCTAGTTGTTAGCTATCAAAAGGGGAACCCATACAACAGGGGCAAGTAACCATCACAATATTTTTGATGCACTTATTCTCATTTTCCGACTTAAGATTTTTACTGAAAATCAATCTCTTTCTAATAACAACTGCATGTACTGTACTGTATGTTGAGCTCTTGTGTATTTTAGATTGTTGCCAAAGAAGGGGAGTCACTAGGTTTTGGTATTATTGAGTACAACGAATGGGAGGATGCAGAGAAAGCGTACAAGAAATTCAACAAACACAAAATCAATGATGTGGAAATCAATGTGTCATTTTGTATACCAGGGAAATCAGCTGTTCATATGTTTACAAGGATAATGTTCAAATATGTAAGTGAAAGACAATATATATTTGTGTGTTAAGTATTTTAGAGTGTATATGTATATTTATAAAAAAAAACTGTGTGTGTGATCCGACACAAAAAGCTTGCTTGTCAGTATTCTGGTTACCTTTTATGCACACCTTTTAATTCTATTTTCCATGCAGTTGTTAGCTTTTTTAAACAGTGTTTGTAGCAAACTACAAAGTTATGTTTACCATTCAAGAAAAAATGACAGTTTCTCTTTCCTTCATTTTTTTTGTCATGTTTGTCACCTGTGTGATTCATTGATTTTTTTTATTGTTCTTAAATAATCCAATGTACTTTTAGGTTGATACATAGGGAAAATTTTAGCTTGTGAGTTTAAGTCACACTGGTTTACAAGATTTGCAATGATATGAAATTATTTTTATTTCAACTCTTTAACCCTTTACTGCACAAGGCCGCCTTTTAACAACTCTTGGAAAACATAATGGGAAAAGGAGAAAATGCTGGTAACCAGCATTTTCTCCTTTTCCAACAACGTTTTTTCCCCCATCAAAGAAAACTCGCACCATTTAAGCCACATTGAAATTGTCATCTACATATGCTTTGAATTTGGACAAAGCTAAAATTTTGTTGTCTGGTAAAGGGTTAACAGATGAGAAAAAAATAGGCTTATCCAAATTAGAAGCATTTGCAGACAACAAATCTAAGCCTGGTGAAATGATGGGATCAAACTTTTTAAGGGTAGAAAACATGCTTGTATTTATAACTTTACCAACTGACAAAAAAGTGGACTCTGTGCTTTTGCAGACTACTATAACTACATTTAAAATGATGATTCCTGTCTTTGATAGGGTACCAGCATTTTCTCCCTTTTCCACAGTGTTTTCAAAAGGATTCACTCCTCTCTCACCACTGACCATTGTTTCAACGATGGTTATGTGGGAAAGCAGCCAGTGGCTTGGAAAGAATATTGTCCAGGGTACTGGTAAATAAAACTCTAGGAAAGCATGGATAGGTGCACTGGCCGCCGTGATTTAAGTGAAATAATGTTGAAAACGACATTAAACACCATACAATACAATCTCTCAGGTTTGTTAAAACTCAGGATTGTATGGTAAAGGGATAAAGAGAAAGCAGTAATTACCAGCATTATCTCCTTTTTCCACAGACTTTTTTAAAGGAAAGTACTTAATTTTTACTCAGAGAAGAGCCGTTTGAAATATAAAAACACATTGAACAGTATGTGTTATTGCAATGAGCTCTGCATATGTATTGTAGTTTTTATCTTGGCTTTTTGATATTTTTTAGCAAATAATTGTCAGTCTTTTGCAACCAGCTCAGAAAAAATGTTTTCCTTTTTTGGTCAGAGAAAAGTCTGCTATACAATGGACTCAGTGTAATTCTTATTTTGATAAAATTTTAATGAGCAAGTTATCATTTAGATGACAGTTGGAGAGAAGAGAGAGACAGTTTTATTATTCTACAACATTTCAGGGAGACACAGTTCAAGTGAACAAAGCCAGTCTCTTGCCAGATCCTGTTTATCCAAACCCTGCATTTTTAAAGCATGTGTTTTTCAAAACCCATTGTGAAAAGCATCCAAGATGTAAGTAAATGGATTTTCATAACACACAACCGAATGACCCTTTCATTAAATTCTCATTCAAGTATAACCCTTTGCTAAACATTCCTGTGTTTTTATGAACCTGATTAAAAAGGAAGAGAATCATACTTGGAAAAGCTGTCATTTGATGTCTTAGTCTTGTTTACTCAATACAGTCCACATTATTGGTAACATTTCTTTGAAACTTGCAGGGATTGTTTGATACAATGAGTACTGAAAGCTTTTCAAATTTGGCTTGATTCAAAGTAATTGGTTTTGAGAAATTTTACGTTAATTATTTCATTATTTGTTCAATTCACAATGCCTACTTAATTATGTATGCTAGAAAATAAGCAAAATCACTGCCAGTGGAGCAATTCAGGCCCTCAAGGGCCTCTAATTTTGTCTTGGTTGGGGAATCTTTTTTTTGTGAGATAGTCTTTAATGAAGGAAGTTAGTGATATTTTTTCTTAAATTGATATTTGTTTGTTAACAAACATTACATCAAATTACAATCTATCATATCTGTTCATGAGCTTTTAAAACAATACAAGCATTTTTTCCCTGTAACTGTGACCTCATTTTCATGAGCTAATGTTGTAGGTCATTCAAAATCAGACCGTACTTCCATCTTTTTATTTTGACACAGTGCTAGTACAATTTACTGACAACTTACTCCACCTTCAAGAAGGCTATGTCAAACAGTTAGAGGGCAGAACTAATACCAAACCAGGTAAAATATTATTCGTTGGACTTAGTTACCACTGTAAACTCTGGATGAGTTGAGTACTTAACTCTTTACCACACAATGCTGACTTTTAACAACCCAGAAGAAGAAGCTTTTGAAAACATTGTGGGAAAAGGAGAAAATGCTAGTAATCAGCATTTTCTCCTTTTCCCACAATGTTTTCAACCCTTCTCAAAACAAATTTCAATTTTTCAGTCACATTTATTTTGTCGTCTGCAAATGCTTTCAATTTGGACCAGTCAAAAATTTTGTCGTTTGGTAAAGAGTTAATTGACAACAAAGCTCATTTATATCATCAACTGATTCAGACTATTGAAAAAAACAATTACTTAATTCTTCTTGACTCCTAGATCAGAAATTAAGAACATGTTTGCTGTAGAAATTGTACACAATTTGTCTAACCATTACAGTGGAAATAGCATTGATAATTACAGTGCAGTCCTGGACCTTCATAAAGAATTCCAACTACTTTAACTCTTTACCACACAAGTTAAATGTAGCCTTGTCCAAATTGAAAACATTTGCAAATGACAATTTAAATGTGGCTCAAATGATGGAATTTGTCTTTGATGGGAAAGAAAACATTGGAAAAAGGACAGAATGCTGATTAAAACGGTGATTGCTTGGTAAAGGGTTAAAGTTCTGGTTTATTTACAGGTATTTTGGGGCCAGCACCATCCATTCCCATGAATCCTTTGATGGATGTTAACCTGCAACTAGGTTTGTTATCTGTGATTGTCCTGGATATGAGAGAGAAAGGAACATATTCAGGAGAGGTTGGTGTTACAAGTTATTAAATGTTACATGGTAACACCCATTACTTTATGAAATGAATTTACAGCAGTTGCATTCGGGAACATCCTAATGAAATACAGATGAACAGCTTGAATTCTTACTTAGCTCTTTACAAAACAATCCTGTATTTTAATGATGCTGGGGAAGAAGGTTTTTTGAAAACATTGTTGGAAAAGGAGAAAATGCTGGTAACCAACCTTTTTCCTTTCCATTATGATCCCAAAACCTTCTTTCTCTAGGGTTGTTGGATGACAGCTTAATTTATGAGTACAACGAAAAATAGTTTTACAAGGGAGCCTGTGTGCATCATGTTTCTCATCACTTTCAACAGTATCTCTGTAACAGCTCTCATTGCTAATTTTTATGGATTTCAACAGCACTAACCTGGGGCTTTGCAGTGCCTTGACCAAGGACACTTCATACTCCTGGTGTTTGCTTGTATGGACCACACCAGGATTTTCTGATTTCAAATCAAAGGCCTCAAACCTTAAGCCATGGTGGGCACTGCAGCAAAAGGAGATAAATCAATTTTTATTTTGTCACAGTGTTTTGTTAATTGGTTTTCTGCAACATAAATTAATTCTTTTGTCGTAAGTGGTGTGTTGATGATTCATATTTAATTTATTTTGTAGTCTGCAATCACTCGGAGAAGTCTAAAATTTTGTCATTCAGTAAAGAGTCGAAATGTTAAACTTCTGTTTTGTTTTTCAGGTACCAGAACCACTTGGAAAAGTTAAGATTCCCACTGAAGAAGAATTTCAGGTGAGAAAGAAAACTTAGTGTGTTTTCTGTTTCTTTCCCAATCTTATTTCTCTATATTCTTAGTTTTAATTCTTTCAATGTGTCAAATGCATATGAACTTAACTATTTACTAAACTACAAGATTTTATACTTGTCTAAATTGAAAGCATTTGCAGATGAGAAAAGTTAGATATTGCTCAAAGAATAGGATTTGTCTAGATCAAAGTAGAAAACATTTTGGGAAAGGGAGAAAATGCTGGTTACCAGCATTTTCTCCTTTTCCCACAATGTTTTCCAGGGTTCCCCCTGGCCAATTTTTTTTTTGCGCCACCACTTTCGCCAAATGAGAAAAGTTTGCGCCACATTAAAATAATTGGAGCCAGTTTGGTGCCATTTTTAAAATGAAAGTACATGGGGTCGGTCATGATAAAAAATTGGTTAATAAAATGTCTTCTTTTTCTTGTATCATGAGCAACAAAATAAATGAGAAAACATTTTTCCATTTGATTAGTTTTTTACCCATATCTATATTTATTACGTGAATATAGTTTGGCAGCAGGTGCTTGATTTTCAGGGAAAATCTCAAGGTGAAAAAGGGGCATAGCTGTGCTTCAAAAAGTTTTGTTACCTGTTTCTTGTATAGGTTCCTCTTTTGATAGTTACTAACTTGTCCAGGTTTGAAGTAAATATCTTCAGTATTAATAGAGGTATTAAAAAATTTCAAACTTGTTGCACGACAGGGCTACGGCAATAACTCGACGTCGTATTCTTCGAAAACAGCCGAGCTAAAAATGTTGACTTGTCTGTATTGAATCAAAGCTCTGGCAGACAAGAAATTACTGAGTTATTCATGGCTCAAGTGATAAATCTTGTCTTTTGAAGGGTAGAAAACATTAACCCTTTCAGCGCCATTGGCGAAAATATAGGCTTTTGCGGACAGCACAGATCCAGATCAGACTGCACAGAACATGCAGTCTGATCTTGGATCTATGCTGTCCGCTTGTTAAGTCAAGCCTATGCTATGAAAATCGGTCTGACTTCCACTTGATTGTCTTTGCAGCCGTCAATTGAGGTCTAGTTTATTTATTTGGCGCCGAAAGAGTTACAGGGCAGTACTTGATCATAGTCCTAATGTACCGATCACGGTTTACATAAAAAAATACGACCGACTTCCTTAACTGTGAAACGAATAATCGATCGCAAAAATTCCAGTTTGCAAACATAAGTAGCGAGCAGATAAATCAGTTATCCCGAGGCCCAGTCTTCTGTAATGGATGTGTTAATTATCGAATTAATCCACCCGAACATAGTGCGGTCACCGCTAAATACACACCACAATGCCCCTCGTGTATCTGTAACAGATGCATATAACGCAGAATCAAGGCGTGGCTTTAGAAATTATGGGCGGCGACTAAATCTCGTATGTGATTCCTGACTGGTTCGCAGTGCTGCATATTGTGTAAAAATTCTGTGTTCACACCCTTGGATGCAGATGGGGGCGTGGCGAAATTGACATTAGATTGATAATATTAGCATTGCATGGTGTATATGCGTGTATTGTGTGTAACTAGACAAACCTCATGTAATATACATACTGGTATTTAGATCACCTGCCGTGACGGGGTGTATTGGCGACAATTACAAACTGGTTATCGATTTTTCATATGTAAATACGCTTTCACGCATTGCGGCGACGGGGACCAGTATCAAAATGTACGGCACACCGATGTGAAAAATATCGGCGCCAGTCATTTTCGCCATTTGGCTTTTTCTTGCGCCACATTACAAAATCTATCGCAAATGGCGCCAAATGCGAAGCCCAGTGGGAACCCTGTTTTCAAAAGCTGTCTTCCTCAGGGTCGTCAAGACCCAGGTTGTGTGGTAAAAGGTTAACAGATGATGAATCTAAATCCTTATATATTCTGCTAAGCCTGGCAGCTCAGTCTGTAACATACAGGACCTGAAACCAGGGGCCGCTGGTTTTAATTCCTGGCTCAGCCAGTTTCTTTTTAAGGATTATGATTTTCATCATAATGGGGGGAGGGGGATTCCTTCCTCACATCTGATCATTATTTCAACAATGGTTTGCAGGAAAGCAGCTAGTGGCTTAGGAAGAATATTGTGTGAAGTACTTGTAAAACAAAATCCAGGGAAACATGGATAAGTGTAGTGGCTGTTGTGATATAAGTAAAATAATGTTAACAACTGAGTTCAGCACTATACAAACTCCTTACATGTTGTATAAACTGCTGTATTTAACATTCTTTCCTTTCAGAATTCTGTGTATTTAGCTTTCTGTGGGTTGAAAAAGGTGTTAGGGATTTGTAGAACTAAGCAGTTGATTTTTTTTTGTAGCACACCTGGGTCCATATTCACCAACCACTCGTAAAAACGTTTGTAGTCTTACTCTCCAAGATTTTTTATATTTTAAAATGACACAACTTCTTTTTGGCTAAACCAAATGGTGAATGCGGACCCTGGACAGAGTCCAGGAAGGGCTATTGCACTATCCAGGTATCAGTGTTAGCATTGCTGCCACTCACATGGTGTTAAGGTCAAGGTTATAGACTGATATTTTACATCATTTTTGAGAGCTCAGATTTTCCAGACTAAATGATGAAATTGGTACATATTTGGCTTGATGGCAGATACTTGTCCAAAGCTGCATTAAGCAATACTTTAGCCATGCCCATGAGCTTAAGGTCGTGATTTTAAAATTTCATGGTAAAGTTTTTTAAAGCTTTTTTCCAGACTTAAAAATTGATTTGGTCAATATTAACTATGATGATGGATGTAAGTCTACAGTTTCATTCAGGTATACCCCTGCCCATGCTTGTGGCCAAAAGGTCAGGGTCACATACAATTTCCTGGACCAAGTCAAAGAAGAGCTATTGCACTAACCCTAGTGTCTGAGTTGGTGTTTCGTCATCTGTCCTACACTGGGACCCTGTTGCTGTTTCAAGGCACTGCCATCCCGAACATTTAACTTTTCCAGGCAAGCTGTGCTGTCTGATTACATTTCTTTTTTATTTTGCACATTGTGGGAAGAGTATGTAGAACTGAGCCATTGAATCTTATCAAGCCAAACTAACTTTTTTCTTGGTTATATATTCAGCAAAAAGCAGAGCCAGTCTCGTTGCTTGGAGACCCACTGACAGCCCAGGCTAATATCATTTTAAGAAATATTCTGATGCCCGAGCCCATACCAGAACCTGGCATCGAGAAGGTAACGGATGACAATGAGCCGAAGCTTCTAGGAAAAGCAGTGAAGAGTCTGAACTTACTATACCTGTGTAGCCTTGGTAGATTGATGGCCATGTTGTCAGATAGAAACCAGTCTGTAGGAATCCTAGGTAATATATAAAGAATATTATATTGTAGTGTCTTTACTGGTGCTTGTATTTGCTTCCAGTTGCATTGAGAAATGGATATCAAGTGAAACAAAAGGTCGAGTGAGATATCAAAATTTTGAAAACATCATGGGAAAAGGAGAAAATGCTGGTAAACCTTGATTTGAGGCACGTTAGATGTAAAAACTTGATGTTTGGTAAAGAGTAGAATTTACTCTCCTTATTCCTTTAACTATCTCATTATCCAGAGCTGTTAATCATTTCTTTCTTTAGCATTTCATTCTACAGATTATGCATTGTTTAGCTCTGTTGTTTTCAAAGAAAAAGTTGCGGTATTGTCTTTACCCTGTCATCGCCTGCATTGTCATCTGTGTTATTGTGACCTTAGCACTTTTGACATTTTATAATATCTCTGTCATTACTCGAAGTGTTTATTTCAAACTCGCACTAGTTATTAGCTATCAATAGGGGAAACTATTCAACAAGGGCAGGTAACCATCAAAATATTTTTGACACAGTTATGCACTTTTTTTGACTTAGAATTATCGCTGAAAATCAATCTATTTCTAAAAGCAGCTGCAGCCAAACAGATTCAGTGCCTTTATGTTAATCACAATACAGGTATCAGTGAAGTGCTTAGGTCTTTATCAAAGAGGTCTGTGTTTTAATCACCCTGGAGAAGTAAGCTTATGAAAACATTCAGGGAAAAGGAGAAAATGCTGTATACCAGCATTTTCTCCTTTTCCCATAATATTTTCTTCCCTTTCAGAGACATATCCAATCATTTGAGCCTTGTTTCTTTTCTGAAAATGCTTTGAACTTGGATAAGTCTTAATATTTGTCTTCAATAAAGAGTTAAAATACCATACTCTTAGAGGTTGAAAATAAATCCGCATATCTTTACCTCAAAATTAAGCTTTTAATTCAATATTCAGGCAACAGACCAAATGTTCAGAGTAACACTGGAGGACCCAAACCTCTAATTGAAGGATTGATGCAGGCAGGAAAAGTAGCACAGAGTCTTTTAAACTCCATGGGTGTTGGGCAACAGAATAATAACAGCCTGCTGGGCAATCAGGATCTCGGAAATCTTCAAGGCTTACTCTCTAATCAAAGCAGTTCAAACACGGCAGCCGCTAACTTCATGAACACAATACAGTCCCTGGCATTACAGAAACTGTCAGAGTCTAAAGGCAATGGAACACAGTTACTGAATGCTTTATTTGGAAATAAAGGCAGTGGGTCTGGTGACGGGCTTCTGGGGGAATATCAAGGTCAAGGTGTGTAACTTTTGTGAGCTTTTGTGTGATTTTGGTTGTATGTTGCTTTAACCCAGTACCAGACAACAAAATTTTGGACTAGATCAGATTGAAAGCATTTGCAGAAGACAAATTAAATGTAGCTCAAATGATGATTTCTGTCTTTGATAGGGTAAAAAACATTGTGGTAAAAGGAGAAAATGCTCTTTATCAGCATTTTCTCCTTTCCCACTATGTATTCAAGAGCCTTCTCTTTCAGGATCATTAAAACTTGGGATTGTATGGTTAAGAGTTTAATAACAAGCATTTTCTCCTGTCCGAACAATGTTTTATACTTTTTCTAAAATCTGTTCAAAAACAGCTTTCATCATAAGGTCAACAATAGATTTGGCATCTGCAAATACTTTCAGTTTTAGCAAGTCTAAAATTTTTGTTGTCTTGTAAACATTTAATCCTTTACTACACATTTCTGAATTTTAAAAACCATATACATAGGACGCTTTGAAAACTTTGGGGGAAAAGGAGATAATGCTGGTAACCAGCATTTTCTTTTTCCCATAATGTTTTCTGTGTGAGAACTTCCTAATTTTGGCATGAAAGGTTGGAGCAGGCCACCACCTCTTTCATATGGGGATGGCATCTTTTACAATATAGCACCCTCTTTTTTGATCTCTAGAATTAACTCTTTACCACATGGTCCCGACTTTTAACAACCCTGAAAGAAAAGGCTTTTTAAAACATTGTTGGAAAAGGAGAAAATGCTGGTAACCAGCATTTTCTCCTTTTCCCACAATGTTTTCTACCCAATGAAAAAGAAAAATTATCATTATAGCAACCAACAATTTGTCGTCTGCAAATGCTTTCAATTTGGTCCATTCTAAACTTTTAATGTGTGGTAAAGAGTTAAGGGTCATAGGTATCATATTTACCACTTTAAAATATGAGCTACCCTCTGGCAAAAAGGGCTAATTGCATATTCATGTTGCATTATACCAAGTAAGTTATCATATAATTATGGATCCATAAAATCCTTGGTCTAATAACCCGGTGAATCATGAGGTACACAGTTCCTTTGAAATGCAGAAAATTGACCATTAGGAAAAAGTTTCGTCCCTAGGTCAGCCTGCACGGACTGCACAGGCTGACCTAGGGATGAAACTTTTTGCAGATGCATTTAACCCCTTTTCACAGAGCACAGCCCATATATTGTTATGTTATCAACAAACTTAGTAAAGAAAAGTGCCATAATCTATACTATGAATGGCTCACTTGCTTTATGTGGAATGGAGTTATTTATGAAATATCCATTCAACAGAGCCGGCTGGGTAGCTCAGTGGTAAGTGTATCTGAATTGTGGCCTGGGGGTTGCAGGTTCGATACCCAGTTGAGGCAAACTTTATTTCCCACGATTTTTTGCCTGTCATTTCTGATATTTGTGGGAAAAGTAGTCAGTGACTTGGAAAGAAAGTCATGTCAGTGCTGTTGTGAGACAGCCAGGAAACACATGTGTAGGTGCATTGACCACTGTGATTTGATGTAAGCTGTTAAAACGGCATTAAACTCCAGTACAAACAAACAAAAAAGTGGGGTCTGAAAATTGTCGTTCACATCTGAAGTAACATGTTACTGACTTTGAGTTTTATTACAGGAAATACAAACCAGAATCAGTCACAAGGTGGGAGAGGTCCTGTTCCACTTCTGGGCAACAACAACAATGGTGATGGACAGATGCCATTTAACAAGAATAATGATGATGGAAATAATTCTGGTTACTATGGCAACCAAGGAAACTATGATGACTCGGGATACCAGGTTTGTGGCACACTTTGGAGGCCAAATGCTGGCCAAAAGTAAAAAATGTGGGTGTTAAAATCCATTTTGATTTTTCAATCATACAATTTGAAAGTATGGAAGTTATTGTGAAGGTGACAATCTGTTATTGTACAGTCCATCCCAGGTGTTAGTCCCTGGCAGAAAAAATGAATCCTAAAGTTGGTCAAAAAATGCCAGGTTGCTCTTTCTTTGTTTACTTTTTACGTAATCACTCAGGATTCATGACATCATTTTTAGCTCACCTTAGCGCAACGTGCTAAAGGTAAGCTATTGTGATCGCCCTATGTCCGTCGTCCGTCGTCTGTCGTCCGTCAACAATTTCTTTAAACATCTTCTTCTCCTAAACCACTGGGCCAATCTTGATGAAACTTGGCAGAGATGTTCCTTGGGTGAAGCTCTACCAAAATTGTTCAAAGAATTGAATTCCACCCACAACTCTGGTTGCCATGGCAACAAAAAGGGGAAAAAAAAGCAAAATCTTTGAAAATCTTCTTCTCTGAAACTAGAAAGAGCAGAGCTTTGATATTTGGTATGTAGCATCTCCTAGTGGACCTCTACCAAGTTTGTTCATTTGATGCCCCTTGGGTCAAAACTGGCCCCGCCCTGGGGGTCACAAGTTTGAGCATAGTCATAAAGAAGGAAAACCTTAAAAATCTTCTTCTCTAAAACTTGAAGGCATAGAGCTTTGATATTTGGCATGTAGCATCTCCTAGTGGACCTCTACCAAGTTTGTTCATATGATGCCCCTGGGGTCAAAACTGGCCCCGCCCCGGGGGTCACAATTTCCAACATAGGAACAAAGAAGGAAAACTTTAAAAATCTTCTTCTCTAAAACTAGAAGGCATAGAGCAGTGATATTTGGCATGAAGCATCTCCTAGTGGACCTCTACCAGGTTTGTTCATATGATGCCCCTGGGGTCAAAACTGGCCCAGCCCCGGGGGTCACAAGTTCGAACATAGGAACAAAGAAGGGAAACTTTAAAAATCATCTTCTCTGAAACTGGAAGGTGTAGAGCTTTGATATTGGGTATGTAGCATTGCCTAGTGGACCTCTACCAAGTTTGTTCATATGATGCCCCTGGGGTCAAAACTGGCCCCGCCCCGGGGGTCACAAGTTTGAGCATAGTAACAAAGAAAGAAAACTTTAAAAATCGTGTTCTCTGAAACTTGAAGGCGTAGAGCTTTGATATTTGGTATGTAGCATCTCCTAGTGGACCTCTACCAAGTTTGTTCATATGATGCCCCTGGGGTCAAAACTGGCCCCACCCCGGGGGTCACAAGTTTGAGTATAGTATCAAAGAAGGAAAACTTTAAAAATCTTCTTCTCTAAAACTAGAAGGCATAGAGCTTTGATATTTGGCATGAAGCATCTCCTAGTGGACCTCTACCAAATTTGTTCATATGATGCCCTTGGGGTCAAAACTGGCCCCGCCCCGGTGGTCACAAGTTCGAACATAGGAACAAAGAAGGGAAACTTTAAAAATCATCTTCTCTGAAACTGGAAGGCGTAGAGTTTTGATATTTGGTATGTAGCATTGCCTAATGGACCTCTACCAAGTTTGTTCATATGATGCCCCTGGGGTCAAAACTGGCCCCGCCCCGGGGGTCACAAGTTTGAGCATAGTAACAAAGAAGGAAAACTTTAAAAATCTTCTTCTCTGAAACTTGAAGGCGTAGAGCTTTGATATTTGGCATGTAGCATCTCCTAGTGGACCTCTACCAGGTTTGTTCATATGATGCCCCTGGGGTCAAAACTGGCCCCGCCCCGGGGTCACAATTTCCAACATAGGAACAAAGAAAGAAAACTTTAAAAATCATCTTCTCTAAAACTAGAAGGCATAGAGCTTTGATATTTGACATGGAGCATCTCGTAGTAGACCTCTACCAAATTTGTTCATATGATGCCCTTGGGGTCAAAACTGGCCCTGCCCCGGGGGTCACAAGTTCGAACATAGGAACAAGGAGGGGAAACTTTAAAAATCATCTTCTCTGAAACTGGAAGGTGTAGAGCTTTGATATTTGGTATGTAGCATCACCTAGTGGACCTCTACCAAGTTTGTTCATATGATGCCCCTGGGGTCAAAACTGGCCGCGCCCCGGGGGTCACAATTTCCAACATAGGAACAAAGAAGGAAAACTTTAAAAATCTTCTTCTCTGAAACAGGAAGGCATGGAGCTTTGATATTTGGTATGTAGCATCTTCTAGTGGATCTCTACTAAGTTTGTGCATATGATGCCCTTGGGGCAAAAGTTGGCCCTTCCCCGGGGGTCACAAGTTCGAACATAGGAACAGAGAAGGAAAATTTTAAGAATCATCTTCTCTGAAACTGGAAGGCGTAGAGCTTTGATATTTAGTATGTAGCATTGCCTAGTAGACCTCTACCAAGTTTGTTCATATGATGCCCCTGGGTCCAAAACTGGGTAACAAGTTCAAAGATAGGAACAAAGAAGGAAAACTTTAAATTTCTTTTTCTCTTAAACGGGAAGGTGTAGAGCTTTGATATTTGGTATGTAGCATTTCCTAGTGAACCTCTACCAAGTTTGTTCATATGATGCCCCTGGGTCAAAACTGGCCCAGCCCCGGGGGTTACAAGTTTGAACATAGGAACAAAGAATGAAAACTTTGAAATTCTTTAAAACTGGAAGGCGTAGAGCTTTGATATTTGGTATGTAGTGATTCTCTTCTAAGTTTGTTTGCCCATCTAAGTACAACAAGTTCATTGAGTTCAAAATTGGGTCATCTTGGGTCATAAACTAGGTCACTAGGTCAAAGAAATACCTTGTTGGCACTCTTGAGGCCACATTATTTGCTCAATTGCCTTGAAAATTAGTGAGAAAGTTTGTCTTTATAAAGTCTCACATAAGATTAATTTGGGTCAACTTGGTTCATAAACTAGTTCACTGGGTCAAATTAAAGAAATACCTTGTTTGCACTCTGGAGGCCACATTTATTGCTCAAATGACCTGAAATTTGGCCAGAATGTTTGTCTTGATGAAATACCAGATGAGTTTGGATTTGGGTCACCTGGAACCGTAAACTAGGTCACTAGGTCAAAATAAAGAAATACCTTGTGGGCACTCTAGAGGCCACATTATTTGCTTAATTGCCTTGAAAATTGGTCAGAATATTTGTCTTTGTAAAATCTCACATGAGTCTGAATTTGGGTCAACTGGGGTCATAAATTAGTTCACTTGGTCAAATTAAAGAAATAGCTAGTGGGCACTCTAGAGGCCACATTTATTATTCATTTGATTTGAAAATTGGTTAAAATGTTTCTTTTGATATAGTCAAAGACCAGTTCAAATTTGGGTCACCTGGGGTCATAATCTAGGTCACTAGGTCAAATTAAAGAAATATCTTTAGGCACTGGAGGCCACATTTTTTGCTCAATTGACTTGAAAATTGGTCAGAATGTTTGTCTTCATGAAATATGAGTTTGAAATTGGGTCACCTGCAGTCAAAAACTAGGTCACATGGTCAAATTAAAGAAAAACCTTTAAGGCACTCTACTAAGGTGAGCGACCCAGGGCCATCATGGCCCTCTTGTTTGCAGCTGCATTTACAGTAACATAACATTATCACTCATCGTTTGCTACATCATTGTTGCAGCTGAATTGTTTACAGTTACATGACATAATCACTCATCAATCATGACATCATTGTTGCAGCTGCATTTACTCTTACATGACATAATCACTCGTCATTCATGCAGTCATTATGAATTTATGCTGTAAGAATGTTTTACATGTTTTTTTTTTTTTTCCTAGTGAAAAAGATGTCAGTATGTATGCATTTTTCATGCCAAATATTCACTTTAGTATGATATGGATTATAATTAGGTACAGGATACATAGAATAGATGGTTGATGGCTTGAATTGGGAAAGTCTATGAGGCTTGGCTTAGGAATTTTATCCAATTCGCCATCTAATCACTAGATAAAATTCCTACGCCTGATAAACTTTCCCATTCCAGGACAACAACTACCTGTTCTCTATATCTTTCTATGCAAGATATAGAATAAATAGAAATCAAGTCTTGAAGGTCACAACCTAAAACAATCCCAAAGGTAGCACAACAGTTTTTCTGATTCAGATTGCTGAATGCATTTTTAAATGAGACTTTTCTTTTGGGAGAGACATTGGTTTAGGGATAGAGCGTCAGTCTCGCACATCAAAGGTTTCAAGTTCAATCCTTTGATGACCAAGGTCAACCTTTGGAATTACCCACATCATGGCATGAGCTGAGCACTGGTTTAGGTTTTAAGGAAGCAATCATCGGGAGTGAGTGATAAAAATGAGCCATGCTATGGCAAAAAATGGTGCATGATACCAAGTAAGTCATCACATGATCATTGATCTATAAAGTCCATTTGGTCTAAAAACAATATAATAATGAGGTAGACCGTCCTTGGAGATACAGAAAATTGACCCATACCGAAAAGTTTCGGCCAAGGTCAGCCTGTGTGGACTGCGCAGGCTGACATGCGGCGATACTTTTCGCAGATGCATTAAGTCCCTTTTTCACAGAGCATGGCTTGAATTGCAAGAACTCTTTTAGATATAAAAGAAATATGCCTAAACTAATGGGACTTTGAATCGGCTGGTAAGGTTCTGATGTCAACACATCTTCAAAGAAATATCTGTATACAGCTTCATAAATGTGAAAATGATGTCAGTTGAGAGCAGAAACTCAAAAGCTAATTAATTATCTTGTTGCAATACACATTTGGTAAAAAGCAATGACATTGATGTAGAACATCAAACATCAGTGTTAACTCGTACCTGTGCAACTTTATAAATTATCAACTTTTGTGTTCTGTCCAGATCTAACATCAAACAGACACCTATACTCTGTCTGCTTTTTCAGGGCGGTTATGACAATTCTGAATTTAATGATGGATATGGTGGTGGAGGTGGCTATGGACGTAACTATGGCAATGACAGAGGAATGAGGGGAGACAATATAGGGGATATGAGGTTTGGGGCTCAAATGGACAGTCAGTTTGGTAACTTTGGAAACCAGGGTCAGATGAATATGGGAAATAGAAGATTTGACAATGGGAATAAAGGAAATATGAATAACAAGGGACCAGTGGATGTAAGTGAAAAAGTGGAGTTATATGATTTAATTGTTTGTTTTATTCATGCCTGATTTCGTGCAGTTAACACCTGACCAAACAACAAGATTTTAGACTGGTCCAAATCAAAAGCATCTGCTGGCATCATTAAATATGGTTCAGATGGTGTGATTTTTCAGTGAACGGGTAGAAAACTATGCGAAAAGGAGAATATGCAGGTTACCAGCATTTTCTCTTTTCCAACAATCTTTTCAAAAGCTTTGATATTTAAGGCCATTAAAATTCTTTTTCTCCTTTTCCCTCAGTGTTTTCTAAACTTTTAAAGCTGAATGCAATCATTGCAGCAGTATTTGATGTGTCATCGCAAATGATATAAGTTTGGACAGGTCTAAAATTTTGTTGTTTTCATAAATTGCTGCAAAATGCCCTCACTTTGGACAAGTATAAATTTTTTTCTCTGTTAACCCTTTACCAGACAGTCCCTGATTTAACCCGGAAAGAAAAGGCTCTTGAAAACATTTTGGGAAAAGGAAAAAATGCTGGTAACCAGCCTTTTCTCTTTTTCCCACAATGTTTACTACTCTTTCCACACAAATTCCTTCATTTGAGAAACTTTCAGTTTGCCATCTGCAAGTGCTTTCAATTTTGACAACTTGAAAATTTTAATGTTTGGTAAGGAATTAAAGGGTTAAAGAGATTAAGTGTAACTTTTGCATTCATAGGGGTAGCTGGTCTGAATTCCCAGCTTGGCCAATTTCATTTCCAGGATTGATGATACTCGTTGCCACAGGATTCACCCTGCTCTCACTGCTGATCATTGTTTTGCTGACGGCTATGTGAGAAAGCAGCCAGTGGCGAGGGAAGAAGTACTCGTCAAAAAGAAAAGTCAATGAAAGCATGGATAGGTGCACTGGCAGCTGCAATCTAACTGAAATTATGTTGAAAACAGCATTACCATACAATCAACACGGTCTGTTGTATTCATGGGACCAACTTATCATTGTACATTATAGGAAAAAGATTATAACAGTATAGCCCAGCAGGCAGCAGCCTATGCAGCAGGGGCGGCTGCAGCTTACAAACAGCAGTACGAGGAGTACATGGCGCAGCATGGGTACCGTGTTGGGTACGGGTCAGGATACGGAGATAACTACCAGAGCTACAGCAGCGGGAACTCTGGGTATGGATCATCGGACTATAGTGGATATGATTATGGTTCCTCTGGCGGATATCGGAGTGACAATTACGGAGGTTCCAGTAAGTATTGTTATAACATTGACCCTAAAAGTGCTGAATAAACCTAACTGACTTTTTCAGTCTAGAAGTAAGATCCAAATTATTGGACAGTGTAGAACAGACATCAGACTGCACATTTTGTGCTTAAGCAGCTATAGTAATGGAAGGTGCTTTAAGAGTTATAACTCATATTGATTCATTATTGTTTATATCCTTTTAAGCCCTACTGGCCAAAGGTCAGAAGAGCTTATATTTATTCTTGGTTTCTGTCCACTTTTACACATTTTATTTTTTTGAGTAACTTTTTACCGGACTAAAAAATTGCAGATCCTGCTTTTCCAAAGGGTTTGGACACAATAAATAAAATGTTGTAGAAATGATGAATTTGTCATTGTAAGGGTAGAAAACATAATAGGAAAAGGAGTCATGTCACTGTCATGTTCCCCCTTTTCCCATGGTATTTCATAATCATTTCTTCTGTTGTCACAAGAACAATTGTTCTGGCAAGCATGATTCATTTACTTTGCATGTTTCAGACTTGGGGTCCTATTCAACTGGAATGTCATCAGGAGCCAGGTCCTCGAATAGTGGATACAGTTCTGGGGGAAATAGCAACATGAATACTTCTCGACTGAGCTATAACACATCATCCAATAACTCTAGACCAGGAACGGCCAATAGCTATAGCTCAGGAAGCAACTATAGCTCTACAGGAAGTAGCTACAGTTCAACAGGAAGTGGATATGGCTCAACAGGAAGTGGATATGCTTCCACAGGAAGTGGTTATAGTTCATCAGGAAATAGTTACAGTACATCAAGCTCTGGCTATGGAGAAGGAAATAGTGGTTACAGTGGAAATTCTAATAACTATGGGAACTCGTCCAGTGGTTATGATGGAACTAGCGGAGGATATGGTGGGTGGGGTAGTGGCTATGATGGACTGATAAACAGGGATCCAAGAATGGGCTCTAGCAGTGCTGGAGGATCAGCATCTGGGTCTATGGGACCCCCTATGACTCCTGGACCAGGGAAAGCTGGGCTCTCTGGCATTGGAATGGTGAGAATTTTACAGTTGTTAGTCAGTAGGTTGCCATAATAGAGGCAAAATAGGCATTTTCTGTTGGCAATAAAGACCAAACATTGCACTATTTCAGGGTCACTGTTAGTTAGAATGTCTTGATATAGATAGCGTAGGTCAAAGATCAGATTTCATATTCCTTTATCCAAATACTGCTGAATTAATAGAAAAGGTGATCAGATATGGAGAATTCCCAGCTTGCCCAATTTCTTTCCAAGTTTTATGATATTAAATGTGACAGGATTAAATGTGATCATTGTGTGGATGATGATTGTGTGGGAAAGCAGCCAGTGGCATGGGAAGAATATTGCGTGGAATACCAGTAAAGGAAAGTCCAAGAAAACATAGATAGCACTGGCCACTGGATATAACTGAAATAATCTTGAAAGTGGCATTAAACATCATTTAATCAAACAAACAAATAATTATGTTCAGATAGTGGGCAAGGACGAATTTATTCATAGTGTGATGATTTCCATGTAACAAGTCTCACAGGTAGTTAGAACAGGTTAATAAATCGCAGGTCAAGGTATTTTTAAAAATTAAGAAAAACTAGAGTAAAAGACAAGCAGGAGAGTTACTTGAAGGGGAAAAAAAAAAGCTTCATGTTGGAATGAAATGGAATATTGTGGGGAAAGGGAATAATTGCTTCTGACAAGCACTTCTTCCTTTTAGCACAGTATTTTCATTAGCTGTTTACTATAAAGGCATAAAATGTAATATTTTTTTGTGAATGCATTGATTTTATGCCACTGGTGAGTAAACTAAAACAAGATTTTTGTAAGCAAAAAATACAGTTTAGCTTAAAATAAGTAGACCTTTTTGCTGTAGCTGATTGTAGATAACAATGCACAAACTTTGTACTCCAGCCCGCTCAGGTAGCTTAGTGGTTAGCATATCTGATTCATGACCTGGAGGTTGCGAATTCGATACCTGGTTAAAGCAAACTTTCTTTCGTGCGATTTTTGGCCTCTCACCTCTGATGCATGTGAGAAAAGTAGTCAGTGGCTTTGGAAAGAAAGTTGTGTCATACAGGTGTGAGAAAGCCAGGAAACACATGGGTGTGTCACTGACAGCCATATGACCTGAGCTGTTAAAATGGTGTTAAAACTCCAATACAAACCAAAGCAAGCCAATCTTTGTACTCTGATCGTGATCTACATGTTCACAAAAGATACCTATATTGCTTTGGGTGATGAAAATATGATTCCATTGAATGGCTGTCTGTTTTACCTATTTCAGAATACTCCCCAGGGTCAGAAGAGAAATTCCATGCATATCTTACCATCCCCAGAACCCAGCCCTGAAGGGGATTATATAGGTCAACATTCCCAGGGTATCGGAGGTCACTATGCAGATTCGTACGTAAAGCGGCAGAAATTGGCGGGAAAATTCTGAAATCACGCAACATTGTAAATGGACATCCATATCATTTTAACTCTTTACCAACAGGACAAAATTTTAGACTGGTCGAAAGGATTTGCAGACGAAAAAATAAAGTTTTACTTGCATAATGAGATTTATCTTCAAGAGAGTAGAAAATATTGTGGGAAAAGAAGAAAATGCTGGTAACCAGCATTTTCTCCTATTTCCACAATGTTTTCAAAGTGCTCCTTCCCTAGGGTCGTTAAACTAAAGGATTGTTTGGTGAAAAGTCACTGTTGGTGTGGTAAAAGGTTCACTGTTGCATATTGTGTTTTCGTTGTAAAGAATGTAGTGATAGTCTGTAGCATGGAATTTGAGCGGTCCGGGTAGGTCAACTGTGGGTAGAGCACTTGCCCTGTAAGTGAGAAGTCCCATGTTTGAATCCAGTACTGGCCACTTTTTTTCCCCTAAGTATTTACTTCAAGGATCAACTTCAAGAATACTACCGATTGATTAGTCCTTGGATTTCTTTTCAAGAACCATCCTATCCAAATTAAATTTCATTTCCAAATCTAGCAATCTGATTGACTGAGACAGAAAGTCCCAGCCAATCAGATAGGTTGTCATGGAATTTAGATTTACCTTTGAGCAGTATTTAGGTTTGAATACAAAACCTGATTATCTTACTAGTGTGGAATGGTTTTCAAAGATTCGTGGCAAAAACCAAGTCTGATGTCATTAAAATCATTTCCTTAACCCTTTACCACACAATCTCAACATTTAACAACCCCGAGAAATATACCCTTAGAAAACATTGTGGGAAAAGAAGAAAATGCGGGTATTCAGCATTTTCTCCTTTTCCCACAATGTTTTCTACCCAACCTAAAACAAATTTCAATGTCTTGAGTTTTATTACTTATTTTGTTGTCTGAAAATGCTTGCAATTTGGACTAGTGCAGAATTTTGCCATTTGGTAAAATTAAAATATAGCTAGAATTATTCTTTGGTTTACTTCATTTTGGGCTTCTTCACCTTTCAAGAAATGGGGCCATGATGTAGGGGTAGCCTACAGTGTATTAATTCGAAATCAAAAGATGTTGTGGTGATTGTTTGAAATTCCACCCAGGCAAAAAGCTTTTCATTGTACATGTATAGTGACCTTTTATTGTTGATAACAGTTAACCATTTACCAAACAGTTCCGAGTTTTAACGACCCTGACAGAGAATACTTTTTAAATCATTGTTAGAAAAGGATTTTCTCCATTTCCCACAATGTTTTCTTCTCTTTCAAGGACAAATCCTATCATCCAAGCCACATTTATTTTGTTGCCTGAAAGTGCTACGAACTTGGAAAGTCCGTAATACTGCTGTTTGGTAAAGAGTTAATGATAGGAAACAAATGTAGTGTTCTATTTCACTTGATATTGTTATCCAAGTAGCATTGGATCAGCATTGAGTGTTTTCATTATTTATTAGCCAAAGTCTTGCGTATGTTCATCTGTTTATTGAGGTCAAGACATTTAAGAGAAATTGTACTTTGAAGTCTTTATTTTTTCTCTGAAACCTTTGATGTTGGTACTTATTAAAATTGACTTGTGATGAGTATGAACAAGTTAGATTAACCCTTTACCATACAATCCTGCTTTAAATGACCCTGAAGAAACAAGCCTATTGAAGACATTGTGGGAAAAGGAGAAAATGTTAGTAACCAGCATTTTCTCCTTTTCCCACAATGTTTTCTATTCTGTTAGACACAAATTCCATCATTTGAGCCAAATTTAATTAACTTTGTCATCTGTAAAATGCTTTTGATTTGGACCAGTCTAAAATTTTGTCAATTGGTAAAGAGTCAAAGCAGTTTCTAACAAACAAATGTTTCTGAAATTCTGAAATTGTCTTGTACCTGTTGCTTGAATGAATTTTCCTGTGATGAGTTTTGAAAAGATAAAATTGACATACATGTAAATACACATAGACATATCTATTTGAATGTTTATAGATAGAAAAGTCTATTTTGGGATTTCAAAAGCAGCAGTAGTAAAGTTCTGCACACAACCAATGTTGTGGGTATTCACTTGAATTGACGTATGAGTTGCCTTGAGGGTAATTTAAAGATATACAGATAAGGAAAACCTGTCCAGACCTCTGTATTCAATCAGCATTGTAAATAGTCACAAGTATAGAAATTTATAATGATTCGAATTTTTCTTGTGTAATAAAAATCAATGATTTTCATTTTTCCTGTGCAAAAGAAATTAACACTTAACCAAACAGACCCCCAGAAAAGAGGCTTTTGGAAACATAGTGGGAAAAGTAGAAAATGCTGGTAACAAGCATTTTGTACTTTTTCCAGAATGTTTTGTACCCTTTTGTTGAAAAATCTCATGATATGACCGACAGTCATTTTGTCATCTGCAAGTAGTTTCAAATTGGACCAGTCTTAACCAGCATTTTCTCCTTTTCCCACAATGTTTTCTATCCTACCCAAAAACAAATTTCAGTTTTTGAGTCCAATTTATTTTGTCGTCTGCAAATGCTTTGAATTTGGGCAAGTCTAAAATTTTGTTGTTTGGTAAAACGTTTTGTGATAGAAAAGGATGATGATTCAAATCTCCTTTTCAGTGTTATTTTGTCCTTACAATTATACAATGGTTACATCTTTAGTCAGAAAAGAAAGAAGTGCAGGTTTGCTGATATGATCAGACAGATTCTTCTTTTGCCTCTATATTTTACAGTTTGTCTTAATTTTTTACCAAGCAGCAAAATTGTAGACTAGATCCAAGGCTTAAAACCAATAAGTGGTGGGTTTGAATCCCCAGCTTGGCCAGTTTCTTTTCAAGGATTGACGATAGCCAATGTGAATTGATTTATTCCTCTCTTACTATTTACTATTGATCATTGTGTCAACATTGGTTATGTGGGAAAGGAGACATTGGATTTGGAAGAATATTGTATGAAGTACTGGTAAAGGAAACTCCAGAAAAGCTTGGATAGGTGCTGTGCCAGCCACATTTTAACTGAAATAATGTTCAAAGTGGTGTTACCAAACAAACAAAGTAGATTAGATTGATAGTATGTACAGGCAGTGAATTCATTCTACTTCAAAAGATGATTTTTGTCTTTAAAGTGGTACAAAACTTTGCGGAGAAAATGCTGGTTTTCAGCCTTTTCTCCTTTTTCCACAGCGTTTTCATAAACCCCTCTACCTCAGGGCCCTTAAAGAATGGCATTGCTTGGTAAAAGGGTTGAAAGAATTATGCTCTTCACATTTTTCCTTGTTCTTGGATTTTGTTTCTAGAGTTTTTCTCTCAGATTTATTTATTTATATTTGAGCCATGCTCTGGTAAAAGGGGGCTTAATGCATTGCCGTGATGCAGGCCATGACATAATTATGGATCCATAATAGCCACTAATTTTAAGACTGGCTTAATCATGAGGTAGACTGGTCCTTGGATATACAGAAAACTGACCAATAGCCAAAAGTTTCGGCCCAGGTCTGGGTCGATAATTTTCACAGATACATAAAGCACCAATTTCACAGAGCATGGCTCATTTCTTTATTATTCCCTGTCTTATTTGTTTATAATTTCATAACATGTCCCACATATCTCTATTTCCTATTTCACATTCTCCTGCTATTTTTAGCTCACCTTAGCACAACGTGCTAAAGGTGAGCTATTGTGATCACCCTATGTCCGGCGTCCGTCGTCCGTCAACAATTTCTTTAAACATCTTCTTCTCCTAAACCACTTGGCCAATCTTGATGAAACTTGGCAGGGATGTTCCTTGGGTGAAGCTCTACAAAAATTGTTCAAAGAATTGAATTCCACCCACAACTCTGGTTGCCATAGCAACAAAAAGGAAAAAAAAGCAAAATCTTTGAAAATCTTCTTCTCTGAAACTAGAAGGCGCAGAGCTTTGATATTTGGTATGTAGCATCTCCTAGTGGACCTCTACCAAGTTTGTTCATTTGATGCCCCTGGGGTCAAAACTGGCCCCGCCCCGGGGGTCACAAGTTTGAGCATAGTAACAAAGAAGGAAAACTTTAAAAATCTTCTTCTCTGAAACTTGAAGGTGTAGAGCTTTGATATTTGGCATGTAGCATCTCCTAGTGGACCTCTACCAAGTTTGTTCATATGATGCCCCTGGGGTCAAAACTGGCCCCGCCCCGGGGGTCACAATTTCCAACACAGGAACAAAGAAGGAAAACTTTAAAAATCTTCTTCTGTAAAACTAGAAGGCATAGAGCTTTGATATTTGGCATGAAGCATCTCCTAGTGGACCTCTACGAAGTTTGTTCATATGATGCCCCTGGGGTCAAAACTGGCTGCACCCCGGGGGTCACAAGTTTGAGCATAGTAACAAAGAAGGAAAACTTTAAAAATCTTCTTCTCTGAAACTTGAAGGCGTAGAGCTTTGATATTTGGCATGTAGCATCTCCTAGTGGACCTCTACCAAGTTTGTTCATATGATGCCCCTGGGGTCAAAACTGGCCCCGCCCCGGGGGTCACAATTTCCAGCATAGGAACAAAGAAGGAAAACTTTAAAAATCTTCTTCTGTAAAACTAGAAGGCATAGAGCTTTGATATTTGGCATGAAGCATCTCCTAGTGGACCTCTACTAAGTTTGTTCATATGATGCCCTTGGGGTCAAAACTAGCCCTGCCCCGGGGGTCACAAGTTCAAACATAGGAACAAAGAAGGAAAACTTTAAAAATCATCTTCTCTGAAACTGGAAGGTGTATAGCTTTGATATTTGGTATGTAGCATTGCCTAGTGGACCTCTACCAAGTTTGTTCATATGATGCCCCTGGGGTCAAAACTGGCTCCACCCCGGGGGTCACAAGTTTGAGCATAGTAACAAAGAAGGAAAACTTTAAAAATCTTCTTCTCTGAAACTTGAAGGCGTAGAGCTTTGATATTTGGCATGTAGCATCTTCTAGTGGACCTCTACCAAGTTTGTTCATATGATGCCCCTGGGGTAAAAACTGGCCCTGCCCCGGGGGTCACAATTTCCAACATAGGAACAAAGAAGGAAAACTTTAAAAATCTTCTTCTGTAAAACTAGAAGGCATAGAGCTTTGATATTTGGTATGTAGCATCGCCTAGTAGACCTCTACTAAGTTTGTTCATATGATGCCCTTGGGGTCAAAATTGGCCCTGCCACGGGGGTCACAAGTTCAAACATAGGAACAGAGAAGGAAAACTTAATTTTTTTTTTTTCTCTTAAACGGGAAGGCATAGAGCTTTGATATTTGGTATGTAGCATCTCCTAGTGGACCTCTACCAATTTTGTTCCAAGGATGCTGCTTGGGTCAAAACTGGCCCAGCCCCCGGGGTCACAAGTTCGAACATAGGAACAAAGAAGGAAAACTTTAAAATACTTCTTTTCTGAAACCAAAAGGTGTGGAGCTTTGATATTTGGTATGTTGCATCTCAGAGTGGACCTCTACCAAGTTTGTTCATATGATGCCCCTGGGTCAAAACTGGCCCCGCCCCGGGGGTCACAAGTTCGAAGGTAGGAACAAAGAAGGAAAACTTCAAATTTCTTTTTCTCTTAAACGGGAAGGTGTAGAGCTTTGATATTTGGTATGTAGCATTTCCTAGTGGACCTCTACCAAGTTTGTTCATATGATGCCCCTGGGTCAAAACTGGCCCAGCCCCGGGGGTCACAAGTTCGAACATAGGAACAAAGAAGGAAAACTTTAAAATTATTCTTTAAAACTGGAAGGCGTAGAGCCTTGATATTTGGTATGTAGTGATTCTCTTCTAAGTTTGCTTGCCCATGTAAGCGCAACAAGTTCATTGAGTTCAAAATTGGGTCATCTTGGGTCATAAACTAGGTCACTAGGTCAAATTGAAGAAATACCTTGTTGGCACTCTCGAGGCCACATTATTTGCTCAATTGCCTTGAAAATTACTTAGAAAGTTTATCTTTATAAAGTCTCACATAAGATTAATTTGGGTCAACTTGGGTCATAAACTAGTTCACTGGGTCAAATTAAAGAAATACCTTGTTTGCACTCTGGAGGCCACATTTATTGCTCAATTTACCTGAAATTTGGCCAGAATGTTTGTCTTGATGAAATACCAGATGAGTTTGGATTTGGGTCACCTGGAACCATAAACTAGGTCACTAGGTCAAAATAAAGAAATACCTTGTGGGCTCTCTAGAGGCCACATTCTTTGCTTAATTGCCTTGAAAATTGGTCAGAATATTTGTCTTTGTAAAATCTCACATGAGTCTGAATTTGGGTCAACTGGGGTCATAAACTAGGTCACTTGGTCAAATTAAAGAAATAGCTAGTGGGCACTCTAGAGGCCACATTTATTGTTCATTTGAATTGAAAATTGGTTAAAATGTTTCTTTCGATATAGTCAAAGATCAGTTCAAATTTGGGTCATCTGGGGTCATAATCTAGATCACTTGGTCAAATTAAAGAAATATCTTTAGGGCACTCGAGGCCACATTTTTTGCTCAATTGACTTGAAAATTGGCAAGAATGTTTGTCTTCATGAAATATGAGTTTGAAATTGGGTCACCTGCGGTTAAAAACTAGGTCACATGGTCAAATTAAAGAAAAACCACTCTACTAAGGTGAGCGACCCAGGGCCATCATGGCCCTCTTGTTTTTTCATTTTTCTGGACTATGTATATATTATTTTCATAACTTTTCAAAAGAACCTGTATCTCATTCTCATTCCTCAAACAATTCTTCACTTTCCCTTTCACAATGATTTGCAAACCTTCATTTCTCCTTCATATTTGCAAACAAATTCATGGCTTGTGTATGTGCTGCTTTCCTCACAGTGATTTGTATGATGAACTATCATTTTTCCCTCATATTTGTATATATGTATGTATATATTCATGACTTTTGTATATATGATACTTTTTTTTCTATCCACCTGTATTTTACTTTTAACTTTTTCATTCAGGCTTGTGTTTCAATTCTTGATTTTTGTGTTTTTAGCTCACCTGAGCACAACGTGCTCAAGGTGAGCTATTGTGATCGCCCCATGTCCGGCGTCCGTCAACAATTTCTTTAAACATCTTCTTCTACTAAACCACTGGGCCAATCTTGATGAAACTTGGCAGGGATATGCCTTGGGTGAAGTTCTACCAAAGTTGTTCAAAGAATTGAATTGCACCCTTAACTCTGGTTGCCATGGCAACAAAAAGGAAAAAAAATGCAAAATCTTTGAAAATCTTCTCCTCTGAAACTAGAAGGCTCAGAGCTTTAGTATTTATTATGTAGCATCTCCAAGTGGACCTCTACCAAGTCTGTTCATATGATGCCCCTGGGGTAAAAACTGGCCCTGCCCCAGGGGTCACAAGCTCGAGCATAGTAACAAAGAAGGAAAACTTTAAAATTCTTCTTCTCCGAAACTTGAAGGCGTAGAGCTTTGATATTTGGTATGTAGCATCTCCTAGTGGACCTCTACCAAGTTTGTTCGTATGATACCCCTAGGGTAAAAACTGGCCCTGCCCCGGGGGTCACAAGTTCGAACATAGGAACAAAGAAGGAAAACTTTAAAAACCTTCTTCTCTAAAACTAGAAGGCATAGAGCTTTGATATTTGGCATGTAGCATTTCCTAGTGGACCTCTACCAAGTTTGTTCATATGATGCCCTTGGGGTCAAAACTGGCCCTGCCCCTGGGGTTACAAGTTCAAACATAGGAACAAAGATGGAAAACTTTAAAAATCATCTTCTCTGAAACTGGAAGGTGTAGAGCTTTGATATTTGGTATGTAGCATCTCCTAGTAGACCTCTACCAATTTTATTCATATGATGCCCCTGGGGTCAAAACTGGCCCTGCCCCGGGGGTCACAAGTTCTAATATAGGAACAGAGAAGGAAAACTTTAAAAATCTTCTTCTCTAAGACAGGAAAGCGTGGAGCTTTGATATTTGGTATGTAGCATCTTCTAGTGGACCCCTACCAAGTTTCTTCATATGATGCCCTTGGGGTAAAAACTGGCCCTGCCACGGGGGTCACAAGTTCAAACAGAGGAACAGAGAAGGAAAACTTTAAAAATCTTCTTCTCTGAAATTGGAAGGCGTAGAGCTTTGATATTTGGTATGTAGCATCTCCTAGTAGGCCTCTACCAAGTTTGTTCATATGATGCCCTTGGGGTAAAAACTGGCCCTGCCACGGGGGTCACAAGTTCGAACATAGGAACAGAGAAGGAAAACTTTAAAAATCTTCTTCTCTGAAACAGGAAGGCGTGGAGCTTTGATATTTGGTATGTAGCATCTTCTAGTGGACCTCTAATAAGTTTGTTCACATGATGCCCCTGGGGTGAAAACTGGTCCTGCCCCAGGGGTCACAAGTTCGAACATAGGAACAAAGAAGGAAAACTTTAAATTTCTTTTTCTCTTAAATGGGAAGGCGTAGAGCTTTGATATTTGCCATGTAGCATCTCCAAGTGGACCTCTACCAAGTTTGTTCCAAGGATGCTGCTTGGGTCAAAACTGGCCCAGCCCCGGGGGTCACAAGTTCAAACATAGGAACAAAGAAGGAAAACTTTAGAATTCTTCTTTGAAACTGGAAGGCGTAGAGCTTTGATATTTGGTATGTAGTGATTCTCTTCTAAGTTTGTTTGCCCATCTAAGCACAACAAGTTCATTGAGTTCTAAATTGGGTCATCATTGGTCATAAACTAGGTCACTAGGTTAAATTAAAGAAATACCTTGTTGGCACTCTTGAGGCCACATTATTTGCTCAGTTGCCTTGAAAATTAATCAGAAAGTTTGTCTTTATAAAGTCTCACATAAGTCTGAATTTGGATCAACTGGGGTCATAAACTAGGTCACTGGGTCAAATTAAAGAAATACCTTGTTTGCACTCTGGAGGCCACATTTATTGCTCAAATGACCTGAAATTTGACCAGAATGTTTGTCTTGATGAAATATTAGATAAGTTTGCATTTGGGTCACCTGGAACCATAAACTAGGTCACTGGGTCAAATTAAAGAAATACCTTTAGGGCACGCTAGAGGCCACATTATTTGCTCTATTGCCTTGAAAATTGGTCAGAATGTTTGTCTTTATAAAATCTCACAAAAGTCTGAATTTGGGTCAACTGGGGTCATAAACTAGGTCACTTGGTCAAATTAAAGAAATACCTAGCGGGCACTCTAGAGGCCACATTTATTATTCAGTTGATTTGAAAATTGGTTAAAATGTTTCTTTCGAAACAGTCCAAGACCAGTTCAAATTTGGGTCATCTGGGGTCATAATCTAGGTCACAAGGTCAAATTAAAGAAATACCTTTAGGGCACTCTAGAGGCCACATTTTTTGCTCAGTTGACTTGAAAATTGGTCAGAATGTTTGTCTCTGTGAAATATAAGTTTGAAATTGGGTCACCTGGGGTCATAAACTGGTCAAATTAAAGAAATACCTTTAAGGCACACTACTCAGGTGAGCGATCCAGGGCCATCATTGCCGTCTTGTTTTTTTAAATCAGTCTATTTCTAAAAGCAACTGCAGCAGAGCATTGGCACTCACATGCAGTTGCAGTGCTCTCGCTTTTTAGAGTTTTCCTGTGGTAAAATGATAACACATCTTCATGTGAAGTTTTTATTATTCTTCTTTGATGGTTTCATTTATTATGTAAAGGTAAACACAATTGTTAAGAGTAACAGTATGATAACAAATGAAACAGTGTTTTTAACAGCTGATGAAAAAGATCATCTAAAATTGTCTAGTAAAAAAGTTTGCATTTATAAATACTTATTTACCGTCTTATTACAATGTCCAAAATTCATATTGTTTTATTTTGTTATGCCCCTATCACACTACGACACCGAATCCCACGAATCGCCACGAATTGACAATTTTTTGGATTCGTAGCTGAAATGTAATCGATTCGTGAAGTTCTTAACTGAGTCTTATAGTTCGTAGTAAGTTCTTGCAGTTCGTGGGTCAGCGGGAATTCGTGGCAAAAATTTTGAACTATTCAAAATTTTGGTCACGAACTCCCGATAACAAAAATTCGCAGTTAATTCGTAACAGTGTTGTAGTGCATTCCTAGACATCGTAACTGAATCTTATTCGATTCGGATGCATTCGTAGGTATTCATAACTAATTCGAGAATTCCGGAGCTTGTGACCCAACTACGAACTGACCACGAATCCGTCACGGATGTTGCGAATACATGCCGAAGCAGATACGAAATAAATAAGAACTACCTACGAACTCACGACAGTATACGAACCAGCCAAGACTTCCAAGAATGGTATACGATTCAGCTAGGACTGCTAACAAAGGGATAGTTTAAAGCAATGTTGCATTTAATTTTATGTCATTAGCGTGTGACGATTGCGCGGGAACACACCACGAATTCAAGGACTCATTGATGCAAGATGGCTAATAATAAAAAAGGTCCATCCAAGGGCAAAGGAAAGGGTAAGGGGATGTCCAAATTCTAGTTAGCTCCACTGGCCGAAGGCCAGCGGGCTTATGTCATGGCCCGGTGTCCGTCGTCCGTCCGTCCGTCCGTCCGTCCGTTAACTTTTATTTCAAACATCTTCTTCTCTGAAACTACCCATCCAATTTTCATGAAACTTCACAGAAATGATCCTGCCATGGTCCTCTTCAGAATTTCTTGAAAGAATTTGATTCCTTCAAAAACTCTGGTTGCCATGGCAACAAAACTGAAAAATATTGGAAATCTTCAAAAATCTTCTTGTCTGAAACCATAAGGCATAGGGCTACCAAATTTGGCATGTAGCTTTATGTAGTAGACCTCTATCATGTTTCTTGAAATTATAGCCCTGGGGTCAAAATTGGCTCTGCGCCAGGGGTCACAAGTTTTACATAGGCTTATATAGAGAAAACTTAAAAAATCTTCTTGTCTGAAACCATAAGGCATAGGGCTACCAAATTTGGCATGTAGCTTTATGTAGTAGACCTCTATTATGTTTCTTGAAATTATAGCCCTGGGGTCAAAATTGGCTCTGCGCCAGGGGTCACAAGTTTTACATAGGCTTATATAGAGAAAACTTAAAAAATCTTCTTGTCTGAAACCATAAGGCATAGGGCTCCCAAATTTGGCATGTAGCTTTATGTAGTAGACCTCTATCATGTTTCTTGAAATTATAGCCCTGGGGTCAAAATTGGCTCTGCGCCAGGGGTCACAAGTTTTACATAGGCTTATATAGAGAAAACTTAAAAAATCTTCTTGTCTGAAACCATAAGGCATAGGGCTACCAAATTTGGCATGTAGCTTTATGTAGTAGACCTCTATCATATTTCTTGAAATTATAGCCCTGGGGTCAAAATTGGCTCTGCGCCAGGGGTCACAAGTTTTACATAGGCTTATATAGAGAAAACTTAAAAAATCTTCTTGTCTGAAACCATAAGGCATAGGGCTACCAAATTTGGCATGTAGCTTTATGTAGTAGACCTCTATCATGTTTCTTGAAATTATAGCCCTGGGGTCAAAATTGGCTCTGCGCCAGGGGTCACAAGTTTTACATAGGCTTATATAGAGAAAACTTAAAAAATCTTCTTGTCTGAAACCATAAGGCATAGGGCTACCAAATTTGGCATGTAGCTTTATGTAGTAGACCTCTATCATGTTTCTTGAAATTATAGCCCTGGGGTGAAAAGTGGCTCTGCCCCAGGGGTCACAAGTTTTACATAGGCTTATATAGAGAAAACTTTAAAAATCTGCCTGTACCTAGCCATAAGGCCTAGAGCTACCAAATTTTGCATTTAGCTTGATCTAGTTGGGGTCTACCAAAAGTGCCCAAAGTATAGTCCTGGGGTCAATTTGGCCTCATGCTGGTGGGGGGGGGGGGTTCACAAGTTTTACATAGGCTTATATAGAGAAAACTTAAAAAATCTTCTTGTCTGAAACCATAAGGCATAGGGCTACCAAATTTGGCATGTAGCTTTATGTAGTAGACCTCTATCATATTTCTTGAAATTATAGCCCTGGGGTCAAAATTGGCTCTGCGCCAGGGGTCACAAGTTTTACATAGGCTTATATAGAGAAAACTTAAAAAATCTTCTTGTCTGAAACCATAAGGCATAGGGCTACCAAATTTGGCATGTAGCTTTATGTAGTAGACCTCTATCATGTTTCTTGAAATTTTAGCCCTGGGGTCAAAATTGGCTCTGCGCCAGGGGTCACAAGTTTTACATAGGCTTATATAGAGAAAACTTAAAAAATCTTCTTGTCTGAAACCATAAGACATAGGGCTACCAAATTTGGCATGTAGCTTTATGTAGTAGACCTCTATCATGTTTCTTGAAATTATAGCCCTGGGGTGAAAAGTGGCTCTGCCCCAGGGGTCACAAGTTTTACATAGGCTTATATAGAGAAAACTTTAAAAATCTGCCTGTACCTAGCCATAAGGCCTAGAGCTACCAAATTTTGCATTTAGCTTGATCTAGTTGGGGTCTACCAAAAGTGCCCAAAGTATAGTCCTGGGGTCAATTTGGCCTCATGCTGGTGGGGGGGGGGGGGGTTCACAAGATTTACATAGGCTTACATAGGGAAAACTTTTAAATCTTGGTGTATATAGCCATAAGGCTTAGGCTACCAAATTTTGCATAATTATAGCATTATCTAGTGGACAACTACAAAGAGGGCCCAAGTTACAGCCCTAGGATCAAGTTTGGCCCTGCACCAGGGGTCACAAGTTTTACATGGGTTTATGGAGTGAAAAGTTCAGAAACCGTCTTGTTACTAGCCATAAGGCCAAGAACTCCCAAATTTGGCACGTAATTCTTCTAATACACATATTCCCCATTTAGTCCGACTGTAGCCCTGGGGTCAAAGTTTTATAAGGGCTTATATACTGAAGACTTCTCTTCATGGTTTATATTTATAAGCCAGTGGAGCGATACAGGGCCATCATGGCCCTGTTGTCTTCTAGTTGGTGTCAACCATGGACGAATCCACCACCCACGGTCTCTTCTCCTCCTCCTTTGGAGTATTCGCATTCTAGCTATCAGCAGCTGATGGTGATACTCCATTTGCAAAGCCAAAACTACGACTCTACTTCGATGAACATTCATGTTGAAAGTGACTGACAAGCAGGGGTACATGGCTTTTTATAACTATCTTGACAGAAAATGTCAAGAATTGTCAAGAACAATCACGAATTTTCTTTTATTCGTGCATGATTCGTATATGCTGTCGGCATATTCGTAATTGATTCCCAAACTTTCTTGCCGTATTCCCCCAATACATTCGTGTAATCGTGCGATTCCAGCCGATTCTGCCGAATATTCGTAACGCTATCGTATCTGTGTCGTTACAGATTCGTAAGTCATCACGTAAAAGCAAGAAAATTCACGAAACTCCACGAATCCTAAATTTTATCAATTCGTGACAATTCGTGGGAATCGGTGTCGTAGTCTGATAGGGGCATTAAAAAAATTCACAGGATTGAGTAAGATCTAACTGAATAACTGGATCATACCGGATTTCATAATATTTTTCCTCCACTGTTTTTCCTTTTTTTTTTTTTTTTTTTCAAATTCCAGTTCTTTATTTCATTCAGATACTTATATCAAACAGAAATATTTGAAATTAAGATATCTGATTAGCACATAACCATTCAGACTGGACCCAAAGAAGATGCAACCTCCGAGCCTAAAGAGCAAAGAATACTCATCCCCAAAAAAGCTCAACCCCAACTGAAGAAGACTGTACCCCCTTTTTTCTGTCATAGGATATGCCCCACTTTTCTTTAGTAGGATACATGTACATGTACCCTGTTTGACTCACCAATAAAAATATAGAAAATACTGAAATCAGTCTTCCAAAAATTGGTTTATAGGGTCTGATCTTGTTATTATGTAATTCCAATCAGATCCATTCTGGTGGATTTATCTACTAGTATGTTTCGTATTAGACTATTCCTTTTTCACACACTTTATTATGCTAGATTCTTTGATCTTGTAAATAGATAACAAGAATACAAAGCAATTCATTACTTAACGCCAAAATTTTGGACTCGACCAAGTGGAAAAAGTATGTGCAGACAACAATTCACGTGTGATTCAAATGATGGAATTTACTTTCGATAGGGTAGAACACAATGTAGGATTAGGAGAAAATGTTTTCTTTTTCCCACAATATTTTCAAAAGCCTAATTTCCTTGGATCTTTAAATTTGGGGATTGTGTGGTAAGAGGTTAAACAAAACTGTTTGTAAGTCATGTAAAGGTAGTTTAATTAATGCATCAGCAAACAGTTTCAACCCAGCTAAGCATGCGCAGTCCGTACAGGCTGATCTGAGTCGAAACTTTTTGCTTTTTTTTTTAATTTTCTGCATGTTAAAGGACCATTTTTCACACAAAATGGATCCATACTATGAGGCGACATGTTTGATATACCACATAGCAAAAGTGCATTAAACCCTCTTTTCAGAGAGTGTTGCTCAATAGTAGCACAGTATGATAGCAGAACCAAACAATAGGTATTAAAATAAAATGAACCAGTTTTGAAGAAAATGATATTGTTTTTTGGTATTTATTCATTGACAGTTCCAGTTCAATAACAAATGAAAAAACAATTGTAACAAAAATTACAATGAAATTGTAATAAATAAGTAATATTAGCCATGCTCTGGTAAATGGGGACTAATTGCATCTCCATGATGCATAACACCAAGCAAGTCATCACATGATCATGGATCAAAGAAGTCCATTTTGTCTAACAACCGACTGAATCACTGGTAAACTGGTCCTTGCACATGCAGAAAATGGACCAGTAGCAAAAAGTTTCGGGCCAGGTCAGCCTGCGCTAACTGCGCAAGCTGACCGGGGTCGATACTTTTTGCAAATGCATTAAACTCCCCTGTTCACAGAGCATGGCTCAATTATCAATTGTCAATAATACCCGATAGATTTTTCTTTCTTTTCTACATGTATTTATTTATTGGCAAATATCAATTTTAGCAAATGAAAAAAGAAATATAACTTTATTGACGATGAAACTTTGAATAATAAATCGTTCATACGATGTACATTTTGTATTCACTTTCGTCATCATTCATTGCTCAATAAATATATCCCTCCATTGGTACCAAAAGAAAATTAAAGCGTTCAAAGAACTGGTGTGGCATTTCTCAAGGCAGCCATTGTATGGATTTAATAATTTGAAAAATAAACCACAGAAATAGTCCCAAAATATTCGCTTGAAAGTAAACCTACTATGTAGTCATGCACAATCCAATAGAGTAGCGTGCAATCTTGTGGGACGGTTAAGTCCAGACGAACAAGTCCAGGAACGAATAAGCGCAGGAACGAACTGGTTTTGGACGGAATCGGGCGGTCAGGAAACAAAGATTGTGTGTATCATTACGCCAATAGAAGACCACAGCGGATCAAGCTATTTTCGGTAAAAATGAAGTATTTCCATGATCGATGGCCTAATCCAATTTATTTTAATACGCCATTTTCATTTTCATATCTAAGTGCGATCGAAACACTTATTTATCTTAGAAACATTAAGTTTAATTGGGTTTACTTCCTTCGGTTTTGCACAAAATACGATACATGATGTTCAAATTGCTGTATTGAACTCATAGTGGCATTGTCTTCCACAAATGCCACAGAAATTGAAATCCGAGGCTCACATACGAGTACAATGCATCTTCGATCAATTGCTGTTCTCAAACAATGCAAAAGCGATGTCCATGTATTTTGTGACAGATGAAGATGTGAAACACCCATGAAATCAATCAAATATGCCATTTTGATATGAACCACTCCGATGGTAAACATGGACATACAAATTGAGGACACCTGTAGACTTATACCATGGCCTTATTCGCTCTCATAATCAGAATCTCATGATGGTACTCCCTGCCTGACTTGACCTTTCTCTCGCGACGTGCGACCATGTTTTAAGCAACTTGTATTGAGGATATCTACAAGCGTTTCACACTCGTATATAAGGACAAGTTGTCAAGTTGTTTGAAATAAGCGTATTGTAGAATCCTGTTAAAAACCGGTCCTCCTCGGATAGTACTTCCGGTTGACGAACCAGAATGCAATGTACTGGATCACAGTGGCTGTCTTTCTTGATAATTGGCTGGTCATCTGGTGGATTGAAGTCACGTGAGGAATACGGGGGTACAGACTGGTTTCCTTTTTCAGTTTTAGACTCGACTTCGGTACCGTTCACTGAAGAATGCTCTACTAAAGATTCTACCAATTTTATACATCTGTTAACCTGAAAAATATAAATAAAAAGATGTCTCATGATTCTTCCTCCAGATTTATATTATATGTTGTGGTAATTTCACTGGATGGACTTTCAAATAGTCAGTCCTGCAAGTGCATAATAAGCGCTTGCAAACCCCGTGTAATAAAGCTGGCCTCAGACGAAATGTAGAAGCCGAAGTAAAAGGACGTGTTTTTGTTAGCTTGTATTGCCTTTTTGCGGCATCTGCCTCTAGAAAAGACGACTAGCAGTTTTTGTAAACCTTGGAGGCTGACCAGTTTCAAATAGGCAAGTCTGATTTTACAACAATGTAATTAACAAATCGAAATGGCGAGTAGCGCTTCAAGTCCTTATATTGCACTTGCTTATTATGCTTGTTGCAAGTTATGGTTTTTCTTCTGATGTTTTACTTTTCAGTAAAGAAATAATTTCCTTTCGTTCAAATATTACTCCCTTATACAAATAAGCCTGAGCGGTAATTGAAATAACAAATAAGCCCTATATGGAACTTGTTGAAAGCTCGACCAGACTGTTTGATCTTGAGGAATTTTTATTCTTCCGTCTTGAAAGTAAAGATACTGGATACTGAAAATATATGGTGACATAAATTTTTCCGTCCAAGGAAGTGCGTTGATTTGTCACGATATTTCACATCGAAGTTTCTGGATTAGAATCGCACGAACGGGTCCAGCCTTTGGAAAAATCCACGTCACAGCGGGAGTGCTGGTTAAAGTTTCCAGGAAGCATTCATCGAAAATGATTAATTTAAGTTGTAAGAACTTGTTCCACAATCTGTTTAAAATAATACTGATGCTCTATGAAAAGATGATTTAATTAATGTATTTGCATAGACAATCGACCCATGTCGCAGTCTTCGCAGGCTGACTTTAGTCGAGACTTTTAGCTACAGGTAAATGTTCTGCATGCATGTTCAAAAGACCACTCTACCTCATGATTCAGTCGATTTTAAAACAAAATACACGACGTAGACCCATATTATGCGGTGACTCGCTTGGTATACAGTAATGCATTATTTGTAAATAAATTCTATTCTAATTACGAAGATGTATTGAACCCCCTTTCTCAGAGCACAGCCCCCATGTTTCAACAAAAATCATTTGTGCTAAAAAGTATAAGAGCTTGATACAAACCTTTAAAAACTTTACTTTGTTTTCTGTACAGTAGGCTTGTATAAGTTTTTCTTGGATTTCTGCTTCCTTTCTGTCTTTGGCACATTGCTCGTATATCACAAACATTACGTCTTTTGTGCATCTGTAATCGGTAAGGTGCTATACTTTTGAAACACGCTGTATGAACCCTTTACCGAACAGTATCCGTCATTTAACAGCCAAAAGAAAGTAGGTTGTTTTGAAAACATCTTGGAAAAAGGAGAAAATGCTGTTAACCAGTATTTTCTCCTTTTTTCCAGAATGTTTTCTACTTTTATAAAAAATATCCCTTATTTGAGTCATAGATAATTTGCCATCTAGATTTTTTTCATGGATGAGCCTAAAATGTTGACGTGTGGTAAGAAATGTTTCACTTAATACCACCTCATCAGTGACCTGCAGACTTTCTTTATGCGCTGCAGCAGACCACCTTTGAAGACATTCTGACAAAAGGAAAATCTGCACGTAAACATGCAACAAGGTTTACACATGTACATGTATTTGTATTTGTGTATTGAATTCAAATCAAAGTTGATTATCCATCGTTTAAAGATATATCTATACTCGTTTTCAACCAGTTTTTAACCCATTAATTGAGCCATGCTCTGTGAAAAGGGGGCTTAATCCATCTGCGAAAAGTATCAACCCAGGTCAGCCTGCGCAGTTCGCGCAGGCTGACCTGGGCCGAAACTTTTCGCTATTGGTCAGTTTTCTGTATGTCCGAGGACCAGTCTACCTCATGATTAAGTCGGTTATTGAAAAAAAGTGGCTCTCGGGGATCCATAATTATCTGATGGCTTGCTTGGTATAATGCATCACGGAGATGCATTAAGCCCCCTTTTTGCCAGAGCACGGCTCAATCATCTTTATTTTATGAAACTATAATCATTCTTGTGTCTCCATGACGAATGTTGCCCCTGACGGCTGCAAGGTTGCACAGATTACGACGGATAGAAAATACATTTCATGTTTTGGCATCCTTCATTATTTAACTCTTTCAGCGCCGAATATATAAACTTGAACACCTCCGACGGCTTAAAATACCATCCAATGAAACAGAGAAATATTTTTGCCCGATAGGATGGACAAAACAAGCGGACGGCATAGATCAAAGATCAGACTCCACGTTCTGTGCAGTCTGATCTTGATCTATGCCGTCCGCAAAAGTCCCTGTTTTCGCCTATGGCGCTGAAAGGGTTAAGCCACAATGAAATTGTCGTTTGCAAATGCTGTCAATATTGACGAGTCCAAAATTCTATCGTCTTGTTAAGAGTTTGAAGGATGTGAATACTGTCCAAAACGTTTAATGTGACGTTTCCCTCATTTCTTTATGCAAGAGGTCGTGCAAAGCTCGGTGGTAAAGAGCAGGATTCGTAGCCATGTTTCACTGGAAGCACTGCATGGGATTTGCGTGGGAGTGTTTCAAATTTTTATCAGGCGGTAATGGACTGTGAGACTGCCCAAGACTTCTGTTTGGACACTGTATATATAATTTACCTGTGTAAAGCAGCAGAGACGTCAAGAACTCCCTGTACCAGTCTGTTGTGTCTGTGAGCTTGTGATACAACGTTTTGGAGAGCGTCTCTTATCTGTAAGGGCTGTTTCCTAAATAATGGCAATTATTTTATTAATTTTGTAATAATAATAATAATAATAATAAATGAGCCATTCTGTATGAAAAGGGAGTTTAATGCATCTGCAAAACGTATTGACCCTTTTGTCGAAACTTTTTGCTATTGGTCTTTTTTCTGCATGTCAGAGGACCATATTCTACCCCATGATTCATTCGGCTGTTATTCAGAATGGAATTTATGAATCAATAATTACAAGTACGTATGTTAAACCCCCTTTTGCCAGGGCGCGAATCACAAAGTAAAGATTATTATTGCTGTTATTAATAATGATAATTAGAGTCAGAGAGGTAATACTTAGGTGGTAGGCATAATAACGATATCGCTAGAATTGTTGATAACTGTTGATGGTCATGATAATTTATCCCGATATTTTAACTCTTTACCAAACGACAAAAATTTACACTGGTCCAAATTGAAAGCACTTCCAGACGACAAAATAAATGTAATTGAAAAAATGAAAATTGTTTTGAGTAGAATAGAAAACATTGTGGGAAAAGGAGAAAATGCTGGTTACCACAAGGTTTTCAAAGGACTTCTCTCACAAGGTCATTAAAAGTCGGGATTTTGTGGTAAAGAGTTAAAACGTATTAACCGATAATTCGAACTAGTTTCATGATTATTCTCTCGTGTAATCAAAGTTGTCGAATGTTCACTGTATACATCTATTTCTTTCTTCTTAATTCTTTGATCGTCAAATACATAAAATCAACATTGATGATGGAACAATGCTTTGAAATGTTGAAAACATCGTGGGAAAAGAAGGATATGCTGGTTTCCAGCACTTTCCCTTGTTTACCCACAATGGTTTCAAGTTTTATTCTTCAGGGTCGTTAAAACAAGGGACTTTTTAGTGAAGGGTTATTTAAAATCTTATACCTAGTTGTAACGTTATCCATGTGTCTTGTGTTCAAGCAGATATTTCGTCCGACCGTCATTCTGCCGCTCTGTTGTTTCAAAGTCAGACGTAACAAAACGAATCAAAACTACTTATACAAAATAAAGTAGGCGGTACTTAATGAATATTTTCTTTTTTCATTGGCCGAGAGGATTGGCCCATCCCACATCAGCACTAAAAATAGATCTATTACGTCGTAAGGTAAACGTATTTAAATCTATTTTTAAACCTGTACACAATCTAGGACGCAAAACACGCACCCTTTATACAGGTAAACAAATGGATATCAAGTGCCAGCGCAAATGGCAAAAGACTTCATGATAATTATTTAATTTATCCACATTTGGATACATTAACCTACGAATCTGCGACTTCGTCCGTACATTTACCTCGACATATAATCTCGTCTGTAATGATTCTGAAGGGATTCTATGTGAACACCAACATGTATTTATATGAACTACTTTCAGCTTTCATCGATGGAGAAATCATGACTCAGCAAAAAGGTAGGATGATACAGCTAATTGCGTTTTCTTTCTCTTTCTTTAACACTGATCAGCATCAGAACAAAAAGTATAAGTGAGAAACTAAGACACGCTTGTGCAGCCTGATCTAGATGTGCACCTTTCCGGTCACAAGGTAAATTATTCAAGATTCGGTAGATCTGTTGGCCATAAATATATATGTAGTGTTAAGTGCTTTCTTACATGACTTGTCTGCCTTTCAGAGAACATTAATTTCAACCCTTATTAAAGCGTCTTTCATAACTAAAGTTGTCATAAACAGATTACTCTGTGACGGCCACCGGATTTCAAGTTTACCCCAGCAAGTGAGAAAGATGTTTAAAAAGGAATGAGTCATGCTCTGTGAAAAGGGGGTTTTAACGCATCCGGTAAATATTATTGACACTGGTCAGCACTCCGTTTCGAAACTTTTTGCTACAGGTCAATTTTCCTCAGCTCCAAGGACCAGTCAACCGCACGATTCAGATGGTTGTTAGACAAAACAGGCTATAGTTAGGGATCCATTGTTATTCGTATGTGACAACTTGTTTGGTATAATACACCGTGGCGATGCACCAAACCCCCTTTTGCTAGAGCGCCGCTCTTATTCAGAAGTCTTTAACCCTTCACCAAACGACAAAATTTTAGACTGGTCCAAATTGAAAGCATTTGCAGACAACAATATAAATTTAACACAAAAATTGAAATTTGTTTTGGGAAGGTTTGAAAACATTGTGGGAAAAGGAGAAAATGCTGGTTACCAGCATTTTCTCATTTTCCCACAATGTTTTCAAAAGCTTCCTTTTTCAGGGTCGTTAAAAGTCGGGATTGTGTGGTAAAGAGTTAAATAAGTATTGTGAACTCGATCCCATACCAACATGGCTTTTGAAATCCTGTTTAGAAGTTTTCATTCCCCTTGTGACAAGGATGGTCAGTGTAGACCTCTCTTGGGGCTGCTTACATACCACTGTCATTCAAAAGCCCACATGTTAGACCACTCTTAACCCTTATCCTGTTGAGTAACTTAACTCTTTACCACACATTCCCGAGTTTCTTTACCACACAATCACTGTTTTAACAACCCTGAAACAGAAGCCTGTTGAAAACATTGTGGGAAAAGGAGAAAATGCTGGTAACCAGCATTTTCTCCTTTTCCAACAATGTTTTCTACCCTATCAAAAACAGAAAACATCATTTTAGCAACATTTAATTTGTCGTCTGCAGATACTTTCAAGTTGGAACAGTCTAAAATTTTGTCATTTGGTAAAGAGTTAACTGAAATTTTTGAGCCAGTGGTAAAAACCAGTATGTTGGTATTTCCAAGTTATGGCGGCTGGGAGAACATCTCCTTATCGGACAGTGTAGATCCAAGATCAGACTCCTCGTTCTGTGCAGTCTGATCTTTATTTTCACTGTCCTCAAAAGGTTTGTGAGTCGTGATTAGCAGCCTTGGGGTTAAAGAAATAAAGTTTGGGTAAAATCTGCTAAAAATTATGGATTGTTTCCAATTTGCCTTTGTTTCAAAGGTCTTAGAGAAACTGGTCTACTCCGGCATAGAACAGCGCTTAAAGATGCATCCTTACAGCCAGAGAGAAGAAATACTATTAAATCTTGAAAGTGTATAGAATGGCTGAGAATTTGGTCACCTGTGTTCACATAGATAAACTACCAATATACATGGAATACAGGATAAAGAAACTCAAGGGATTTGTCCTCATTGAAAACCAGAAATTACAACAGTGACTTCTTTGAAGGCTGCCATAAATGACATGCATTTTCTTTTCGTCGTAATCTGTGCAATCTTGCAGCCATCAGGAGCAATATTTAGCATGAAGATACAAGAATGATTATAATTCCGTAAAATAGAAATGTAATGGATTAAAAACTAGCTGAAAACGACTATACATGTATCTGTAATATCAAACTACCTTCATGAAGTACACCGGTCCGCTTATAAAGTCTTCTAGATTTACTCGACGCTCTTGATAATAGATCCAAGTTTCACATTCTTTTCGTCGTTTGAAAATCCCATGCAGTTCCGAAAAATGCTAAGTTTTGTCAGGGATACCCCTGCTTTTGTGTTCCCACAGCATTTCAGTTGAAGAAGAACGATCATTCCGATTATCATTATAGTCATTAACCCTTTATCAATCCACCCGAAGTTAACCCTTACCAAACAATCCAAGGTTTAAACAACCCCTAGATAGAAGGCTTTTCAAAAAAAATTGTGGGAAAAGGAGAAAATGCTGGTTACCAGGGTTAGGGCTTAACCCTAACCCTGGTTGCCAGTATTTTCTTTTTTTCCCACTATGTTTTCTGTCCTTCCGGATACAAAATCCCATCATTTCAGTCACATTGAATTTTTCGTCTGCAAATGCTTTCAATTTGGACACTTCAATTTGCAAAAATTTGTCATCTGGTAGAGTTAAACAACTTTGATGAGAAAGGCTTTAGAAAACATGCGCTGTGAAAAGGGGTTTAATGCATCCACAAAAAGTATCGACACGGGCAATCCTACGCAAGCTTACCCGGATTGAAACTTTTTGCTTTGTGTCAATTTTCTGTGTGTCCAAGGCGCATTCTACCTCATAGTTCAGTCAGTCATTAGACAAAATGGATTCTATGCATCTATGATCATTTGATGACTTGTTTCGTATCACGGAGTTGCATTAACCCTTTACCACACAATCCCGACTTTTATTGACCCTGAGGAAGAAGCCTTTTGAAAACATTGTGAGAAAAGGAGAAAATGCTGGTAACCAGCATTTTCTCCTTTTCCCACAATGTTTTCTACCCTATCAGGGACAAATCTTGTCATGTTGTCAATTTAATTTTTCGTCTACAAATGCTATCAATTTGGACGAGTCTAAATTTTTGTCATGTGATAAAGAGTTAAACCTCCTTTTGAGCATGCGGCTCATTTAATATTATATACTTGGCTTCTTTAACCTTTTACCAAATGACAAAATTTTAGACTGGACCAAATTGAAAGCACTTGCAGATGACAAATTAAGTGTAGCTTAAATTGTGATTTATGTGTTGGATAGGGTTGAAAACATTGTGGGAAAAGGAGAAAATGCTGGTTACCAGCATTTTCTCCTTTTCCCACAATGTTTTCAAAAGGCTTTTTTCTCATCGTTAAAAGTCAGGATTGTGTAGTAAAGAGTTAAATACGACAATTTACATAATCACCTTTTAATTACCAGATTATTAACTCTTTACCATCAACAAACCATACTGGGCAAGGAAGAAATTGCTGGTTACCAGTATTTTCTCCTTTTCCCCCAGTTGTTTTCAAAAGCTTTCCTCCTCAGGGTTGCTGAAACATGGATGTGTTTCGTAAATGATCAACATCAGCAAAAATGAAAGAACACAAAGTCCTGATAAGCAGGTTCATAGGGCAATGATAAGGAGGAGTGGGAAAAAAAACAACTTTGAATCAAATCTAATACATGTTCAAGTAATTGATTGATTGAACAAAAAGGGGCAAGTGAATTCAGTAAATTAAGTCCAGCAGACTAACTGATTTTTGTTTTATTTCTGATCAGTTAAAACCCCTTACCGCACAATACATGTACTACACAATCCTGAGTTTTAATGACCCAGAGGAAGAAGCCTTTTGAAAACATTGTGGGAAAAAGAGAAAATGCTGGTAATCAGCATTTTCTCTTTTTCCCACAATGTTTCCCACCCTATCAAATATAGAAATCACCATTTAAGCAACATTTACATTTGTCATCTGAAAATGCTTTAAATTTGGTGGCAGTTCAAAATTTTCTCATTTGGTGAAGAGTTAAAAGACACATCCTTACAGCCAGATAGAAAAATTTCAGTGTGGTTCAAATGGTGCACTTTTTCTTTGATAGGGCTGAAAACATTGTGGAAAAGGAGAAAATGCTGGTTACCAGCATTTTCTCCTTTTCCCACAATTTTTTCAAAAGGCTTCTTTCCCAGGGTCGTTAAAAGGCGGCATTGTGCAATAAAGGGTTCATTGATCCAGTAGACTGACAAGCCAGCACATCAATCTGACTTTTTTCTCTCTTGGCACTAGATATAGGACATTTTCATTGTGCATTACACCAAGCAAGTCGTCTCACAATAATATGAAACCATTTTGTCTGAAAGCCAACAGAATCATGAAGGAGACTGGTCCTTTGACAGGTAGAAAAATTACCAATAGCAAAAAGTTTCAACCCAGGTCCACCTGCAAAATTATTTGCTGTTGGTCAATTTTCTGCATGTCAAAGGACCAGTCTTTCTAATGATTCAGTAGGTTGTAAGGCAAATAGATTTTATGGATGTATAATTATGACTTGCTTGGTATAATGCATCAGACAGATATATTAACCCTTTCCAAAACAACAAATTTTGGACTGGTCCAAATTGAAAGGGTTTGCAGACGACAATTTTAAATTTGATGAAAATGGCAGAAAGTTATCAAAAAGGGGAGAAAACACTGTGGAAAAAGGAGAAATTGCTTGTTACGAGCAATTTCTCCTTTTCCCCCAGTGTTTTCAAAAGATTTGTATTGCAGACACGTGAAAACCAGGGCTTGTTTGGGAAAGGGTTAAACACTCTTTACCACACAATCCCGACTTTCTTTTTAATGACCCTATGAAAGAAGCCTTTTGAAAACATTGTGAGAAAAGGAGAAAATGCTGGTAACCAGCATTTTTTCCTTTTCCCACAATGTTTTCTGCCCTTACCAAGACAAATTTCAATTTTTCAGTCACATTTGTCGTCTGCAAATGCCTTCAATTTGGACCAGTCTAAAATTCTGTCATTTGGTAAAGAGTTAAATGCCCCTTTGCCAGAGCATGTCTTATTTGGTTGTGACGATAGCTACATGTAGGTTTTGTAGTGTCAGCAAAATCTGTTAGTAGAAAGTATGGAGTGCATGCATATCTAGAGTATTTGTTTCTGGTCAGAACAATCAATGTAACCAGTTTTGCCATACAGATCCGTGAAAAGAAAATTCAAATGTTCAAACCAATATGGGCATTGAAAATATATGATAGAGCATTCCATAGCTGAGGAATATTGATCAAGAGAGAGGAGTGGGTGGGGTGTGGAGAGGGGAGTTATAATGTTCAGTTGTTGTACAACTGCAGCCTCATGGCATATATCTTTAGGTATAAAAAACTGAACAAACAGACAAATGAAAGAGAAAATTGTTTGCGGGAAAAAGGAGCTAAACAAGTAGGCTAAATCTTGGCAAAGGAAATATTGCCTATCCAAAGCAATTTCACAATTTATCACAATGTATCAAAGATGGGTGGCCATTGGTGTAAAAGGGAGCATCAAAACAAAGCAACAACAATGCAAGCAGAAGCGTAGAGAATTGTTTATTATGCAGACCCTTGATGTTAAATCCACACATCCAATATTCTGATCTATCAAGTAGATGTAAAGTCTCTGCACAAACCAAATCAATTACAGACAAACTTGTCAATTACTCTTTTGCAAGTTAGTGCTGACCAAAATTACCATATACATGTACAGTAATGGGTTTGCATAATTGAGCCATGCTCTGTGAATAGAGGGCTTAATGCATCTGCAAAAAGTATTGACCCATGTTGCAGGCTGACATGGGTCGAAAGCTTTTGCTATCTTGGAATTTCCTGCTTGTCAAAGGACCAGTCTACCTTATGATTCTCTTGGTTTTTTGTTGTTCAAAATGGATTTTATTGATCCAAAAGCCTGTGATGAAATGCTTGGTTTAATGCATCACAGAGTTTCATTAAGCCCCCTTTTTGCCAGAGCATGGCTCATCTTTTATGACAGCAAAAAGTAAAAAGAAGATTAATGGCATCTGGGCCTTCAGTCTCTCTAAATACCATTCTTAGTCTACTTCTACTCTAAATTTAAAAAGCAACACAATTTCTGATCGGCTAAACCATTCAGTTTAGCCAATCAGAAACCATGAAATTTATTCAGAATGATTGTAGAAGAGGGCACCAGAACCAACTAAGTAAAATCATTCAAATTCATTATTTCAAGGCCAGAATAATAATTGCTGATGCAAATCATCTCTACATGTACAGAGGGAACATTCTGAAAGTTAAAAATTTGGACAGGATAAAGAGAGATTTGTGTGGTTGGGTCCAATCCAGAAAAGAAGAAAAGCATTAAGCAGTGTAAGAACTGATCATTAAACTTCTGAGGTCCTGCATGGCTCAGTGGTAAAAAGCAGGACTAGTAACATGGACGCCCCAGGTTTTAGCCTTACTGGATCCACCAGGTCTTTCGTGGGAATGTTCTTTAGCAAGACACTTCAGAGCTCTAGCCTAGTACTGGTGAAACCCAAAAAATACATGAATATGTGAGCTGTTGCCATAAAATGACTGAAATAATGTTGGAATCAGCATAAAATACCATTCAGTATAGACATTGAACTTCTAACTTGATGCTCAACAAGTTTCACAAATATCACACAGTGTGAAAGTTTTAGAAGGAAGCTTTACCAAAATCTACAAGGCACTTAATTGTTGGCAACTTTAAAATAGATTTGGTTGACACTGTAGATGAAGATCAGACAGGATTGTGTAGGTGAATCTTGGATCTACACTGTCTGATGCTATTTTAACCTTTTACCAAACAATCCTGAGTTTTAACAAACCTGCAAAATTCAGCTTTTGAAAACAATGTAGGAAAAGAAGAAAATGCTGGTAACCAGCATTTTCTTCTGTTCACACAATGTTTTCTAACCTTTCACAAGAAATATCCCTTTATTTGAGTCACATTTATTTATCCTCTACAACCACTTTCAATTTGGACCATTCTAAATTTTGTTGTCTGATAAAGGGTTAATAGATTGTGGTACAGAAGAAATTGCTTCTTGTTGAGAAATTTCTCCTTTGCAACAATGTTTTCAAAAGTGGATGACCCTTTACCAAACAACAAAATTTTAGACTGGACCAAATTGAAAGCATCTGTAGATGACAAATCAGGTGTAGCTTAAATGATGATTTATGTATTGGACAGGGTGTAAAACATTGTGGGAAAAGGAGAAAATGCTGGTTACCAGCATTTTCTCCTTTTCCGACAATTTTTTCGAAAGGCTTCTTTCTCTGGGTCGTTAAAAGTCAGGATTGTGTAGTAAAGGATTAAATGCAGGATGGTAAAAATCATCTACAATGAGTAACGTGTCAACACATCCATTTCACTTTAACCCTTTACCACACAATCCCGAGTTTTAACGACCCTGAAAAGGAGGCCTTTTGAAAACATTGTGGGAAAAGGAGAAAATGCTGGTCACCAGCATTTTCTCCTTTTCCCACAAAGTTTTCTGACCTTTTACTGACAAAACTCACCATTTGAGCCATATTTAATTTGTTGTTTGCAAGTGCTTTCAATTTGGACAAGTGTAAAATTTTGTCGTTTGGTAAAAAGTTAAACAATATGGTAACCAATGTGTTAGTAAAATTATATCTCATAAAACTTGCACATTAAAAAAAAAAAAGGATGACCGCAAAAAGTCTCATTTGATTAATTTTTCTGCATAAACATGGTGAAATAAATTTGTTTTCGTCATTTTCGTCATAATCAACAAACAGTAAAATCTCAAATTATTCGAAAATATGAGTATAACTTCAAGAAATGTTTGATGTGTCAGTCCATCCACACATTCTAGAAATCACTAGAAACTGCAATCATTATGGGATAGATAGATACAGTTTTTCAATAAATGTAAAATAACCAATAGAACCTTAGGGAAAACTTTTGCTGATTTGTGGGTTAGCTTGGCTTAGATAAAGATGAGACTGCCTAAAATGTGCAGCCTGATCTCTGATACAGTCTTTGCTGCTTTGAAATACATGTATGTTCTGTGACCATGCAGTCTTGAAACTACAACATCAATGCTTAGACCGCCAAATAAGCCCAACAGCCATTTTCAATCTAGATTTAAGACTGAAATGAGAGCAGTTTCGATGTTGCTTTTTTCTAGAATTTCTTTGCATTTCCTTTCACCATAATGTTTTATACCTTTTCAAAGACAGATCCTTTTGACTGACCAACCTAGGGCCTGTACTCCCAAACCAAAGTCATATTCTTAGGAATTTTCTAAATTTGAAAGTAACACAACAAAATGGTTTAGCCAATCAAAAGTTGTGTTACTTTCTAAATCTAAAATAAAACTAAAGATGAAATTAAGAATGGTTGCTGAATACAGACCCACATTGTTTTGTAATCTGCAAAATTTAATGTTTCAATATTGTCAAGTCTACAACTTTGTCACCTAGTAGAGCATTTAAGAATTGAGATTTTACTGTTTATCGATAGAAACACTCTTAAGGTGTGAAGACATATCTGACATTTGCATCGTGTTGAAGATACTGCCCATTTGGGTTCTGTCGATCAGGAATGATATAGTATCCTCCACTGCTTGATGGGGGACCATGTGATCTGCCATGTTGGTACTTTATATGTATCACCTCTGCACCATTAGAGTGACCTCTGTAGTCTGGGTGATAGGCACTGTAGCGTTTGATGGGCTCATGTGAGGTTATGACTCGTTGCTTCACTGGTTCATTGTACAGGATTTGCGGACTGTGGTAGTAGTGTTCGGACTTGGCCTTGGATTCTCCGTTCTTGAACGTCGTCACTGAGGCCTCAGAGGAAATATTGGACATGCTACCTTTTCCATTCTCCTGTAAAGAATTGGTTTGACCCTTTAACAAACAATCCTGTGATTTAACAAACATGTGGAATGAAGCTTTTGAAAACACCAGGAAAAAATGCTGGTAATCAGCATTCTCCTCTTTTCCCACAATCTTTTCTACTTTTTCAAAGACAAAACCCATCATCTGAGATAGATCTAACTTTTTCATGTGCAATATCAGTAAACCCTGTATAAACCATTCCCTGCTTTATCAGCTCTGGGGTAGAAGGCTTTTAAAAATGTTTTGGGAAAAAAGAAGAAAATGCCAGTAACCAGAATTTTCTCTTTTTCCCACAATGCTTTCTAATGCCTCCCCCCTCAGGCTCATTTAAACTCAGAATTGTTTGGTAAAGGGTTATGATCCAATATGTTACTCTATTTAACACTTTAGCAAACAACAAAACTTTAGGTGAGTCCAAAATAAAAGCATTTGCAGATAACAAATAAATGCATGTGTCTCAAAAACTGAAATTTACCTTTGCAATGGAAGAAAACATTGTGGGAAAGAGAGAAAATATTGGTTAGGGGCATTTCCTTCTTTTTCCACATTGTTTTCTAAACCTTTCTTTCTCAGGGCTGTTAAAACTAGGGATTGTGTGGCAAAGCGTAAACCCTTCAGCAAATAATCTGATGTTTTAATAACCCCTAAGAAGAAAGCTTTTGAAACATTGTTAGAAGAGTAGAAAATGCTTTTTCCCACAATATTTTCAATCCACAATTCGAGGCACAGTTAATTTGTCATCTGCAAATGCTTTGGGGAAGTCCAAAATTTTGTTGTCTGATAAAGAATTAACTCTTTACCAAACAAAAAAATTTTAGACTGGTCCTAATTGAAAGGATTCGCAGACAACAAAATAAATGTGGCTGAAAAATTGAAATTTATATTTTGAAGGGTAGAAAACATAGTGGGAGAAGGAGAATATGTTGGTTACCAGCATTTTCTCGTTTTCCCCATGATGTTTTCAAAAGGCTTCTTTCTCAGGGTCTTTAAAAGTGGGGATTGTGTGGTAGAGGGTTAATAGAATAAAGTAGTGGATTGTCTCTGTGGATCGTTGTTCTTCTGTAGTGAAGACGACTGTCTCCCTGATATGACCGCGGAAGACAGATTCAGGAAGAATGGAGAATATAGGCAAACAAAATCTTGATAGCAAACAGCAGGGGACTGTTTTACTTACAATTTATATAAAGTTTTTTCGTAAGAATTTTCATAACTCTACGTCTATGTTCAGATTTACGAAATTAGTAAATCCATTTTTCTAAACTTTCGTAACTTTGTGAATTTGTGTCGGTAAATATTACCGTAACTCTCCAGTTGAAGGCAGAAATAGTAGTTCCTGCGCACTTTTTACCTCGAAAACAGTGCATGCTGTTTAACCAGAGGAAAATGTGATGCAATTTACATGCATTTACCCTATATTTTTTGCACTTTACATCATCTTATATGTCAGCCGCTTCCATCAAATATGGATACTATCCTTGTGAAGAAAGAAATAATTCATCAAAAAATAAAATAAATAATACTACAGATAGCTATGATAATTATAATGTTTTTCTCAAATGTTGTATGCCATGACAGTGCAATATAAAACAATGCCTCCAGACTTTGGTCTCTGTGTAAGTTCTTTAGTAAAACGTTCCCCTGAAGTGCATGCTCATGCTTGGCATGAAAATGTAAAGCTTCCAAACTCATCAGCGATTGATCGTTTAGTGTCTTACGCCACCTACCCCATTATTTAACCCATTTTACATTGTGAAAACATTGTGGGAAAAGAAGAAAATGCTGGTAACAAGCATTTTCTCCTGTTAACCCACAATGGTTTGAATAGCTTTATTCTTCCAGGTTGTTTAAACAGGCGGTTGTTTGGTAAAGGTGAAGGGTATTTGCTTAACCCCTTACCACACAGCAAAATTTTAGAATTGTCTGAATAGAAGAAATTTACTGAAGGCAATTGAAATGTTTTTCAAATAACAGTATTTGTGCTTGATTAGGAATAAAACATTGTGGGAAAAGGAGGAAATGCTGGTTACCAGCATTTGCTCCTTTTCCCACAATGTTTTAAAAAGCCTTCTTTCGTCAGGGTCATTAAAAGTTGGGATTGTGTGGTAAAGGGTTGATACGGTACATTTCAACATAATTCCCCATTTTGAGAACCCAGTACATGCTTACTTGTATTTACAGGTTACAGGTACTTACTTACAGGCATGCTTATAGGTTGCTTATTAGTAGAGGTGGCTTCTAGGACAGGTTTTACTTACAGTGTAGCTAGGAGGCGGAGTGTGCTGATAGTAAGGCGCATCCGTTCTCTCATACTGGGCAGACCTTTGAGCACGCTTCTTAAAGGTTGTGGCAATTGCCAGTAGTACAAGAAAGATAAATCCTCCCACAGCCACGCCGATAATAATTCCTCCTGTGGTTCCAATAACTTCCTCTTCGGGGATCATAGGTTGCACTGGTGCTGGAACTAAACACAATATAAATGCTTTACAAATCAATTCAGTGTTTCAACTCTTTACCACACAACAAAATTTTAGCCTCTTCTAACTTGAAAGCATTGGCAGACAACATATTAAATGTTTCTCAAAACATAAAATTTATCTTACAAATGGTAGAAAACATTTTGGGAAAAGAAGAAAATGCTAGTTACCAGCATTTTTTTGTTTTCCCACGATGTTTACAAAAGGTAAAGGATTTTGTGGTAAAGAGTTAAAGATCCAGAAGAAAATTTTTTTTGCAAACATTATGAGAGAAGGAGAAAACACTGGTAACCCACATTTTATCCTTTTCCGGTATATTTTCTCCCTTAAATAGACAAAACCCATCATTTTAGGTAAATCTGATTTGTCATATGCAAGTTTTTTGAGTTTCGACAAGTCTGAATTTGTGTCATTGGTAAAGGGTTTAAAAGTAATTTCCTGAATTAACTTTTAAATGTTATACCTTTATTTTTTCTAATTTCAATACATTGTGATTAACCCTTTACCAAACAACACCAAGTTTTAACCACCCTAAAAAAGAAGGCTTTTGGCTCTGCAGGGTCATTAAAACTTGAGATAGTTTGGTAACGGGATGATAGATATAGAGTATGGTCACCCTGAACATTTGTCAAATCTTGCAAGCTTCGTCTCGGTGAAGAAATTGTGAGGTTATTCCATGCAGTGCCATTAGAGCCAGATCAGTTGATAGTGCTGCCCAGTCAAAAGCATTAACAAGCAAGGCATCCATGCGGAGCAGTACGGATCATGGAACAGCAAAGACATGACTACTATGGCCCAGAAGACACCAGCATTTCAAAAGGCTTCATTTGAACTATGTTTGTGAATCTAGGTTTCAATCATCAAAACGCAAAGGTTGTCATAGAGTTGGGTGTTGGCAGAATGAACATGATAATGACACATACTTTATCAAACATGACCAAGAGGATGGTTGATCACTTCATTTTTGGGCAAGCATAGCCCAATTCATCAAAACATGGCTCGTATTTTTTTTAGATAAAAATTCATTATAATGCCTATAAAAAAGAAGTTCTGCATCTTGTTCATCCATCTTAACCCTTAAACTGGTAAATAAATGAAATGAAAATTTTCACTCAACAGAAAACAACCCAAATATTGTGATTTCAAAGTTGATTTCACCAGAAAGAAAATACCATAATGGACAGTATACATCAAAGATCAGACTGCACATTCTGTGCAGTCTGATCTTTGATCTACACTGTCCATATAAGGTCAGTGAGTCGTGCTCAGCAGCTTATGGGTTAGAGTCAAAATTTGAGACGACCCTGTAATAGATAGCAATGGTGCTCCTGCAAGTACGTCTGTTTAGACTAGAAACTTTCAAGATAAGCACAAAGTTAATTTGTTTGACTCAGTGCATTATCACCTGATATTGCACTAACTGAGCATGTCTGGCATGTTTTGAAAAGATGTTTGCATACCAAAGCTAATCCGCAACAACAGTTCCAGAATTTTGCGGAACCCTTCTGGAAGAATGGGACAAAATCCCACAGCATGGAATAACCTCACACATTTGTCAGAGAGATGAAAATGGCAAATTTTGATGATGGCAAGGGGAGGCTACACTCAGATATTAATTATGTGACCTTTTGATTTGCAGTAAGGACAGTGTAGATTCAAGATCAGCCTGCAAATTTTGTGCAGTCTGATCTTCAGTCTACTCTGTTTGCATACGTAATTAATCATTTACCACACAACTTTAGAAACCTAGAAAAAGAAGGCTTTTGAAAACATGGTGCTAACCAGCATTTTTCTCCTTTCCCACAATATCAGAGACAGAAATCATCATTTCCACAACATTTAATTTGTCATCCGCAAATGCTTTCAATTCAGCCCAGTCTAAAATTTGGTAACTCTTGAGCACATGACAAAAATGTAGACTTGCCCAATTTGACAGCAATTGCAGACGACAATTCAAAAGAGGCTCAAATGATGGAATTTGTCTTTGATATGGTAGGAAACATTGTGGGAAAAGGAGAAAATGCTACCAGCATTTTCTCTTCTTCCCACAATGTTTTCCATGGTCCTTTTCATCAGGGTCATTAAAAGTTTGAATTATGCAGCAAAGGATTAAAGCCTGGTTCAGCATTGCAAAGAATAATTACCAAACCTTTCTAGGTTCCTAAATTTTCCCTGGTTCTAAGTCTCTCACAAAAGCTATGGGTACAAAAGTAAATGATTAAAAAATGTTCCCATTTTTTGGATTTCTGAAAATTACCTGGTACTGGGTCTCTAACGGCAACAGGTTGTGGTACAGGGTTGCCTGCAATTTCATCCAGCCCTTCAAAAATTGCAACAACATCCGCCTTCATTGCAGCTTCCGTTGCATTGGAACCACCCACTCCAACAGGTCTCTCTACATCGACGTATGCATCTACCATTACACTGCCTTCTCTGTTGAAAATAATGTAATACATTTGCTTGTATTCTTGCTACAAAGAAACATATATCTGAGCCATGCTCTGGCAAAATGGGGCTTAATGCATCTCCCTGATACATGATACCAAGCAAATCGTCACATGATTATGGATCCACAAAACCCATTTTGTTTAACAGCTCACTGAATCTGAGGTACACTTGTCCTTTGACATGCATTAAATTGACAAATAGCAAAAAGTTCGGGGTGGATACTTTTTGCAGATGCATTGATCCTTCTTTTCACAGGAGTCATCTATTTGCTCTTTAACCCTTTCCCAAACGACAAATTTTGGACCGGTCTAAATTGAAAGAGTTTGCAGACAACAATTTTAAATTTGATGAAAATGGCAGAATGGTCTCAAAAAGGGTAGAAAACGCTGTGGGAAAAGGAGAAATTGCTCGTTACGAGCAATTTCTCCTTTTCCCACAGTGTTTTCAAAAGACTTGTACTGCAGACACGTGAAAACCAGGGCTTGTTTGGGAAAGGGTTAATAGGAAAAGAAAAATACAGAAATGAAGCATAAAACAAAAATCTACCACAAAATCATTGGAAACTGCTTAACCCTTTACCATACAGTAACAACTTTTAACGACCCCCCAAGACAAAAACTTTGAAAAAATTGTGGGAAAAGGAGAAAATGCTGGTAACCAGCATTTTCTCCTTTTCCCACAATTTTTTCTATCCTTTTATAGACAATTTTCTCCATCTCAGCCACACTGAAATTGTCGTATGCAAATGCTTTGAATTTGGACCAGTCTAGCATTTTGTCGTTTGGTAAAGGGTTAAGCAATATCAAAGTACATTATAAAAAGGCTATTGGATTTGTATTGGAATACATTGTGTCCGACAAGTTCTTTAGGCAAAGTTGCCCTCACAAGCTTGAACACCTCAACAAGTCTGACATAATACATGCCCAGACAAATCCACAAACCTATGGTACAGCAGAGTATATGTACATCACTAGTTGTACGGTTAGGTAGAAGGGCACTTGGAAGCTTATTCACAGCCATGGTGAATCATGTCACCTCGATCTGAAGGTAAGTAACTTTTCACTTTATGGTTTGTTGGCAAAAGTAAACAAAAAAATTAATGCCCATTTTTTGGTTCAATGACCATTAGTTTATATTTTTAATGTTACAGTATAGTTACGACCTTTGACACTTCCCCGTTTGTTTACATGACGAAAGGATGGCTCATTTTGACCCTGTGTATTTGTTTAAGAATGACAACAAGCAATAGTATATTTAACTGTTTTCGTTTATTTTCAAAAATAAAACCTTCCTTCCCCTTTAATGACAATCATCAAGGGAAACAAGTAATGATAAAGTATATTTGTAATGTCAGAGACTGGCTTCGATTTAATGCTGCCATCTTTGGTTTTGCTTTGAAGTGTATCAGTCAAGACTACGGAGCTCCCAACAGGAAAACTGTCATGTTCCCTGGGAGCTGCCAGTAGACAGCAATATAATATTCGAAGCATACTATCCAATCAGATCACAAGAAATTTCTTTGCAGTAATATGATAAGGTATGAAATTCACCAACCTAAGTGCAGAGATTCCAAAGTCAATGTAGCCCCTCAAACGTACAAATACTCCATCCAACTGCAAATATATTGTAAAAATGAATTTAACTTCTTACCACACAATCCTCAGTTTTAATAACCTTGAGAAAGAAGGCTTTTGAAAATAATGTTGGAAAAGGCGATATTGCTGGTGACCAGTATTTCTTCCTTTTCTCAAAATGTCTTCTACCCTTTCAAAGGTTCTTTCCTGTTTCTGAGTCACAATTATTTTGCCATCTGCAAAATGCTTTCAATTTTGTCATTTGGTAAACGGTTAATAAACACATTAACTCTTTATGAAATCTCCAGCATTTCTCCTTTCTTCACAATGTTCTTTACCCTTTCTTTCTGAGGGTCTGATTTTGTTTTGCAAATTACAAAATTTTGGGTCAAAATCCGGTTCAATGTCCCTTTCACCTCTTTACCAGACAACAAAGATTTTGGACTTGTCCAAATTTTGAAAGCTTTTGCAGACAAAAAAATTTTTGGACTTGTCCAAATTGAAAGCCTTTGCAGAAGAAAAACTGACTTAGACTCAACTGATGTATTATGCTTTTGAAGGTGTAGAAAATGTTGTGGGAAAGGGAGAAAATGCTGATTACCAGCATTTTTTCCTTTTCCAACAATGTTTTCAAAAGTATTTTTTCCTCAGGGTCGTTTAAAGCCACAAGGGGAAGGGTTAACTCGATCTTTATCAAAAGGACAAAATTTCAGACACATTCAAATTCAAAGAACTTGCAAAAGACAAAACCAAGTTGTCCAAATGATACAGCTTACATTTAACTCTTTACCACACAATCCCAACTTTTAACGACCCTGAGGAAGAAGCCTTTAGAAAACATTGTGAGAAAAGGAGAAAATGCTGGTAACCAGCATTTTCTCTTTTTCCCACATTGTTTTCTACGCTTCCAAAAACAAATTTCAAATTTTGATTTACATTTATTTTGTCGTCTGCAAATGCTTTCAATTTGGAAACGTCCAACATGTTGTTGTTTGGTAAAGAGTTAATAGAGTTGTGGGAAAAAAAGAAAATGCTAGTTACCAAGCTGGTAAAGAGTTAAATCATTGAAAGGTGTCAGGTATCACCAGGATGTAACTTAACCCTTTACCAGACGACAAAATTTTAGCCTTGTCCAAATTGAAAGCATTTGCAGACGACAATTTCAATGTGGCTCAAATGATGCAACTTTTCTTTGATAGGGTAGAAAACATTGTGGGAAAAGGAGAAAATGCTGGTTACCAGCATTTTCTCCTTTTCCCACAATGTTTTAAAAAGGCTTCTTTCCCAGCGGCGTCAAAACGCGGCATTGTGCGGAAAAGGGTTAAATATTGTTGAAAAACAGCATTAATCAGCAAACCAACAAATGACCCATGTTCTGGCAAAAGGGGGATTAATGCATCAAGCAAATCATCACATAACTATGGATCCATAAAATCTGTTTAGTCTAACAATCGACTGGATCTTGAGTTGGAATGATCCTTTGATATAAAGAAAATTTACAAATAGCAAAGAGTTTCCACACATGTCAGCCAGCACGGACATGCATGTTGACACGGGCTGATACCTTTTGCAGATGCATCAGGCCCCCTTTTCAGAGAGCATGGCTCAAATAAAGATTACCTCTGGTATCAATCTATTGATGAGATCACTATACTGTTGGCTGGATTGATCATCGTAAGCTGGTATGAATGTAGCATTAAGTGTCACCATAAACGGCACTCGTCTGCTTATTGTTGGGCCTTGAAAGAGAATGAAAACCTGATCTACATGTCGCCCAAAACAACAACAACAACAACAACAGCAGCAGCAACAGGACACTTTGTTGTGGGAACTAAGAAACATTTGCATATTCAGTTACTTTACCACACAATCCTGATTTTTAACGACCCTGAGAAAGAGGCCTTTTTAAAACATTGTGAGAAAAGGAGAAAATGCTGGTAACCAGCATTTTCTCCTTTTCCCACAATGTATCCTAACCTATCCATGACAAATTTCATCATTTGGGCCACCTTTAATCTGTCGTTTGCAAATGCTTTCAATTTGAACCAGTCTAAAATTTTGTGGTATGGTAAAGAGTTAGACTGGCACATCACATACAGCCCCATAGTATTACACTGCATAGGAACAATGACTATAATGTATAGAGGATATTTGGGGTTTTTTTGGTGAAAGATCGAAGTTTATTTCATTGAGTGAACATTGTGGATAATATTTTCACGAGTGGTGCAGAGTGAACATCATCAGTAGTATTTTCACAATTGGCACAGCCACAAGTGAAATTATTACCCATGATGTTCATGAGATGAAATAAATTTTGATCTTTCACCGAAAAAAACAAATAGTTGCGCCACTTGTGAAAATATTACTGATGATGTTCACCTGATGAAACAAATTTCAATCTTTCACTGAATAAAACAAGTATTTTTTTCATTCCATGCTTCTAACCCCTTTTTTTGTTGGGACTTTCATCAAAATCCAGTGCAGCTGTTTTCGATAATTCCCCATGGCATATCCCTCTCACATACCAACACATTACAATATTACGTAAAGTGTCAGAAATGTAGGGTAAATTACATCCTATTTCACTCTGATTGAATTGTACATGTTGTTCACCTAGGTAACTAGTGAGCGGGAACTACTGTTTCTGCTTTCAATTGAAGATTTAGAAAATATGATATCAGTATTTTTCACTGGTTGTTACCTTCAAATATCAAACCATAATCCACCATTATTTCCTGATAAACTACCGAAAAGCATTAAATAAATTGAAACTAATTTGTTTTCATTTTAACCCTTTACCAGATGACAAAATTTTAGCCTTGTCCAAATTGAAAGCCTTTGCAGACGACAATTTCAATGTGGCTTAAATGGTGTGATTTTCTCTTGATAGGGTTGAAAAAATTGTGGGAAAAGGAGAAAATGCTGGTAACCAGCATTTTCTCCTTTTCCCACAATGTTTTCTTAAGGCTTCTTTCCCAGGGTCGTTAAAAGGCGGCACTGTGCAGTAAAGGGTTAATATTGCATCATAATATCGGCAACTGCAACGATAGTAAACACTCAATCCTTTACCAAATGACTAAATGTAAGACTTGTCCAAAGTGATGCAGATGACAAAATAAATGCGACTTAAAATTTGAAATATTTTCATGGCAGGGTAGAAAACATTGTTGGAAAAAGAGAGAATGCTAGTTACCATTTTGACCCTGAAGAGCAAGGCATTTGAAAATGTTGTGGCAAAAGGAAAAAAACTGCTAGTAACTATCATTTTTGCCTGTACCCTTTTTGCCTTCAAAGCTATATCTTATCATTTGAGCCACACTTATCCCTTTCCCAAACAAGCCCTGGTTTTCACGTGTCTGCAGTACAAGTCTTTTGGGAAAAGGAGAAATTGCTCGTAACGAGCAATTTCTCCTTTTCCCACAGTGTTTTCTACCCTTTTTGAGAACTTTCTGCCATTTTCATCAAATTCAAAATTGTTGTCTGCAAACTCTTTCAATTTGGACCAGTCCAAAATTTGTCATTTGGGAAAGGGTTAAATTGTTGTCTTGCAAATGCTTTCAAATAGACAAGTCTAAAATTTTGTTGTTTGGTAAAGGGTTACACAAAAAGAAAGCAGCAATTTATAGCTTAACCCTTTACCAAACAATCCTGACTTTAAACAACACTAGGGATAAGCTTTTGAAACCATTGCAGAAAAAGGAGAAAATGCAGTTGACCAGCATTTTCTCCTTTTCCCACAATGTTTTTTATCCTATGAGAGACAAATCCAACCATTTGAGCAATCTCTAATTTGTTGTCTGCAACTTCTCTCTCTCATTTTGGGCCAGTCTAAAATTTTGTCGTTTGGTAAGGAGTTACCAGTAACTAATTTCAAATGGATGACAATAGTTGATTTGTCAAAATTTTAGGCCTTTGCAGATGACAAAGCAAATGTTCCTCTAATTTGATTTGTTAAGGAAATGGTAAAAACATTGTGGAAAAAGGAGAAAATGTTTGTTACCAGCATTTTCTCCTTTTTCTACAATGTTTTCAAGAGCCATCTCCCTGAAGGTCGTTGAAACAAGTAGTTGCTTGGTACTGATTGGCCATCTCACCTGCTCCACATCGTGGGAAACAGTACTGCGCCTGAGAAAATGTTCGCTCATTATTATGTTGACTAAATGTGGCCCCATTGTTACTGACAGTTCCACCCCAGCTGAACAGGAAATGGGCACAATTATCCTCTGTAAAGATGAAATCTTCGTCATCTTGGGTGTCCAGATCTCGGGTAAATGTCACCGTTGTTACACCCCCTGATACACTTCCACTCACATCTCGAACATTTTGAGTTTGATCTTCAGTCGGCATACTTTTGCTTCTCATATGTCTGAATACAGAAAATAATGATCCATTTTATGGTTTGTTAAAAGTATAAGAACAGGTAAAATGCCTTCACCTGACCAGTCTGCAATGCAAGCTACAATTTTGTTGTTTTGTGTTCATTTATCATCAACCCTGGTTGCCCATATGGGCTGTTCCCATACCCCCCACACCAGGCTGTTAGTCATTTAGTCATATTCAGAGGACAAGACCAGTCCAGAAAAGTTACACCTTGTTCTTTAACATGATCGGTGTATAGCGCCATCACGTGGGACCTCAATTTAACATCCTATCTGAGAGACTTGGTAGTTTTAGTTGGCCAGTGGGAATCGAACTCGCACCCTCAAGAATCGGATCCTCAGATCACAAATCCCATGCACTACCTCTTAACCCTTTACCATACAATCCCAAGTTTTAATGACCCTGAAATAAAAGGCATCTGAAAACATTGTTTGAAAACGGGAAAATGCTGGTTACCAGCATTTTCTCGTTTTCCCACAATGTTTTCAAATGCCTTTTTTTCATACGAATACCATCATTTGAGCATCATTTTACTTATCGACTGCTAATGCTTTGAATTTGGACCAGTCCAAAATTCTGATGTTTGGTTTAGACTTCAGCTTATCTAGTTTTTTGTAAGGAGTTTCAATCTGAAAAAGTCCAAAATCCTGTCTTTTGGTAAAGAGTTAATGTTTTTCCTATTATGTTTGTCTGTAAAGTTTTTATCTTCAACTTGTTTGCTGACCATTAATTTTAATAGTATCGAGTGGGACTACTCCTTGGCCAGTTAACAGGTGAAAATCTGCTAATAGAAAACACTGTGAGAAAAGGACAAAATGATGGTTACCATCATTTCCACCTTTGCACACACTGTTTTAAAAAATCCTTCATCTTCAGAATCATAAAAAACATGATAGATTGGGTATGGGACAATCATTTTGAAATAAACTAACAAGTCCTTTATCTTAAGGCACCTTAAGATTGCCAGGAATAAAGTAAGATACAAGTGTATCAGACTGTAGGGAACAAAGAGTATATCTTTACCAAACGATAAAATTTTAGACTGGTCCAAATTGAAAGCATTTGCAGACAAAATAAATGTGATTGAAAAATAGAAATTTGTTTTGGGAAGGGTAGAAAACATTGTAGGAAAAGGAGAAAATGCTGGTTACCAGCATTTTCTCCTTTTCCCACAATGTTTTCAAAAGGCTTTTTCCTCAGGGTTGTTAAAAGTCGGGATTGTGTGGTATAGGGATATGTTACGATGACCATGGTTTGTGAAGAATAAAACTAACACTCTATATAAATTTTTTTTTTTTTACCAACAACTTTATTAGCGTACCTGTCCGAGACATGAGCAACTCCTGCCCCATCTACCCAGGCTATGTAACTGTCAGACTCTGGTCCTGCCTGGAAAAAAATAAAATGTTAAGACCATTAAGCCTTTATCAAACAAGTCCCTGTTTAACCCTTTACCAGACATCATAAATGTAGACGCGACCAAATTGAAAGCATTTGCAGACGACAATTTCAGTGTGGCCATAATGATGGAATGTGTCTTTGATAGGGTAGAAAACATTGTGGGAAAAGGAGAAAATGCTGGTTACCAGCATTTTCTCCTTTTCCTACATTGTTCTTAAAAGGCCTTTTTTCCCGGGATCGTTAGAACTAGAAATTGTGTGGTAAAGGGTCAACTCTTTGACACGTGACAAATTTCTAGAAAGGTCAAAATTCAAAGCATTTGCAGATGACAAAATAAATGTGATTCAGAAAATGAAATTCATCTTGGGAAGGGTAGAAAACATTGTTAAAAAATGAGAAAATGCTGGTTACCAGCATTTTCTCCTTCTCCCACAAGGTTTTCAGAAAGCATTTTCTTCAGGGTCATTAAAACTTGTGATTGTGTGGTAAAAAGTTAAACAGCTCTGTGGAAGGAGCCTTTTAGAGACATTGTTGGGAATGGAGAAAATGCTGGTAGCCGGCATTTTCTCCCTTTTGTACAATATATTCTACCCTCTCAAAGACAATTCCCATCATTTGGCATTATTCTAATTGTTGTCTGCTTATTATGTCAATTTGGATAAGCCTAAAAATTTGTGGTAGGGTAAAGGGTTACCTCTTACCAAACGACAAAATTTTACTCCAGTCCAAATTCAAAGCATTTGCAGACAACAAATAAAAAGTGGTTGAAATGATGGAATCTGTCTGTAAAAGAGTAGAAAATTCTGTAGGAAAAGGAAATTTATATGCTGGTAACCAGCATTTTCTCCTTTTCCCACAATGTTCTCGGAAGGCTTCTTCCCATGTGGCATTAAAACATGGGATTGTGTGGCAAGGAGATTAAAGTAAGTGCAGAGGACACATTTCAAAATTGGAAAAATTGAGCTGTGGTTCTCTGATAGGACTGAAAACATAGTTGGAAAAAGAAAAAATGCTGAATACAGGCATTTTTTACTTTTCCAGAAATACTTTCAAAATCCTTCTCCCCAGTTCCATAAAAGGAGAAATCCTCATTACAAGCAGTTCCTGTCTTAGATGAAGTTTTTTTTACAAGTACCAGTATTCCATATTAAGCCTCTGCAAAACAATCTTGTGTTTTCTTAAACCTTCAAGGAGAAGACTTCTGAAAACATTATGGAAAACAGAGAAAGATGATAACCAGCATTATCTCCTTTTTCCACATTTTTTAACAAACTGAGGTAAAAGGCATTTGAAAACATAGTGGTAACCAGCATTTTCTCCTTGTCCCAAAATGTTTTCTACGCTTCCAGAAACAGATTCAATTTTGAGTCACATTAATTTTGTCATCTGCAAATGCTTTCAATATGGACAAGTGTAAAATTCTGTCCTTTGGGAAGAGCTAAGTCACTGGATTGTTAGGTAATGCTTTAGGACATCACATACCATTCCTCCGATGGAATTCATTCCGATGGCTAGCCACTGGTTTTGGCCTAGGGTGGCGGACAGGGTGAAGGTCAAAGAGTTTGCGTTCTCGTCGAAAGTCCAGCTTGCGGTGTACGTTCCTTTCGTAAACGAGGCATCACACGTCACTGGGACTGTAGGATCCTCTGTAAAGGAACAAAGTGATGAGGTTAGATAATCAAGAATTTTTTAACTCTTTACCACACAACCATGACTGTTAACGACCTTAAGAAAGAAGACTTTTGAAAACATTGTGGGAAAAGGAGAAAATGCTGGTAACCATCATTTTTTCCTTTTCCCACAATGTTTTCTACACTATCAGAGCCAACTTTCACAATTTTGGCCACATTTAACCCTTTTACCGTACAATGCCGCCTTTTGACGCCCCTGGGAAAGAAGCCTTTTGAAAACATTGTAGGAAAAGGAGGAAATGCTAGTAACCAGCATTTTCTCCTTTTCCCACAATTTTTTCTATCCTATCAAAGAAAATTTGCACCATTTGAGCCACACTGAAATTGTCATTTGCAAATGCTTTCAATTTGGACATGGCTAAAATTTTGTCATCTGGTAAAGGATTAACTTGGTGCCTGCATAAGTTTTGGATTTGGACAGGCCTAAAACTTTGTCATATGGTAAGGGGTTAACTCTTTACCAAATGACAAAATTTCAGACCGGTCTTAATTCAAAGCCTTTGCAGACAACAAAATAAACTTGACTCAAAAAATGATATTTGTTTTGGGAAGGGTAGAAAACATTGTGGGAAAGGGAGAAAATGCTGGCTACCAGCATTTTGTCCTTTTTCTACAATGTTTTCAAACAGCTTTTTCTTGAGGGGTTGTGTGGTGAGGGGTTAAATAATCTTTTTCAATACAACTGTATTTCTACGCCCATGAGAGAGAAGGCTTTTGAAAACATTGTGGAAAAAGGAGAAAATGCTGGTAGCCAGCATTTTCTCCATTTCCCATAATGTTTTCTTCCCTTTCAAAGACAAATTCCACCATTTGGGGTGCATGGGTATTACATTTGACCTCTATGATAGTCTGGATTACCTGCCCCTACCACTACGTTATCAGGTCAGGCAAAGCACAATAATGGCAGCTTCCTACGTGTCCTCAAGTGTACCCCTACATGCTCCCCCGTTTGCCCCGATTTCATGTGATCCAGTTTGAACAGTTGATAAAATGAGGTCAATTTTGTACAAAAAATACATTACAGTATCTAAAACATGCTGTTGTGGTATGGTTTAAATATATATACGACTATGAATCATTTTAAAAGAAGCCCTGTTTTTGGACATTATGTAGGTCCAATGACATTTCGGATACTTAAAGCATTTTCAATATGTAGTGGTTCTCGCTAAATAAGAATGACATGTAGAAAAACTCACTGCCATTACTTTATTGCAAGCGATCTGTTTTGAATTCAGCCTATGATCCAATATGATCATGTGTAATAACAATATCCCGTTACCTCTGCATATTACCAATGGGGGCCAACATTAATGCGCTTTGCCTGATGTACTCTTGTGGTACAGCGGGGTACAAGACTACCTCTATGAATGCTTTAAAATTGGACAAGTCTAAATTTTGTGGTCTAGTAAAGAGTCCCACCATTACTACACAAACATTTTATTACATTTAACCCTTTACCACAAAATCCCGACTTTTAACGACCCTGAGAAAGACACCTTTTGAAAACATTGTAGGAAAAGGAGAAAATGCTGGTAACCAGCAAATTTTTTCCTTTGAGCCACCTTTGACATCTGCAAATGCTTTCAATTTGGACCAGTCTAAATTTTTGTCATTTGGTAAAGAGTACTGCTTTTAAGATTGCACTGTTTTAACTCTTTACCACACAATCCAGACTTTTAACAACCCTGAGAAAGAGGGCTTTTGAAAACATTGTGAGAAAAAGGTAACCAGCAATTTCTCCGTTTCCCACAATGTTTTGTACTCTATTAAGGACATATTTTGTCATTTGAGCCACCTTTGACGTCTGCAAATGTTTTCAATTTGGACCAGTCTAATTTTTTGTCATTTGGTAAAGAGTACTGCCTTTGAGATTGCACTGTTTTAACTCTTTACCACACAATCCTGACTTTTAAGTCTTTACCACACGACAAAATTTTAGACCTGTCCGAATTGAAAGCATTTGCAGACGACAAAATAAATGTAGCTCAAAAACTGAAATTTGTTTTGGGAAGTTAACAACCCTGAGAAAGAGGGCTTTTGAAAACATTGTGAGAAAAGGTAACCAGCATTTTCTCCATTTCCAACAATGTTTTCCACCCATTCCAAATCAAAATTGAATTTCAAATTTTGAGTCAAATTTATTTTTTCATCTCCAAACACTTTCAAATAGGAAAAACCCAATATTTTTTTGGTGTGGTAAAGACCTTAACCTTTACCAAACTATCCCGAGATTTCACAACCCTAGGGAAGAAGAAGGCTTCTGAAAACACCGTGCAAAAAGGAGAAAATGCTGGTAACCAGCATTTTCCCATAATGTTTTCCATCCTTTCAAATACATGTTTCATAATTTGAGCCATGATGAAGTCATTGACTGCATGTGCTTTCAATTTGGACAATACTTTAATTCTTTACCACACAACCCCGACTTTTAACGACCCTGAGAAAGAAGCCTTTTGTAAACATTGTGGGAAAAGGAGAAAATGCTGGTAACCAGCATTTTTCCCTTTCCCACAATGTTTTCTACCCTTCCCAACACAAGTTTTAATTTTTCAGTCGCATTTATTTTGTCGTCTGCAAATGCTTTCAATTTGGACCAGTCTAAAATTTTGTAGTTTGAGAGAGAGATAATCTAGTTTTCTGGTAAAGTGTAAACTCTTTACCAGATGACAAAATTGTCAAAATTGAAAGCATTTTCACTTGAGCCATGCCCTGTGCAAAAGGGGTCTAATGCACCTGTGAAAAGTATCAACCCAGGTCAGCCTGCACAGGCTGACCTGGGTTGAAAGTTTTTGCTATTAGTAAAATTACTGCAATGTCAATGGACCAGTGTACCTCATGATTCCATGGGTTGTTAGACAAAATGTATGTTACGGATCCCTAATTACATGACTTGCTTACTATCATGCATCACAGAGATGCACTAAATCCCCTTTTGCCAGAGTATAGCTCAAATCATTGTGAGAGGAGCATTTTGTTTTCAGGGGAGGAACCATCAAAGAATAATTAGAAAAAGATTAGAGCTTGTAACACATGCTACATTGTTTCAGGACCAAACTGAACTTACCAAAGAAATTGGCAGAGAAGAAGTTGCGATGAATGTAGTTCTGGTCTCGATCATATCCATGATACTTTAACTCATCTTGTTTGTAATAGTTTTTATCAGATGCTGTTGCTACCGTCTCTATTCCTGTTCGTGGACTGTGGTGGTAATTGCCCTGCTCCTGTCCACGTGCCCAGATCAAGTGCATCAGAGAATCCGTAATGCTGTGATCTGCACCCTCAGTGGCTGAAAGAAATTTATAGGAACCCTTTACTACATGTACATTCTGTTTTCTGACAACCCTGATATTCAGCATTATCCCCTTTTCCCCCAAAGTTCAACCCTAACCAAATGATAAAATTTTTAGGTATGTCCAAATTGAAAGCATTGGCATACAATAGATTAAATTTGGTTCAAACAGTGGAAACTGTCTTTGAAAGGGTATGAAACATTTTGGGAAAAGGAGAAAAAGCTGGTTACCCCTTACCAAACAATGCTATGTTTTAACAAGCCTCAAGAAGAAATCCTTTGAAAAAAAGAAAATGTGAGAAATGGAGTAAAACATTTTGCAATCAACATTTCTTCATTTTCCGACAAAGTTTTCTTCCATTTCAAAGACAGATTTTACCGATTGGAGAATCATTCAATTTGTCCGCAAATGCTTTCAATGTCTGTAAGTACTTAGCTCTTTGCCTGACAAAATTTCAGACATATCCACATTGAAAGCATTTGCAGACCACAAATTAATTTCAACTTGAATGGTTGGATTTTTCTTTGAAAGATTAAAAATATTATGGGAGAAGGAGAAAATGATGGTTACCAGCAATTCCTCCTTTTTCCACAATATTTTCAGAAGACTTCTTTTGTAGAGATTAACTTAATGCTGCTTAAGTTATGAGTACTTTTTTATATATGTAAATGTTTTTATATCTTCTACATCATGTCATTTGAAAATGTTCTGCCACTGGAGAAACTGACCAAAGCAAGCACTGTCCCATTTGTCACACAATTTTTCTTAATAACTGTATGAATACAATTTTCATCTCTCTAGTAGCATTCAAACTATTGTCAACCAAACAATGCATCAGGGCCCATATTCACTAATTATTCTTTAGAACATTCTTAGTCTTATTCTCATAAATATATATATTTGAAAGAAACAACTTCTGATTGCTTAAACCAAATGGTTTAGCCAATCAGAAGTTGTGTTACTTTCTAAATCTATAATTAGACTTAGAACATTCTTCAGAATGGTTGATTACCAGAATAGAGACCCAATTCTGGTCCTATATGCAATTCAAATACGCTGTAAGGTCACCTACTTGAACATACAGACAAAACAGAATTGTACCTTCCAATCTACGTCGGAAGAGAATCCTTGTGTATTCTCCGTCCTCTTCACCAACAGCTGCTGTCAAGCCATCTGTGCCACCATAGTATGAATCAAACAGTGGGGTGGAACGGTCCCTTGTATAGTAGTCACCGATGCGAGAGTAAGAGCCCTTGGCTGTCCCAATGATGACATCTACACAATCCATAGGGTGTGGTGCAACTGTAACATAATTTTTTTTTTTTTCAGAAGACCTATTTTTTTTTACTTAACTCTTTACCACACAATGAAAATGTATACTTGTCCAAATTGAAAGCATTTGCAGACAACAAATTACATGCAACTTAAAAATTGAAATTTGTTATGGGACAAGTAGAAAACATTGTGGGGAAAGGAGAAAATAGTGGTTAAAAGCATTTTCTCCTTTTCCACAATGTTTTCAAAAGGCTTCCTTTTCAGGGTCGTTAAAAGTCGGGATTGTGTGGTAATGGGTTACACTTTTATCTCAAAATCCTGAGTTTTAACAACCCAAAGGCAAAGGACTATTTGAAAACATTCTGGAAAAAGGAGAGAATGCTGGTTATTAGCATTTTCTCCTATTCCAATAATGTTTTCTAATCAATTAACTCTTCACCAAATGACATTATTTTAGACCAAACCAAATCAAAAGCAGTTGCAGATGAAAACTTCGAAGTGGCTCAAAAGATGTTTTCTGTTATGAAATGGTTTTGTTGTCTGGTGAACAGTTCAGGAGGATAGCTTTTGAATACAGTAACTGAGTAGAAAAAAAAAGAAAATGCTGGTAACCAGTATTTTGTCTTTTTTTTTTTTCTCTTCTTTTCTCTGTACTTTTATATCTTTACCATTCAGTAAAATTTTAGACAAGTCCAATTTGAAAGCAGGTGGGTACAGACAAAAGTCCTTACGACATAATTTCACTGAGACAAAATCCCACAGTTGTCAATAACAGTATTCCTGGCAAGCTAGTTCAATATGAACAGTATCATTGGATTTCTCTTTAAAAGGGTAGAAGCCATTGTAGGAAAAAGGGTAAATGCTTGTTACTAGCATTTTCTCCTCTTCCAACAATGTTTTTAAAAGCCTTTTTCTTAAGGTCACTAACCCTTTACCAAGCAATCCCAAATTTTAACAACCCTAAAGAAGAATGCATTGGAAAGCATTGTGGGAATAGAAGAAAATGCTGGTTACAACCAGCATTTTCTCCTTTTCCCACCATGTTTTAATTACATGAGATGCATTTGCTTTTTTGTCTGCAATTTTTGTTAAATTTGGACCAGTCTAAAATCTTTTTGTTTGGTAAAGAGTAAAAACACAGAATTGTTTGGTAAGAGGTTTGATTACCTCCACGTGTTTCTGGTGGACCAGACACTGTGCAAGAACTAGAAGAACCACCATCCCCTTCTCCTTCGCTTTCCCCTTCGCTTTCTCCCTCGCTTTCTCCTTCACTTTCTCCTTCGCTTTCCCCTTCACTTTCCGCTTCACTTTCTCCTTCTGGCCACACGGTCTCGTTAAGAGCAGCTGTTGGAAAATAAAAAAATGTTTGATGAGTTTTCTTTAACCCTTTACCACATAATGACAAGTTTTAATGACCTGAGAAGGGAACCTTTAGAAAACATTGTGGGAAAAGGTGAAAATGCTGGTAACCAGCATCTTTTTCCTTTTCCCAAAATGTTTTCTACCCTTCCCTAAATGATTTTAAATTTTTCTATCAAATTCATTTTGTTGCCAGCAACTGTTTTCAATTTGGACTAGTATAGAATTTTGTTGTCTGGTGAAGGATTAATAAAATTTACCCTGTGTTCCGTGTAACATATATAATAGATCTGATATGAGTTGGCATTTGAGATTAAATTTTATTAAACAAGTTACTGAATGAAAAAATTTCATTAAGCAAGCCATTGGTGAGCTTAGTAACAATGTTTGACATGTTAAATAATATTTTACCTCAAGGGCCAACAGATGTTGTATTCTTTTTTTCACATAACAGTATCTAAAGAATTATTTTTCATAATGTGTTGAAACATAGGCCTACATGTACATGTATTTTGAAATTCACATATAACCTAATTACTTCTTTGACAGGAGTGTATGTCATAGACAAAAAAATAGTGTGAAAAAAACTGGCATATAATGACTTGTTTTCAATCTAAAGATGATAAAATGTGCAGCTTTGTCATGATCATTAATTTTGATACTTAGTTTCACAGATAAATCTGGGTCAGCAATGTTTTAAAAATGAGGCATATGAATACAGAAATTTGACCAAATACAGCATAGTTTGCCTATCTCAGGCATTGGTAATAGCTGTATAACACTGAAAAAAAAAGGGAAGCTTGTGGTAAATACAGAATATTATGTTGTAGTAACTTTCCTGGTGGTTGTATTTAATTCAAGCAGCATGAGAAAATTTGATATTGCAGGAGACCGCAGATCAAGTGAGATGTCAAAATTTACTCACTCTCACATAATATTCCTTTTATTATAATACATGTACCTACAACTTTCAGCAACAAAATTTTTCAGTTCTTGACAATTTATTCATAAACTGGTAAACAAAATAAAACAATGGTATAGTAGCTAGTTATGTCACTTTTATGAATGTTGGATAAATATTTTAGCGTAAATTTTGACCAATCAAATTGCAAATCATTACGTAAGTGCACCTCATCGATACCATATTTGGAACCATATTTCACAGTGTGTAGACAAAGATTTTTTTCATGTTGTGTGTAATTTTATCCACATGCGACGCATGTATTTGAGTCGGAAAAATTTCAGGGTCCATATTCACCAACTGTTCTTGAGAACATTCTTTGTCTTGTTCTCCAGAATCTTCTACATTTGAAAGTAACACAACTCTTGATTGGCTAAACCATTTGATCTAGCCAATCAGGAGTTGCGTTACTTTAAAATGTAGAAAATCTTGGAGAGTAAGACAAAGAATATTCTTAAGAATGGTTGGTGAATACGAGCCCTGGTATATAATAAATATGGAATCTTAGGCTGTAGTGACTTACCTGGTGGTTGTATTTCACTTGAGCAGGGTGAGAAAGTTTGATCTCACGCAAGACTGAAAGTCAAGCGAGATGCCCATAGATTTTTACGCAGCGAGAAGTAAATACAAGCACCAGTGAGGTCACTACAACATAATATTCCTTTTACTATATATCTGCAACTGTCAAAGACAAAATTTTGCAATTATTGACATTTTATTCAAAAACAGTGAACAAGTAATGTTGTAGTAGCCAGTAACTTCATTTTTATGAATGGAGGATGAATATTACAGTGTAAAATTTTGACCAATCAAATTGCAAATTAATGCAAAGATATTCCACGCATGAGTTATGTCATCATTACATCATCATACCATATTTGGAACCGTATTTCACAGTGTGTAGATTCAGATTTTGTTATGTCATGTGTGATATTTTATCAGTGTGAGACACATGTATTTGAGCCGGATATTTTTTTAGGTATACAATAACTCTTTACCACACAATCCCGAGTTTTAACGACCTCTAGAAAGAGTCCTTTTGAAAACATTGTGTGAAAAGGAGAAAATGCTGGTAACCAGCATTTTCTCCTTTTCCCACAATGTTTTCTATCCTTCCCAAAACAAATTTCAATTTTTGAGTTACGTTTATTTTGTCGTTTGCAAAAGCTTTCAATTTGGACTGGTCTAAAATTTTGTCGTTTGGTAAAGACTTAAAGTAAGATCTGCCTCAGTGCAAACAAGCAGTCTGCATTAACTTCTTAACAAACAACATTTTAGACTTGTCCAAATTCAAAGCATTTGGCAAAGACAAAATAAGTTTGGCTCAAAAGTTGAAATTTGTTTTTGAACGGGTAGAAACATCATGGGAAAAGGATTTACTCTTTTTTTCACAATGCTTTCTAAAGCATTCTTTCTCAGGGTCTTTCAACATCAGGATTGTATGGAAAAGGGTTGAGCTAGCGCAATTTGAGTTCTCAAAAAAGGCAAATTTGTTTAACCCTTTACCAAACGACAAAATTTAAGACTGCTCCAAATTGAAAGTATTTGCCGGTGATAAATAAAATGTACAAAATTATGAAATCTGTCTTTGAACAGGTAGAAAACATCGGTTGTGGAAAAAAAGAGAAAAAGCTTCATTTCTTAGTCATTACAAATCAGGATTGTTTGGCAATGTTAATCCTAGGCATGCAATTCTGTCAAAGAACTGAGTCAATTTTATTCAAGAAAATTTCCATAAATTTAAGTGCAAACTTGTTAATTTTCACTTTATTAACCCTTTACCACACAATCCTGACTTTTAATGATCCTGAGAAAGAAGCCTTTTGAAAACATTGTGGGAAAAGGAAAAAATGCTGGTAAACAGCATTTTCTCCTTTTCCCCACAATGTTTTCTACCCTTCCTAAGACAAATTTCAATTTTTGAATAACATTTGAATTGTCGTCTGTAAAAGCTTTCAATTTGGACGAGTCTAAAATTTTGTCGATTGGTAAAAAGTTAAGACCTTTACATCTTGAGATTCAATTGTGTTAACAAAACTGACTATGGTGACTTTTCTAATTAAAAAAAAAAAATCTGGGCACAAGCATTTTCTCCTTTCACATAACATTTCAAAAACTCTTCTTCCTCAAGTTTGAAACAAAAAAGAAATATCTTTTAAAAAAGGTAAACGGAATAAAATCAATGTTCCATAAATGGGCCTAATTGGGGCCTCAGAATAAACATGGGGGGGGCATTGAAATATCACTATAGTTTACTTACTGCAAGTTGCCGTGAAACAGAAAGGATAAGGGGATGGTTCACGGAATGTATGCTTTGTTAGGGCACCATTAACCAACGTTCCATAGGAGAAGACTACATACAAAGATGTATTTCCGATATTTATATCTTGATTGGCATTACTGTCAGGTGAAATAAGTGGTCTGGAAAAATTGTACATTAGATGCGAGTTGGCTTCATCCACAATGACATCTCCCTCCACAATGTTGTCTTCGAGATCTTGAAGGGGCCCACTTGTTCTATTATTAAGAACGTATCTGTAAAACACAGAAATGAGTCATACTCTGTGAAAAGGGGGCTTAATGCATCTGCAAAAAGTACTGACTCAGGTCAGCCTGCACAGTCTGCACAGGCTGACCAGGGCCAAAACATTTTGCTATTGGTCAATTTTCTGCCTGTCAAAGGATTAGTGTTCCGCATGATTCAGTTGGTTGTTACACAAACTTGATTTATGGATCCATAATTATTATGTGATGGTTTGCTTGGTATCATGCATCACAGAGATGTATTAGGCCCCCTTCGGCCAAAGCATGGCTCAAATAATTGTTTGCCACTTTACAGTAGACAGCTTTTCAACTCTTCAACTCTTTAGCAAACAACAAAATTTTGAATGTGACCAAATTGAAAGTATTTGCAGATGACGATTGAAATGTAGCTCAAATGACGATTTCTGTCTTTGATAGGGTAGAAAACATTGTAGAAAATGTTGTTTAACCCTTTACCAGACAATCCTAAGTTTAAACGACCCTAAGAAAAAAAGCTTTTGAAAAATCTGGGGGAAAAGGTGAAAATACCGGTTAACCAGCATTTTCTCCTTTTCCCACACAATGTTTTTAAAAGTTTTTTTCTTCAGGGTTGTTGAAACTCAGAATTGTGTGGCAAAAGGTAAACTCTTTACCGAATGACAAAATTTTAGACTTCCCTAGATTGCAAGCATTTGCAGACAGCAAAATGAAGGTGGCCCAAAAGTTGAAATTTATCTTAATAAGGGTAGAAAATGCTGGTTACCAGAGTGTATAATAATTCTTATCCCATGATTATCCCCCTGCATGTTGATAACTCTTTACAGAATGACAGAAATTTAGAGTCGTCTAAATTGAAAGTATTTGCAGACAACAATTTTGATGTAGCTGGAATTATCAGGTTTGGACATGAAAGAGAAAAAAGCATTGTGGGAAAGGGAGAAGATGCAGGTTACCAGCATTTTCTACTGGGTCTTTAACGCAACACTTTACTTATATATGAAATAAAAAATCTTACTTGTCTTTCATAACAAGCTCTGGTGAATACCCCTCCATCGTGTACGCATCTGAGTTGATCTGAAATAAAGTGTTTTTCTCTTTTCTCTTTGACTCATTACCATACAATCCCGAAGTTTAATGACCCTGAGAGACAAGGCTTTTGAAAACTTTGTGGATTGATTGATTGTATGGAGTTTACCACCATTTCAACACTATTTCAGTTATATCGTGCTGGCCAGTGCACCTATCCATGCCTTCTTGGAGTTTCTTTCACCAGTACTCCATACAATATTCTTTCCTAGTCACTGGCTGTTTTCCCACATAATCATCGTTGAAAAAATGGTCAGCAGTGAGAGAGTGCAATGAATCCTGTTGCAATGACTATCTTCAATCCTCGGAAAGAAATTGGCCAAACCCGGGATCAAACCAGTGACCCTGTGTTCTCAAGTCCTGTACACTACTGACTGAGCTACCAGGGCTTGGCAAACTTTGTAACCAGTCTTTTTTTCCTTTTTCCATAATGTTTTCAACCCTTCCATCAACAAATTTCAAGTTTTTAGTCACATTTATTTTGTTGTCTGCAAGTGCTTTCAAATTGGAAAAGTAAAAAATATTGTAGTTGCTAACCACACCAGAAAAATATATACCTGTCCAAGTTAAAAGCATTTGTAGACGACAAATGGTTACCAGCATTTCCTTCTTTTCGTAATAATATTTCCAAAAAATCTTCTTCTCAGGGACATATAATCAAAATTAGGGGATGTTTGGTAGAGTGTTTACCCTACACCAAACAGCCTTGACTTTACACAACCCTGAAAAAGAAGGGCTTTTAAAACATTGTAGGAAAGAGAAACTGCTCATAGCTAGCATGTTCTCCTTTTGCCACAATGTTTTCTATCAAAGATTATTTCAAAGACAGAAATAATCTTTTGAGCAACATTGAATTTGTCATATGCAAATGCTCTCAATTTGGAGTAAATTTTTTCATTGTACATGTACATGTATTTGTAAAGAATTAAACACGTACCATAGATCGAGTCTCGCTCACTCCTACACCGACCCACAAGTCCACCAAGCTGACATTGTTGACTTCAACGGAAAATGTAATTGACGTATCATTAATAGACCACCACACTTTGTACATGTCACAGTTGTTACTTGGACACCACTGGGTCACAGTGTCAGGCTCCGGATAGACTGGTTCAGGTTCTGTCTCTGACTCACCCTCCGACTCGCCCTCTGATTCGCCTTCTGACTCACCCTCAGACTCACCCTCTGATTCACCCTCTGATTCGCCTTCTGACTCACCTTCTGATTCGCCTTCTGACTCGCCCTCGGATTCACCTTCTGACTCACCCTCTGATTCACCCTCAGACTCACCCTCAGACTCGCCTTCTGATTCACCCTCGGATTCACCTTCTGACTCACCCTCCGACTCGCCTTCTGACTCGCCCTCAGATTCACCCTCGGACTCACCCTCAGACTCACCCTCTGACTCACTTTCTGATTCACCTTCTGACTCGCCCTCTGATTCGCCTTCTGACTCACCTTCTGATTCACCTTCTGACTCACCTTCAGACTCACCCTCTGACTCACCCTCAGACTCGCCTTCAGACTCACCCTCTGATTCGCCTTCAGATTCACCCTCTGATTCGCCTTCTGACTCACCCTCTGATTCCCCTTCTGACTCACCCTCTGATTCCCCTTCTGACTCGCCTTCAGACTCACCTTCTGACTCGCCCTCAGACTCACCCTCTGATTCCCCTTCTGACTCGCCTTCAGACTCACCTTCTGACTCGCCCTCAGACTCACCCTCTGATTCGCCTTCAGACTCACCTTCTGACTCGCCCTCAGACTCACCCTCTGATTCACCTTCAGACTCGCCCTCTGATTCGCCTTCTGACTCACCTTCAGATTCACCTTCTGACTCACCTTCAGACTCACCCTCTGTCTCACCCTCAGACTCTCCCTCTGATTCAGCTGATGAACCTGTGGGTTAAAAAGTATAGAACAGTGATTTTAATGACACAGAGAAGAACACCTTTTTTAACCTTTAGGCTGCAAAGCACGACTGACTGACATTTTTGTGGACAGTATAGATCAAGATCAGACTGCGCAGAATGTGCAGTCTGATGATCTAAACTGTCTGATAAAGAGATATTTCTTTTTAAAAAAAGAAAAAAAAAGTCTGAAATAGCATTATTCGGGTTTTACTACCATTTTGAAATTTAATTTCAACTTTTTAGCAGAATAAGGGTTAAAACAATGTAGGAAAGGGTGAAATGTTAATAAGCAGCATTTTCTCCTTTTCCCTCAGTATCTTCTGCCTTTTTAAAGACACATCCCATCACCACATTAAATTTGTCGTCTGCAATTGCTTTCAATTGGTCATGTTTAGAATTTTGTTTTCTGGTAAAGAGTTAAGTACAGTGTAACCCCTAGCCCTCTTCCATACAAAAACGAATTTGAAACTGTCCAAAGTAAAAGCGCTTGCAGACAACAAGCTGAAGGTAGCTTAACTCTTTACCAAATGACAAAATTTTACACTGGTCCAATTTGAAAGCATTTGCAGACGACAAAATAGATGTAACTGAAAAATTAAAATTTGTTCCGGGAAGGGCAGAAAACATTGTGGGAAAAGGAGAAAATGCTGGTCACCAGCATTTTCTCCTTTTCCCACAATGTTTTCAAAAGGCTTCTTTCTCGGGGTCATTAAAAGTTGGGATTGTGTGGTATAGGGTTAAATCATAGGATTTTCCTGTGAAAGGATTACCATCATTTTCTTCTTTTCCCAAGAATGTTTCCAAAATTAAGCCTTTTTTGTCAGGGTCATTTAACACTTCAGCACATAATCCCAAGATTTAATGACATTGAGAAAGATTAGTTTGAAAACATTGATAGAAAAGGACAAATTCCTGGTAACCAGCATTTTCTCCCTTTCCCTCAATATTTTCTACCTCTTTAAGGCACATCCTATCATTTGAACCTCATTAATTTTGTTGTTTGCAATAATTGCTTCCAATGTGGACATGTCTAAAATTTGTGGTCTGGTAAAGAGTTAAGTACAATGTAACCCTTAGCCTTCTACCATTTGAAAAAAAAAAAATGAACTTGTCCAATATTTAAAGCACTTGCAGGTGAAAAGTTGATGGTGGCTTAACCCTTTACCAGACGACAAAATTTTAGCCTTATCCACATTGAAAGCATTTGCAGATGACAATTTCAGTGTGGCTCAAATTGTGTAAATTTTCTTTAATAAGTAGAAAAGATTGTGGGAAAAGGAGAAAATTCTGGTTACCAGTATTTTCTCCTTTTCCTACAATGTTTTCAAAAGGTTCTTTCCCGGGGGCGTCAATAGGCGGCATTGTGCGGTAAAGGATTAAATTATAGGATTTTTCTTCTTTTTTTCCAAAATGTCTTCAAACGCTTTCTTTGTCAGCATCATTTAACCCTTTCCCAAATGACAAATTTTGGACTAGTCCAAATTGAAAGAGTTTGCAGACGACAATTTTAAATTTGATGAAAATGGCAGAAAGGTCTCAGAAAGGGTAGAAAGCACTGTGGGAAAAGGAGAAATTGCTAATTACGAGCAATTTCTCCTTTTCCCACAGTGTTTTCAAAAGACTTATACTGCAGACATGTGAAAACCAGGGCTTGTTTGGGAAAGGGTTAACTCTCCAGCACACAATCCCTTGATTTAACGATACTGAGAAAGATGACTTTGAATATTGTTGGAAAAGGAGAAATTGTTGGTAACCAGCATTTTCTCCTTTTTCTCACAATGTTTTCCACCCTTCTCAAAATAAATTTCAATTTTTGACCCAATGCTTTCAATTTGGACAAACCTAAAATTTTGTTGTTTGCTAAAGAGTTAACTTTTTAGCACAATTGATCCCAAGACCTAACAACATAAAGAAAGATAACATGGAAAACATTGTTGGAAAAGGAGAAATTGCTGGTTACCAGCATTTTGTCCTTTTCCCACAATGTTTTCTACCCTTCTCAAAATAAATTTCAATTTTTGACCCAATGCTTTCAATTTGGACAAACCTAAAATTTTGTTGTTTGCTAAAGAGTTAACTTTTTAGCACATGATCCCAAGACCTAACAACATAAAGAAAGATAACATGGAAAACATTGTTGGAAAAGGAGAAATTGCTGGTTACCAGCATTTTGTCCTTTTTCCACAATGTTTTCTACCCCATCCAAAAACAGGTTTAAAGTTTTGAGTCATTCAAAACAATCTGTTGTTCAGTAAAGAGCTAAACTCATAATGATGTGGTAAAGGGTAAAAAGACTGAATAAATGAAATAGATGTTATGCCTAACAAAATACAAAAGGTAAACACCAACTTTTGATTGATTGATTGAACTGCTTCCAGGTCACAAGTCTGGAACTTTACCACTGAGTGACGTGGGACCCCTACCAATTTTTGAATTATCTATTGTCATTATCATTATTATTGAATGGTGTTTCATCCAGCTTTCAACATTATTTCAGTCATATCACAGTGACAGCACACATATTCATGTACATATTTTACCTGTACTAGGCTAGGGACTCTGAATTACCTTGCCCAAAAGCACAATGCTTTCAATTTAACTCTTTACCAAATGACAAAATTTTGGACTCAACCAAATTGAAAGCATTTGCAGACTACAAATTACATGTTGCTAAAATGATGATTTCTGTCTTTGATAGGGTAGAAAACATTGTGGGAAAAGGAGAAAATGCCGGTTACCAGCATTTTCTCCTTAATACCCACAATGTTTTCAAAGGCCTTCTTCTTCAGGGTCATTAAAAGTTGGGATGGAGTGGTAAAGAGTTAAATGAGCCATGCTGAGAAAAGGAGGCATAATGAATCTGCCAAAAGTATCGACCAAGGTCAGCCTGCACAGTCCACACAGGCTGACCTGGCCCAAAACCTTTTTGCATCTGGTAAATTTTCTGCGGATCATAGGAACAGTCTACCTCATGATTCACTCAGTTGTTAGACAAATTGGATTTTATGGATCCACATTTCTGTGATGACTTGCTTGGTTATCATGAATCACTGAGATGCATTAAGCTCCCATTTGCCAGAGCATGGTCCATTCATCTAAATACTGTCTGCAAGCGCTGAAATTTTGTCATCTGATAGAAGTAGAGAGTTGATACTTACCACATGTGAAGCAATATGACTGGTCAGAGTAAAATCTATTACTAGAGTGGTAATCTATTACACCACCCGACACACTTCCTCGTGCAAAGATCAAAAACAAAGATTCGCTGTCAATATCGATATCGTCCCCATCAACTGTATCCGAGCTATCAAGATCTCTCGAAAATATCCAGTGAAGTTCAGAATTGGCCAGGTTGGCATCAACTAACGTCACATCCTGGTTTGCATCTGTCTGAGGACGTGATTTTGAACCTGCAACGTGCCTATATCAGAGAAATTTTAAAAATGTATGAAAAAATAAAGAAAGGAAAAATATTTTGAAGAAAGGACACTGTCCTCCTAGAAAGCTGACTATATTGACTATTTTGGGGAAAGAAGTTACAACTTATAACACAAAAATGTTTTTTTTTCTACCATGCTGTAAAAACTATAAAGTTAAGTGACAATAAAATATGTGATAGTTTGTTGTTTCATAACCCTTTACCATATAATCCCGAGTTTGAGTGACCCAAAGGAAGAAGCCTTGTGAAAACATTGTGGGAAAAGGAGGAAATGCTGGTATTTCCTCCTTTTCCCACAATGTTTTCCATCCTTCTAGAGAGAAACCCCATTATTTAACCCTTTTTCATACAAAAAAATTTCAGACCCATCCAAACTGAAAGCATCTGCAGAAGACAATTTCAGTGTGGCTCAAATGATGCCATTTTTCTCTGATTGGGCAGAAAACATTGTAGGAAACGGAGAAAATAATGGTTACCAGCATTTTCTTTCAATGTTTTCAAAAGGCTTTTTCCTCAAGGTCATTAAAGGTCGGCATTGTGTGTTGAAGGGTTAATTCATATTTAAAGTGTCTGTACTACTTTGAGTTTAGACAAGTCCAAAATTTTGTCTTGTGGTAAAGGGTTAACAGAAAATTTTTGCTTTAGGATTCAAGTTGTCATCAGAAACATAGCAAACATTGAGGATAACGGGCAAAAACCATGGAAACTGGCATTGTTATTTTTTCCCATAATGCTTTCAAAGGCACTCTTCCTATTGGTGGTAAAAACACCAGAAACTTTTACCCTATACCACACAATCCCGAGTTAAAAAAAAATCCTGAAGAAGACAGCTTTTGAAAACATTGTTGGAAAAGGAGAAAATGATGATAACTAGCATTTTCTCCTTTTCCCTCAATGCTTCTCTCCTATCAGAGAACTTAAGCTCATCCGTACCAATTTCAAATTGTTGTCTGCAAATTCTTTGAATTTAGAACAGCCTAAAATTTCTTGTTTGGTTTATTGATTGTATAATTTTTAATGCTGTTTTCAACATTAAGTCATTTATATCGCTGAAGTCAGTGCACCTATCCATGCTTTCCTGAGTTTCTGTCACCAGTACTTTGCACCATATTCTTTCCAAGCCACCAGCAGCCTGCCCGCAAAACATCGTCGAAAAAATGATCAGCAGTTGTCACTTTGGAGAATCAGGTCAGTTTTAACAACCCTGAGAAAAAAAGCTTTCAAAAACATATTGTAAGAATCCAGCATTTTCTCCTTTCCCCATGATATTTTCTAACTTTCAAAAAGCAAGTTTCACTAACCGAGTTACATTATGCTGTCATTGGCAAATGCTTTCATTCAATTTGGATAAGTGTTCAGTTTTCTTCTTTGGTAAAGGGTTAAGGCAAAATGATAGTTTACCTGTCTGTTAAAGTGTGCCCATCCCCATTTCCGACCTCCAATATCCACACATCTGAATAAGTCTGTGAATTAAAACAAATATATATAGATTATATATCCAAGATTTTCATTTTTCAATGTATTTTTAAATCTATTTATTTAGATCTAGCATCAGGGTGTGTATTCACAAACCATTTTTAAGAAAAGTTTTAGTCTTATTTAAAAGAATTTTCAAAATTTGAAAAATTCTCACCTTCTGATTGGCTATACCAATTGTGTTTAGCCTATCAGAAGTTGTGTTACTTTCTAAATCTAGAGTAAGACTATGAATGAAACAGACCCAAGTCATTTTGAACCAAATTAAGCGTTGCTAAACAGTATTTTATCAATCCTGAGTTTAAACAACACTAGGAGAGAAAGCCTTTGAAAACATTGTGGCAAAAGGAAAAAATGCTGATTACCAGTATTTTCTCCTTTTCCTACAATGTTTTCTAACCTTTCAAATCCGAATATTTTTGCAACATATTCAATGTTGTCTGAAAAGGATTTGAATTTGGACCAGTCTAAAATTTAGTCATATGGTGAAGAGTTAAAATCTTTACCAGGTGTCAAATTCTAGCACTTCTCCAAATTGAAATCTTTTGCAGATGGCAAAGTAAATACGGCTTAAATAATTGGATTTATCTTTGAAAGGGCAGAAAACATTGTGGGAAAAGGAGAAAATGCTGGTTACCAGCATTTTCTCCTTTTTCCACAATGTTTTCAAGTCTTCTTCCTCGGGGGGGGTCGTTAAAAGTCAGGATTGCACTGTAAAGGTTAAAAAGGTACATATAGTTTTGAGGTTACCTATCAACTCTTTACCTAAGAACAAAGTTTTGGCCCTGTTGAATTTAAAAGCAATTACAGACAACAAATGTAGTTCAAACACTGGAAATTGTACTTGAAAAGAAAGAAGACATAGTGGAGAAAGGAAAAAATGCTCGCTATCATAGCCTGGAACTTAATGAATGCATTCACGGGAGACAAATTCAAAGCAACTCAAAAGATTATTTCTGTCTTCGAAATTATTGAAATCGATGTTAAAAAAGGAGAAAATACTAGTTACAGCACTTTATCCTTTCTACAATGTTTTTGGAGGCTTTCTTTGTCAGGATAGTAGTTTAGTATTTTCAAACACCATCTTCTTAATCCTTTACCACACAATGCCCACTTTTTAACGACCCTGAGGAGGAAGCCTTTTCAAAACATTTGAGGGAAAAGGAGAAAATGCTGGTAACCTGCATTTTCTCCTTTTCCTACAGTGTTTTCTACACTATCAGAGAAAGATAACATCACTTGAGCCACATTGAAATTGTTGTCTGCAAATGCTTTCAATTTGGGCGTGTGTAAAATTTTGTGGTGTGGTAAAGGGTTAAGGCCTGTTAAAACTTTTCATTATTTGATCAAGGGTCAATGCCTATTTACCATTGACTGTGTTCTTGAGATGCCAAGTCCAATCCAATTCCCTGCATTCACATTAGACACTGTGACATTAAACTCGATGGTAGATTCATGAATGCTCCATGATACCATATAATTGGCACAGTCGTTCCCAGGGCACCAGTCTGTGACAGTATCGGATTCCCCTTCTGATTCACCTTCAGACTCTGATTCACCTTCACCTTCTGGATCTGAGTCTGAAAACATGAAAAAAGTTACAAAAAAGTGACCCTTTCTTGTGAGTAAATTCTCTCATATCATGCTATTTCTTACATAGCATGCTCTTTCAAAGGGTAAAAAAATATGGGAAAAGGAGAAAATGCTGTTCACAAGCATTTTATTCTTTTCCCTCAATGTTTTCAAAAGTCTTTTTATTCAGAGTTTTTAAAACTTCTGCACTTCTGATTTGCCTTCATACTCAGAAGTTGAGTCTCCAAAGGTGATAAATTAAAAAAGAACTTTTCTGTAAGTATTGTTATTCTCCCATATTATGTTTCTTCCTTTATTCAAGAATTCTGAACTGGAATTGTAGCAAAGGGGACAAATACACCCCCCAGCACCTTGTCATTGAAGCAGCACAATCAGAGAAAACAAAGTTCACCTGTGACCTTGACCTTTGACCAATGTGATCCAAAAACAATAGGACACCTCCTTGGATCATCAGGAACACTTGTATAAAGTTTCAGGATCCTAGGTCAAATGGCTTTTGAGTTACAGCACGGAAACAAGACAGACGGACTGACAGACAGATGGATGGACGGACAGACAATTTACTCCCCTCTACTTCGTATGGGGGGAGGGTTGATGAAACTGATCCTACTTATTAATAAATGAAAATGACTGACTCTTTCACAGACAACAAAATTTTAGACTTGTCCAAATTGAAAGCATTTGCAGACAACAAATCAAATGTCACCGAAAAGCTGCAATTTGACTTTGGAAGGGTAGAGGACATTGTTGAAAAATGAGAAAATACTGCATCCCAGCATTTTCTCCTTTTTTGCACAATATTTTAAAAAGTCCTCTTCTCTTGGATCATTAAAACTCAGATTATTTGGTAAAGGATTAAGCTAATGTTTATCTGTTAACTCTTTACCAAACGACAAAACTTTAGACCAGTCCAAATTGAAAACATTTGCAGACGACAATATAAATGTAATTGAAAAATTTAAATTTGTTTTGGGAAGGGTAGAAAACATTGTGGGAAAAGGAGAAAATGCTGGTTACCAGCATTTTCTCCTTTTCCCACAATGTTTTCAAAAGGATTCTTTCACAGTGTCGTTAAAAGTCAGGATTGTGTGGTAAAGAGTTAATCAAGTTCAACATTAGATCTTGTAAAATCCTACCAACCAATAAAATCTTACACTTGGCCAAAATGAAAGCATTTGCAGTCAACAAATCAAATGTGACTTAAATGGTGGGACTTGTCTATAATAGCTTGGAAAACATTTTGGGAAAAGAACAAAATGCTGATCACCTGACTTTTCTCCTTTTCCAACAATGTTTTCAAAAGGCTTCTTACTCAGGGTACAGATATCCGGATTATAATAGGGATCAAATATTGTTTTTGTATATAACAAGAATATCTTTAAAACAGATAGACGGCCTAAATTTGCCCGCAAATAGAAAGGGGCCCTTGAAATAAACATGTCTACATTTTTTACCAATCAAAAATTTCTATTTATTCATTTTTTATCAGTACCAAAAGGTAGGTCAAAAGCCTGCACATTCAGCTATGCCGAAAAATGCAATACTGTGAAGCTAAGTGTGTAAGTCAAAGGCAAGGATCCTAACATCCTCCAAGGGACCCAGTCAGTGGCTTAACCCTTTACCAGACGACAAAATTTAAGCCTTGTCCAAATTGAAAGCATTTGCAGACGACAACTGCATTGTGGCTCAAATAGAGCAATTGTTCTTTGATAGGGTAGAAAACATTCTGGGAAACGGAGAAAATGCTGGTTACCAGCATTTTCTCCTTTTCCCACAATGTTTTCAAAAGGCTTCTTCCCCAGGGGCGTCAAAAGGCGGCATTGTGCGGTAAAGAGTTAACCCTTTACCAGACAACAAAATTTTAGCTTTGTCATTGAAAGCATTTGCAGATAACAATTTCAATGTGGCTCAAATGCCACAATTTTTCTTTGATAGGGTATAGAAAACATTGTGGGAAAAGGAGAAAATGCTGGTTACCAGCATTTTCTCCTTTTCCCACAATGTTTTCAAAAGGCTTCTTTCTCAGGGTCGTTAAAAGGTGGCATTGTGTGGTAAAGAGTAAAACTACTTAAAAAGTAGTCTGTCAAAGTATTGTCAAAGCTTACCTGTTTCAAAACCTGGTAAAACTGGGAAAACCCTCTGACAGTTGGAACAATAGTCTGCAACAAGGAATAAAACATCGTTTTACTCGTAGAAATAAAATATCGAATGAACTTGTAGAAATGAAATATCATAAGTTAACTTATTATAGCCTGAAAACAGCCTTGTCACAAATTACTTTAAGATCATCAAAGTAAACAACAGGATAATCAATATAATTTTAGGTTAACTAAAACTCTTTACCACAAAAGAACAAAATATTTCACTTGTCGAAATTGAAAGTCTCTGCAGATGAAAAAATCAAACTTCCTTTCGCTGGAAAAATCTGACCATATTGTGCTCTCAGATCTTGATCTACAAAACCCTTAAATGCTAAAATAGCCTCACTCAGCCTAGAAAACATTGTGGGAAATGGGGGAAAATGTTGGTAATACCTGCATTTTCATCTTGAACAGCAATATTTTCCCAAACTTTCTCCTAAACCTTCTCCTTCAGATTTATTAAAAATATTAATCATATGGCGCAAAGCCCCAATAACACAGTCGGTAGTGTACTTGACTTGAGGACGGGGGTTGCTGGTTGGAATCCCCAGCTCGGCGGATTTCTTTCTAAGGATTGATGATAGTCGTCGCGACAGGAATCATTCTTCTCTCCAAGCTGATCATTGTTTCGACAATGGATTTGTGGGAAAGCAGCCAGTGGCTTGGGAAGCATATTGTGTGAAGCACTGGTAAAACAAACTCTAGGAAAGCATAGATAGTTCCACTGCTTCCTGCAATATAATGAAATAATGTTGAAAACGGCATTAAACTTCATAATCACCATAAAATGAATCAAGCAGTTAACCATTTGGCAAAGGTTATGAAAAGAAACATACCTCCTGGTCTCCATCCAATGGCAACCCATGTCGTAGATTTAACATCCAGAATAATTTCAATTTCTCCAGTAGGGACATTTGCTTTCTGAAAAATGAGCAAAAAATAACTACAACAAAGAGCACAAATTTCTCCAGTTAAACTTAAACATGCTTTAAACATGGACAAGTCTGAAATTATCTTGTCTGGAACAGATGTAAGGTGATTGATTAACTCTTCACCAAACAACAAAATTTTAGGCTACTGCAAATTCAAAGCTGTTACAGATGACAAATAAGATTAGCTGAATAAGTGAAATTTGTCTTTGAAAGGGCAGAAAACTTTGTAGAAAAAGGAGAAAATGCTTATTACTAGCATTTTCTCCTTTTCCAACAATGTTTTCAAAAGGCCTCTTCCTCAGGGTCATTCAAACATGGGATTGTTTGGTAAATGGTTAACCCTTTACCATACAATCCCGAGTTTTAACAACCTTGAGAAAGAAGACCTTTGCAAACATTGTTAGGTATTTTGTTATTACACTAAATTCTATTGGCTATTTTGTTGTTGTGAAGGCTAAATTCCATTGACTATTTAGAATCTGCCAAATCTCATAGGCTAGTTTGCATCACAGTACATAGAATGGGCCATAGAAATAGCGAATATATGGTTGGTGCTGAGATGGATAAAGTTTATCCAGTGAGGCTTAGAAAACTGAGAGGATGAGCTTTAGGGAGCCCCCTTCAGTTTTCCAGCCAAACAGGATAAATTTTATCCATCTCAGCATTAACCATATATTCAATTTATCCTGTTTTCTACAGGAAAAAGCATGTACATTTCTGCTCCTCTTTTTTTTTTAATTATTTGATTTGTTTACAAAAGCTCCCCTATGTCCAAGGTGTTCAAGCAGCCTAAGTACACACTTATTCTAGTGATCCGAGGAAAGCAATAGTTCCAACTATATCTGACTAAAATACCCATATATCATCAAAAATGAGTCATTTTCACAATTTCTGATGTAATATCAATGTTTTTATTTCTAAATATGTTGGGTTTTGTTATGTATTCCGACTGGCAATGCAATGTTATATTACAGTCTTGTGCCATAGGTGAACGTCCAAATGGTTCAAGTTATGGCGACATTAGTAAGGGCAGCACATTAATAACGTCCACCTAGAAGGAAAATTTAGAGGTTGTATCCCCTTTTTTATTCAATAATTTTTCCAATGTGATGTCACATAATTTTCTCTAAATACTATGTAATCATTTACCAAAATGTTGTTGTACACAGACATGGTAGGGAGAAGGAAAGAACTCACCCCTGCCATGAAAATGACTAGCTATTCTACAGTATTGTTTCATTATATTATTCTTGTATTTGACAAACCGAAATATCTACCTAAACTGGACATACGAAGGACTACAATGAATGGGATTATCTACAGATATAGTGTTAAAAATTTACAAAGAAGTGGTGCCCCAGCAAAAATAAGTGAACTTGATAGTCAGACATTGAACATTACAAACTGAAAAACAAAATAGGAAACAAAAATAATCGGACATAAACGGGAATTTTTAATCGGGCAAGAAACTCTAGAGTTCCTAAACAGATTGTTCAAAGGACATTGTATAGCGAAGGATATATTCGAACAGACAACAAGGTTTTTATTTGGAGAAAGGTAGGCGAAGATTGGTTACCGTATTGCCTCGCTACTCCACCCACCCTCAGGCTCAGATTGATGAAATCGGCCTGAAATCATTGGCACATGAGATACCCGGTAAGCCTGAGAAAGCCAAATTGGCCTGAAATCATTGACACACAAGATAAGCTTGAGAAAACTATTCCAGATGCCTGCACAAACATTCCTATTGAGCACACAAGAAACTTTTATTCCAGCATACCAAGGGGGATATAGAATGTACTAAAATCAAAAGATTATTACAAAAGACTACGGTATGAAAAGTTGGTTTTGAATATGTTAAACAGTTTTGTTTTTCAGTGCTCATTCACAGTTAATGTCAGCCACTTTGATTTTAGACTTATGAATTTATGGCACAAGTCTGTATCATTTAAGTCGAATAGGAATGCACAACTGCTGGATAAAACTAAGTTTATTAGGTTATCCATTTATTAGGTCAATGTAAATATCGAAAACTGGATACATAAAATTTACTTACCTTCAGAATATTTGTGTAGATCTTGAAATCTGGAGTCACGGTTGGTATCTGGACGTAATTGTTTCTATTGGGAGGTATTTTCTTCACACTGGACACTGCAATACAGAATAAAGACTGCATGAATTACAAAACGTTTTGTTTTGTTTTGCCAAAAGGATTTAACCCTTTACCGCACAATTCCGATTTTTAACGACCCTGAAAAGGAAGCCTTTTGGAAACATTGTGGGAAAAGGATAAATGCTGGTAACCAAGGTTTCTTCCTTGGAGCCATTAAAAACGGGGATTATGTGGTAATGAGTTAAGCTGGTGATGTGTAATTGATTTAGTATAATTAAAGAATGGAAAGCATTGAAAAAGATAAAAATGCTGGTTACAAACTTTTACTCTCTTTCCTTCAATGATTTTCGAGGATAATCTTCCTTAAAGTGGCTAGAACATGGAAATTTCCCCTCACCTCTTTCACAGTGTTGTCCATAGAAACCCTGTGCACAGTAACATTGGTTCTTGGGATAGTAAGTTGACACATCTTTGTAACATCGACCTCCATTCATACAGTCCGCATCTTCATCGCATTCGTCTGGAATAGTTTACAGATGAAAAGTTGCTTTCAATAACCCTTTATCACACATTCCTGAGTTTATATGCCCCTGAGAAAGGAGGCTTTAATAAACATTGTGGGCAAAGGAGAAAATCCTGATTAGCAGAATTCTCTTCTTTTCAAAAGCATTTTTTTTTTCCTAGATCAACGATATTTGGGATTGTGTGGGCAGGGATAAACTCTTTTACCAGATACTAAATCTTAAATCGGTACATACTGAAAGCAGTAACAGATGGCAAGTTAACCCTTTACCAAACAACAAAAAGTTATACCCGTCCAAATTGAAAGCATTTTGTAGATATGGCTCAAAAGATGAGATTTTTTTTTTTGACAGGGTAGAAAACATTGTGGGTAAAGGCAAAATGCTGATTACCAGTATTTTCTCCTTTTCCCACAATGTTTTCAAAAGGCTTCTTCCTCCAGCTCTTTAAAAGTCGGCATTATGTGGTAAAGGATTAAAGGTTGTTTGAATGATATAAATTGTCTCTTAAAGGTTAGAAATCTGGAAAAGGAGAAAATGCAAATAAATACCATTTTCTCTTTTTCATTCAATATTTTACAAACCTCATTTTCCTTGGGCTGTAAAAACACTAGATCATTAATTGTGCTGTAGGGGAACTTTGATAATCATGATAAGCCCTCAAAGGCATAGTGTCCATAATGTGGTACACGCAAGTGCGTAATGCAAAAAAAAATAGGAACAGGCAAACATTCTTTTATCACATCATAGAACCACCAGGTCTTCATAATTATCTCTAAAACTGCTATTAAAAAAATTTCCAACTGATGGTTAAGAACCTAATAAAAATTATTGTGATTTCATCCTTTTTCTTTTCGATGGAAAGTATCGGAGTATCGGAAAGTGTAGGTCAAGATCAGACTGCACTTTCTGCACACTCTGATCTTCATTTACACTGTCTGCAAAAGTGCATTTCCTCGTGCTAAGCAGCCTTAGGATGAAATAGCGCTCTTGATTCAGATTGTGTAATGACTCTGAATTGAAATAGCGCTCTTGATTCAGATTGTGTAATGACTCTGAACTGAACCCCTGGTTATGCCCCTGAGCAAAGGTGAGAACCTTACTTTCATATTGGCATTTTGGCCCCGCATAGCCTTTGTTACAGGAGCACACATTTCCACTGTAAGTACCACGTCCAGAACACTGAGACACGCCACTTGATGCTGAAAAAATATTATTATCATTATTCTAAACACTTTTATCATCATATGATCAACAACCTTATCATCATCATCGTCATCATCATTGTCACTGTTATCACCATCATCATCATCATTTTTTATTATTATTTCAATATCATTATTATATGTAATCTACACAGCAACCTTGATAGACTTAACTCTTTACCAAACAATCCCGGGTTTTCACGACCCAGAGAAAGAAGCCTTTTGAAAACATTGTGGGAAAAGGAGAAAATGCTGGTAACCAGCATTTTCTCCTTTTCCTACAATGTTTTCTACCCTTCCCAAAACAAATTTCAATTTTTGAGTCACATTTAAATTGTCGTCTGCAAATGCTTTCAATTTGGACGAGTCTAAAATTTTGTCATTTGGTAAAGAGTTAATGTATATTCATCCCTTCACCAAATAATCCCACGTTTCAATTATCTCCAGGATGAAGGCTTTTGAAAAAATTGTGGGAAAAAGAGAAAATGCTGGTAACCAGCATTTTCTCCTTTTCCCACAATGTTTCTACCCTTCCAATGGCAAATCCAGCAACCATGCTTGTCATCTACAAATACTTTGGAAAAGTCCAAAAGACTGTCCTTTGGTAAGCTGTTGAGAGTGTTTGAAAGGATTCTTGCTAGCCTAAAAATAACCCTGTAACACACAATCCAGACTTTTAATGACCCTAAGAAATGAGACTTTTAACTCTTTACCAAACGACAAAATTCTGGACTCGACCAAATTGAAAGCATTTGCAGACAACAAATTAAATGTAGCTCAAATAATGATATCTGTATTTGATAGGGTAGAAAACATTGTGGGAAAAGGAGAAAATGCTGGTTACCAGCATTTTCTCCTTTTCCCACAATGTTTTCCACAGGCTTCTTTCTCAGGGTCGTTAAAAGTTGGGATTATGTGGTAAAGGGTTAAAAACATTCTGGGATAAAGAAAAAATGCTGGTGAACAGCATTTTCTCCTTTCCCACTATGTTTTCAAAAAGTTTTCTCGTTAAAACTCTGGATTGTTTTGTGAAGAGGTAAAGGTTTGAATTATCAATAAATGTGAAAATATGCTGGCCATAATCAAGGGTCTCCATTTGCCAAAATATTTTCAAAGTGCTCTGGTGCAAGACATAAAGTTTCATCTGTAGGTGGTAGTAATGTTAAACAAAAGAATCATAAAAATTAATCAAAATTACCTGGTCGAATGTTCACATCAGCACATGAATGGAAAATATAGTTGGATCCCCATTCCAGAGCTTGTCTTCGTAGCTGGATTGTACAGTTCATACATTCTGTGTTGGGTACGGTTATATTTGCATATGTCTCACTGTAGAAGATAAATATTAATGTCAAATTTAAGTTAAAAGGCAGTATTTGCCAACCATTTCAATTTTCACGTATTGCTGATTCTAAATTCTTGTTCAAAATAAGCAGCTTTAAAGGCCCAATAGCAGCCAAAAGTAAACAATGCTGGTGTAAAAATGCATTTAAATTTAAATGTATGAAAATTATTCTGAAAGATGTCAATCTGTTATTGTACAGTCGATCCGATCGATAGCCACTGGCAGAAAAATTAGTGTCCAATAACAGGTAAAAAGTAAACAAAAGATAGAGCAACTTGGCAACTTTTTACCTCATTCTAAAATTCAATTTTTATTAACTCTTTACCACACAATACCGACTTTTAACGACCCTGAAAGAAAAGGCTTTTGAAAACACTGTTGGAAAAGGAGAAAATGCTGGTAACCAGTATTTTCTCCTTCTCCAACAATGTTTTCTACCCTATCTAAAAGAGAAATCATCAGTCTAGCAACACTTAATTTGTCATCTGCAAATGCTTTCAATCAGGACAAGTCTACAATTCTGTCATTTGGTAAAGTGTTAATGCTTTATAAGCTTAACAAATTTACACAAAGGACAAACCAAAGAAAGGAAAAATACTCTATCTATTGATCCACTTTTTTAATGGTATTTCATACCACTTTCAACAATATTTTTACTCATATCACAGCAACTTTTCACTTATAATTCATGTATGTCTTGGGTTTCACAAATACAAGATTAAGGCTTTAAACTCTTCAAGTGAAGACTGAATCTAGGATCTTCAGGATTTAGATCCTACACTATCAACACTGAGCAAGACCCCCATCTGCTTTTTCAAATTTATGCAAAACATGTATGAAAAAAAGAAACTATGTGTCACTGACAATTGCTCCTTTTTCCACTATGTTTTCAAAAGCTGTTGATTACATGGGAGTAAAAAAGTCATATCAATTTTGAACAGCAAAAGATCTAATCCTATACAAAACAACAGAATTGTAGACCTGTCAAAATTTAAAAGCACTTGCTGGTGACAATTTAAATGTGGCTTAAAAGATCAGTGAAAGGACAGAAAACTTTATGGAAAAAGGAGAAAATGCTGGTTACCAGCTTTTTCTCTTTTTCCAACAATGTTTTCCAAAGCCGTCTCTCTCATGATTGTCAAAACTCTGGATTGTCTGGTCAAGGGTTGAAGCTTACGTTGGATCATCCAGACCAGTCCAACCTACAAGGGTTTGGACCACTGTTTCATCGGGAGCAAGGAGATTCAATGTGTACCTTCCCTGAAAATAAATTTTTTTAAAAAATGAGCCATTCTCTGGCAAAAGGAGGTTTGATGCATCTCTATGATCCATTACACCAAGCAAGTCATCACATAAAATTTTTATTGATCCATGAAATCCATTTTGTATAACAAATGACTTAACTCTTTACCAAACAACAAAATTTTAGACTGGTCCAGATTCAAAGCAATTGCAGACGACAAATTAAATGTGACTCAGAAATTGAAATTTGTTTTGGGAAAGGTAGAAAACGTTATGGGAAAAGGAGAAAATGCTGGTTACCAGCATTTTCTCCTTTTCTCACAATGTTTTCAAAAGGCTTCTTTCTCAGGGTTGTCAAAAGTCATTAAAAGTCAGGATTGTGTGGTAAAGGGTTAATTATGACTGGGTCCTTTGACACAGAAAATTAACTTATAGCAAAACTTTCAATTCAAGTCAGCCTGTGCCGACTGCACAAGCTGATCTTAGTCGATACTTTTTGTAGATGCCAACTTTTCACAGTGCATGGCTATAATAAAAATACAAACACATTTTACCTTGTACAATGTCATGGTTTAACAACACTGAGGAAATGGGCTTTTGAAAACATTATGCAAAAAGCAGAAAATGCTGGTAAAAATACTTTCTCCTTTTCCCAAAATGTTTTCTACCCTATCATGGTCTAATTCCTTATTCTGTGCAAAATTCTGGAATCATTGTCTGCAAATGCTTCCAATTTGCACATGTCTACAATTTTGTCACCAAGCTGCTAACTCAGAAGGTAACATACTGTTACAGTGCTTGAAACCAATGTGGGGTTGCAGGTTCAATTCCTAACTTGGCCAAAATCCAGGGATTGATAATTGTCATTACAGCAAGATTCAGTCCTCCCTCATGAATGACATTGCTTCTACAGTGCTAAACCCTATACCAGACAATCCTGATTTTAACAACCCTAAAAAAAGAAATCTTATGAAAACATGGTGGGAAAAGGAGAAAATGCTAGTAACCAGCATTTTTCTCTTTTTCTCTCAATGTTTTCCACCCTTTGAAAGCCAAATATAAGCAGTTTAGTTGCATTTAAATTGTCGTCTGCAAATGCTTTCAATTTGGACAGGTCTAAAATTTTGTTGTTTGTTACAGAGTTTATTAAAAAAGTTTATGTGGGAAAGGATACAGTTGCTTTGAAAGTTGTACAAAGTACTTTGTACTTAACTCCTGGAAAGCATGGTAGGTGCACTGGTCACCGCGATTCAACTGAAGTAATTGTAATGTTTCCATTCTTCAAACAGAATGATCTACTTTCAACAAAATATCTTGTGCAACAAAAAAGTCATGGGCAGGGCCAAATAGATGTTTAACCTGGGATTGTAAATTACAATTATTGTTATATACAACTGTTGGTTTAACCCAATACCAAACATTTTCGAGTTTTAAAGCCCCTAGGGAAGATGGCTTTTGAAAACATCAAGGGCAAGGGAAAAAATGCTTGTTACTAGCATTTTCCCTTTTTCCCACAATGTTTTCTACCCTACCATGAACAATTTTAGTCTATGAGTCACAATTATTTTGTTGTCTGTAAAACGCTTAAAATTTGGACAAGTTTAACATTTTGTTGTGTGGTAAAAGGTTTAACTCTTTACCACATGAGAAAAATGTAGACCAGTCCAAATTGAGAGCATTTGCAGACGACAATTTAAATGTGACTCAAATGGGGAATTTTGCCTTTGATATGGTAGAAAACATCGTGGGAAAAGGAGAAAATGCTGGTTACCAGCATTTTCTCCTTTTCCCACAATGTTTTCAAAAGGTTTCTTCCTCAGGGTCATCAAAAGTTGGGACTGTGTGGTAAAAGGGTTAAAATTGTATAATACAAAGATACGAAACAGCCAAACTTGTTTTGTATCTTTTATCTCAAATCAGTGAGGTCATGCTGCTGACTGCCTTTGAGGTGTTACTGCTTTTAACCCTTTACCACACAATCCCGACTTTTAACGACCCTGTGAAAGAAGCCTTTTGAAAACATTGTGGGGAAAAGGAGAAAATGCTGGTAACCAGCATTTTCTCCTTTTCCCACAATGTTTTCTACCGTTGCCAAGACAAATTTTCAATTTTTCAGTCACATTTATTTTGTTGTCTGCAAATGCTTTCAATTTGGACCAGTCTAAAATTTTCTCGTTTGGTAAAGATTTAATATTACTGCGCATTAGCAATTTAGATCTATATGACATACCCAACATTTACCATGAAAAATCGTGACAATATCAATCATGATAAGATTTTATGATACTCCGCAATCGGTGCGTTTTGTGGTTGTTCAGCAGGCTTGTCGTGCAAAACAAAAAAAAAACAATTTTCTGACAAAGCGCTTTCATCTAGTTTTGGCTCTTTTCCTGCTTAAACGACCCGGAAGAAGCCTTTTGAAAACAATGTTGGAAAATGAGATAATACTGATAACCAGCATTTTCTCCATTTCCAACAAATGTTTTCTAGCCTTTGAATTACTAATCATTTGAGTCACATTTATAATTGGTCGTCTGCAAATGCTGTCATCTGGGACATGTCTAAAATTTTGTTGTTTGGTACAGAATAACGTAGGCCTACCCCGGTAATCCGTCTATAAATCTTTTCAGAGTGATGTTTACCCTCGATTCGAGGGGTATTCCTGTTTTCACACAAATATTGCATAGGAGTTTACCTGCGAGCCAGAGATGCCTTTAATTAAGATCGCCGAAGCTTAATCTAGGGAGTCATTCGGCAAACCTCGGGTGAACCGGTGATGATGAAGTTAGAGGTAGGTACGGAATCGGCCGAGTAGTGACGAGTGCTAGGGAGCGTGGGTAAAGGGTTAATCTTATATTCCCTGGTCTTATGCCATTTTAAAAAGAAAAAAATTATGACATTGTGGTTTGTAAACAGGTAATCAGATTTACTTCTTTACCTGTTTATTTATATATTGTAAACAATATCATGCGGATCTATTTTTTATTTTCTTAAATAACCGCTTAACCGTATTGCGCACAAAATCAAAGCGCTGTGAGGACTGTGAAAGTCCAAAAACCCCAAAGTTCTTTTTGGGATCAGCTCATACCAAATGCTAAATATATTCATGAATGCCAATCTCCTTAATCAAACGAATAATGTACTGGATATATTTATATAAAGCTTGCTTCTCCGACTATAGACTGGTACAGGATTTTACTCCTCCGTTGACAGCATTTTAATATACTATGGAAAAAAAGGAGCAAATTGCCCGTTTCCCTACAATATTTCACGTGCTAATAGGAATACAGCCTTTTCCCCTCATCCCATGTTCGACTTTTAGCGTGATATGGAAAAAAATCGTAGGTCCGAAGTTAGCTGTATAGGGATGGGTGAACCTCCTACACGTTTCGAAATTTGGAAAGTATTGATTGCAACACTTTATTTATAGGCAGCAAAAACGATGAATACTCTGAAAGAAGTCAGTCTGGACACTGAGGCTCCAAACGCCATAGTTGACAGCTACTGAATGGGATACAAGATTGTAGAACAGCTTCTCGCGCAAGAAGCCGATCCTGTTACAGGTCGAACACAGAATGACGTCATTTTTGACAAAGTGACATCGGAATTACATAATAATTATATATAAAAGGAAAACATATGACCTGACAGGCACCCAGGCTTCTCTTCCGGTGACCTAATGGGGATACTGTAAGGCGTATGGCCCATAATTCAAATTACGTGCGTGCGTAATTTACTGAGGAAAAAAAAAGGGGGCGGTGGTTTTTTTTTGTCCGTTAAATTCTCGTCACTTGCCCTGAGAACGCTTAGCCTAACTTTAGATAATGCCTTTGTCGGCAGTGTAGATGGAGATCAAATTACACAAAACGTGCAGTCTGCTCTTGGATCTACATTATCTGCTCTTCTTTTTTAAAAGTGATGACAAAAACCACTCTTCATTTTCTTTTCCTGTTGGAGAAAGTCGATTGATCGATCGATCGATCGACTGACTGACTGACTGACTGCTTGATTGGATCATTGATCTACTTATTTATTTTGCGCTTTATTGTTAATTGTTAGCCTTGACTCAGGGTGCGATATGATTCTAAAACCTTGGGTACGCCCTTGATACTGGTTCAGACAAATTTAGCAGCATGATTATTGATGCATGGAAACTGGGAAATTGTGGCAGGTACACGCAGCCTTGTAATACCATTCAGGGAAGTTAAGCCTTATCCTGCTAAATAAGTGAAATGAAACTTTCAAGCCGATAGTAAAAATCCATATTTTGCAATTGCAAAGGTATTTTTGGGGGGAAAGATATCTCCATATAGTGCAATGAAGATCCAAGATCATACCGCACGTTCTGTGCAGTCTGATTTTGATCTACACTGTCCGCAAAAGGTCCTCGGGTCGCGCTTAGCAGCTTAAAGGTTAAAAAGGAATAGATATATGAGTCGCGCTCTGAGAAAGGGGGTTTGACCTTCGTAAAGCTTTATACCAAGCGAGTTATAGCATAACATCGATCCAGTTTGTCTAATATCAGGCTGAATCATGAGGTAGAATGATCCTATGACATGTAGAAAAACTACCAATCTTGAGCAAAATATTTTGCCCAAGGTCAGCCTGCGCCGACTGGGCGGCTAACTTGGGTGAATACTTGTTGCAAATGCATGAAACCACCTTTCCACGGAGCATGACTCAAATGTATTTAATGGATTTGTGTAGATCAAGGTTTTTGGAAAAAGCACATGTCAATGACAAACACATAAAGATCCGGGTTCACTAAAATGTGCTCTGAATTCTCACGCCGTATACTGTAGGTATCAGCCTTTAATTGAACATTGAACCATCTTGTTCGCTGGTGCATTAAATGAACGAACACGATCGCTGTTGGCTATCCAACTAGTACAAGTATTTGAGACATGCGAAATAAATGGCGACAACCCCGAGAGATTACATAAATAGGCAGTTGAAGCTGGGAAACCATTAGAAGCCAGGGTTCGTATTTAACAACCATTCTCAAGTCTTCTTCTCCAGGATTTTTTTTTTTTAATTTGAAAGTAACACAACTCCTGATTGGCTAAACCATTTGGTTTAGCCAACGTCAGGAGTTTGGTTACTTTCAAATGTAGAAAATTCCGAAGAATAAGACAAAGAACATTCTTACGGACCCAGATTCCCACCTTTTCTCCCCCTCCCCCCCCCCCGCCCCCCCAGCACACACACACCCTCAAAAAACGGTGCCCCCACGACATACTTGAACTATTTCTATTATTTTCATTTACAAGTTTGAAAACATTGTAACTATGGAGAAATTTCTCGTTACGCGGAATTCCTCCTTTTTCCACGATGTGTTTCATATGTACTCGTATGAAACCTCAATTTATGTTGGTTATTCATATTTTTTTTTTTTCAACAATTTCTTTTCAGCGTCATTGGCTGCAATTTTGTATCGCGAAATCAGCAAAAGTTATTGGGTATTTTACTGTGAAGCTAGAGCTGTACTCACTCTGTGAGGGTATGCTAGTCGCCAAGTGACCGTCAGTGGGTCGCCAGCCTTCAGGTCGGTTATGGGCCCAATACCTGAAACGGACAATTGTAGAGATATCAATCGGACGGTAAATATAATTACAATGAACTGTTGTGTGTGATCAGTATCTGCACTGTTAGCAGTAATTCATATGGGTCATGTCCTGTAAAAAAAAACGTGGTTTAACTCTTTACCAAACGACAAAATTTTAGATTAGTGAAAATTGAAAGCAGTTGCAGACGACAAAATAAATGTGACTGAAAATTTGAAATTTGTTACGGAAAGGGTAGAAAACATTGTGGGAAAAGGAGAAAATGCTGGTTACCAGCATTTTCTCCTTTTCCCAAAATGTTTTCAAAAGGTGTTTCCGTTAGGGTCGTTAAAAGTCGGGATTGTGTGATAATAGGTAAATGTATCTGCGACAAATATCGACCCCTGTCAGCCTGCGCAGTCCGGGCAGGCTGACCTGGGTTGAAACGTTTTGCTATAGGTAAATTTTCTGCATGTCAAAGGACCATCGATGATTCAGCCATTTTTTAGACAAAATGGATCTACATCTATATTACTACTATTCGACGATTTACTTGGTAAATTGCATCAAAATTGCATCAAGACGATGCATTAACTCTTTACCAAATGACAAAATTTAAGAGTCATCCAAATTGAAAGCATTTGCAGACGACAAATTCAATGTAACTCAAAAATTGAAATGTATGTTGGGAAGGGTAGAAAACGTTGTGGGAAAAGGAGAAAATGCTGGTTACCAGCATTTTCTCCTTTTCCCACAATGTTTTCAAAAGGCTTCTTTCTCAGGGTCGTTAAAAGTCGGAATAGTGTGGTAAAGAGTTAACTCTTTATTTCGAGGCAATATCTTAGAGTTGTCCAAATTGAAGGTGTTTGCAAACGACAATTTAAATGAGGAACTAGTGATAGATTTTACTTTTCTTTGAAAGGGTAGAAAACATTGAAGGAAAAGGAGAAAATGCTGGTTACCAGCTCTGTTGACCTTTTTTTTTTTGAAAATTCGATAGAGGTTCGTCATTTTTAAAGAAAAATCCGCTTAGAGTGAAGGACACCTGTCAATAACGTTTCAATATTATATGAACCGAGCTCTGAAAAAAGGGGGCTTAATGCATCTGAAAACAGTATCGATTCAGGTCAGCCTGCGCAGGCTGATCTGTGTCGAAACATTTTGCTATTTGTCAATTAACTGTATGTCAAAGGACCAGTCCACCTCATGAATCGGCTGGTTGTTCGACAAAATGGATTTTATAGAATAATGATAATATATGATGACTTACTTGGTATAATGTACCATGGAGATGCACAAAGCTCCCTTTTGCCAGAGCATGGCCCATAAACAAAAAAATGTAGTCGTTACATGTAGCACTTCCTGATAAGTAAATTTGGTACTCTTCCAAAGTGAGGTAGGCCTGTAAATGACATACTTCGCGCCATATACATTACACTATTGGCGTAGTGAGTGTAATAAGGCTCAGATTGTTTAACCCTTTCCCAAACGACACATTTTGGAATGGTCCAAACTGAAAGAGTTTGCAGACGACAATTTAAAATTTGATGAAAATGGCAGAAAGGTCTCAAAAAGGGTAGTTTCTCCTTTTCCCACAGTGTTTTCAAAAGACTTGTACTGAAGACACGTGAAAACCAGGGCTTGTTTGGGAAAGGGTTAAGTTGTGCTGTCTTATCTTTGATGATCGCAGCTTGAATTTGACCCACACTACCTTGAGTATTTGCTAAAAGACTGCCACCCGGTAAACCTTAACCCTTAAGCTGCCAATCGCGACTCATTGGCCTTTTACGGACAGTGTAGATCAAGATCAGACTGCACAGAACGTGCAGTCTGATCTTTGATCTACACTGTCCGATACAGTATTTTCTTCCAGTGAAATCAACTTTGGAACCGCAATGTTTTGGCTCTTAGTATTGAGTAGAAATTTGCGTTTTATTTATTCAGCAGCTTACGTGTTGACAAAACAATCCCGGGTTCTAGCCGGAAAAAAAAGAGAGGAGACAATTTTGATGACCAAAACTTTCTCCTTTTTCTCACAATGTTCTTTTTTTCTATCTTTTTACAGACAAATCCCGGTATTTTGAGCCACTTTTTTTTTTATTTATGTCGTCTGCATCGATAAATGCTTTGAATTTGGACTCGTCCAATATTTTGTCGTCTGGGAAAGGGTTAATCTGGAAAACGTTTCCTCCAAATTTGAGACAAATTCTACAAAAAGCTTTTGGGTATATGTTTAAAAAAAAAACAGAATAAATGTAATTGTGTCTTGTGTCAAATCAAAACCAAAACATGATATAGTTGTAGATTTCAATGCACCTTCAGAAATTCGAACCCAGGATCACGATTTTCTGGTCTACTGGGATATTTTTACGAAAATTAAGACAAATTCTACTAAAAATTAGTGTCACGTGTTAAAAAGAATAAAAGATTAACAGCTGTTTTGTCTACATTCAAAGGCAAACATGAGAAGTCAGTACAGATTTCCCTGTACCCTTGTCATTCAAAACCAACTCATGATTTTTCTAAGTAGCGGACCTAGAAATCAAAGCACCTGCAGTAATAAAACGTGACTTCCTGTTTGGTATTAACCCTTTAGCACACATTTCGGAGTTTTAACGACCCTGTGGAAGAAGGCTTTTGAAAACATTTTGAGAAAAGGAGAAAATGCTGGTAACCATCATTTTCTCCTTTACCCAAAATGTTTTCTACTCTTTCAATGACAATTTATATCGTTTGAGCCACTTTGATTTGTCGTCTGCAAATGCTTTCATTTTGGTGAAGTCTGAAATGTTGTCGTTTGGTAAAGGGTTACCCTTTGCATTGCTAAACAAGTGAAATTGATATTGTCAGCGAGTACTGACGGTGTTTATTGCAACGTCATTGTTTTGTTTTTTGTCAGAATATCTGACAAAAGAGCGGACAGTGTAGATCTAAGATCAGACTGCAAGTTCTGTTCAGTCTGACCTTAATCTACACTGTCAGCTAATGTAACTGAATCCGGGCTCAGCGTTTTAACTCTTTCCCAAATTTTACAAAGATTTAAACCAGTTCAAATTGAAAGCATTTGCAGACGACAAAATGACTATGAATCAAAAATTGAAATTTGATTGGGGATGGGTTGAAAACATTGTGGGAAAAGGAGAAAATGCTGGTTACCAGCCTTTTTTTATTTTCCCACAATGTTTTCAAAAGGCCTCTCTCTCTCAGGGTTCGGAATTGTGTGGTAAAGGGTTAACTTTTAACCAAAAACTTCCTTGTTTATTGATTCCAATGCCATAGGTATATTATACATGCAGTACCCAATGACAGTAATTTCCACTTTGGTTTCCAGTTGTTTAAAACCCTTTACCACACGATCCCAACTTTTAACGACCCTGAGGGAGAAGGCTTTTGAAAAAATTACTGGAAAAAGAGAAACCAACACTGGTAACCAGCATTTTCTCCTTTTCCAAAAATATTTTCTACCCTATTAAGGGCAAACTTCGTCATTTGAGCAACATTTAAATTGCCGTCTGCAATTGCTCTCAATTTGGACAAGTCTAAAATTTTGTCGTTTTGTTTCGAGTTGTTTAATTAAAGTTTTACCTCACGACAAAATTTTATACTCGTCAAAAGTAAAGGCATTTGCAGACGACAAATTGTATTGGGCTCAATTAATGGGTTTTGTCCGTGAAAATATCGTGGGAAAATGAGAAAAATTTTGGTTAGTATTCAATGGCAGAAATTAAAATAGTTCAACTTTTGTTTCGAGTATTTTCAATTCAAGCTTTACCAGACGACATGTATTTAGATTCGTCCAAATTGAAAGAATTTACAGACGACAAATTGTATTGGTCTTAATTGATAGCATTTGTCTGTGAAAACATTGTAGGGAAAGGAGACATTTGTGGTGAGTATTTAATGGCAGTAATTACCATATTTCTGCTTATGTTCGAGTTCTTCAATAGAGCTTTCCCAGACGAAAAAAAGTCAAATTCATCCATATTGAAAGACTTTACAGACGACAAAATAAACGAGCTCAAATGATAGGATTAATCCCTGATAGGACAGAAAACATTGTGGGAAAAGGAGAAAATGTTGGTTGAATTTTTTATTCACGCTCTACTAGATAACAAAAATTAAGATACATACATATTGGAAACATTTACAGACGACAAAGTTAACGGGTTCAAGTGATTGGATTTGTCTCTGACAGGACAGAAAACATTGTGGGAAAAGGGAAAAAATGTTGGTTAAACTTTCAAGTCACTCTTATTCAGAAAGCAAAAACTTAAAATCATCCGTATTGAAGTCATTTGCAGTCGACAAACTGTATGGGGCTCAACTTGATGGGACTGTCTGAAATAGGATGGAAAACATTGTGGGAAAAGGAGAAAATGCTGATAACCATCATTTTCTCCTTTTTCCACAAATTTTCAGAAGCCTTCTCCCTTAGAGTCTTAAAACCAGGGACAGTGTGATAAAGGGTGACAAGATGACCTTCAGGGTAATATATTTCAAAGATCGGTCTGATCTGTATCGCACTGATCACTACGACAGAAGTGCTGTGTATATATGACGCGAGGCCTACCATTTATACTTTCATTTTGGAAGAGTACCAAATTTTACCCGAATCAGGAAGTGCCAACAACATTATCGTATTGAAATATTATTGACAGCAGTCATTCACACTTTTTTTTTTTAAATGAGCTTTGATCTAAATTTAAAAACAGAGACATGACTCTGGGTATCCAGTTTGTGAAATCACTAATTGTAAATTACATGGGAGCCATGCTCTATGAAAAGGGGGCTTAATGCATCTGCAAAAAGAATCGACCCAGGTCAGCCTGTGCAGTCTGCAATGCGCAGGCTGACTTGGCCCGAAACTTTTCGTTAATGGTCAATTTTCTGTATGTCGAAGGACCAGTCTACCGGGTGATTCACTTGATTGTAAAAAAGAAATGGCTATTAAGGATCCATAATTATGTAATGGCTTGCTTGATACAATGGATTGCGGATATGCATTAAGTCCCCTTTTGCCACAGCATGGCTCGTGTACATTTAAATTCGACTTTTCTGAAAGAAACTGTTTAGAGAATGAATGAATGAATGAATGAATGAATGAATGAACGAACGAACGAGCAAGCGAATGATGGCGAGCAAACGAACAAACCAACTAACTGACTAACCGACTCGCTGACCGACCGACCTCCCGTCCGACCAACCATCTTACCAACCATCCAACCAACGAACTTAGAAAATAATCTATTTACATTTGTGTCATGCTCTATGAAGAAGGGGCTCGTTGCATCTGCAAAAAGTATCGACCTAGGTCAGTCTGTCGAGTCCGCGCAGGCTGACCTGAGCCGAAACCCTTTGCTTTTGAGCCCCATACACTTTTGCTCGGTTTTCTGCATGCCAAAGGACTGGGTCCGTATTCACCAACCGTTCTTGAGGACGTTCTTTGTCTTGTTTTCCAGAACTTTCTACATTTGAAAGTAACACAACTCCTGATTGGCTAAACCAAATGATTTAGCCAGTCAGGAGTTGTGTTACTTTCGAATGTAGAAAATCTTGGAGAATAAGACTGAGAATATTCTTAAGAATGGTTGGTGAATACGGACCCCGGTCTACCTCATGACTCAATAGATTGTTATACAAAATGGATTTTTTGGATCCATAATCATAGGATGATTTGCTAGATTTAATGCATTACGGAAATAAATTAAGCCCCCTTTTCACAGAGCATTGCTCATTTATTAGAAGTAGTAGAAGCACCGGTAGTAGCAGAAGTTGTTGTTGTAGCAGTTGTAGTAGTAGTAGTTGTAGTGGTAATAGTATTACCATCATCGTCACTTTCAAATATTACTTTTAAAGATACATCCGTACAGCCAGAGAGAGAAAAAAAAACGCTGTGAAACCTTGCAAGTGTGTAGAATGGCTCAGAACTTTGTCAGCTGTGTAAAAATAGACGACTTACCAATATATGTAAGGTTAATGGATTTGTCCTCATTCAAAACCGGGAAAGGCAACTATTGATTTCTTTGAAGGCTACCAAAAAATGAAATACTAATGCATTTTCTATCATTCGTAATCTGTGCAACCTTGCAGCCGTCAGGGGCAACATTTGGCATGAAGATACAAAAAGATTTTTGTTTCATGAGATGAAATGGGTTAAAATCTGGCTGAAAACGAGTACAGATGTATCTCTTTAAAGCATGTGAAACTTCTGTAAATGATGATCTTACAGACAGGATTCTAGGTGTATACAGTGCGATCAAACGAATATCAGCTGATCTTGTTGTTGGTTGTATTGGGGTTTAACGCCACTTTAACAGCTAAGGTCATATCATGGCGGTCGGTGACGCACATGTGTTTCCTGGCTTTCTCACACCAGTACTAACACAACTTTCTTTCCAAAGTCACCGACTACTTTTCTCACATGCTTCAGCAGAGGTGAGAGGCGAAAATACGCCGGAAAGAAAGTTCGCCTCAACTGGGTATCGAACTCACAACCACCAGGTCATGAGTCCGACACGCTCACCACTGAGCCACCCAGGCGGGCATCAGCTGATCTTATTCGAGTATGCAAATACAAATCGAGTCCACATGACTTCGTCTGAAAGACTTAATTACCATTTTACCATGTAGCAGATCTTCAAAGGATGCACGGACTTTTTAAGTCCAATGAAATGTGATGATTTAACCCTTTCCCAAACAAGCCCTGGTTTTCACGTGTCTGTGGTACAAGTCTTTTGAAAACACTGTGGGAAAAGGAGAAATTGCTCGTAACGAGCAGTTTCTCCTTTTCCCACAGTTGTTTTCTACCCTTTTTGAGACCTTTCTGCCATTTTCATCAAATTTAAAATTGTCGTGTGCAAACTCTTTCAATTTGGACTAGTCCAAAATTTGTCGTTTGGGAAACGGTGAACCTAATGCCAAACAATGCTGTTTTTTTTTTACAACCACGACAAAGAAACCTCTGGAAAACATTGCGAGAAAAGGTTACCACCATTTTCTCCCTTTTCAAATATGTTTTTTTTTTTTTTCAAGAAAAATATGAATACTTGAACCTCAGTCCATACACCATCTGCAAAATGCTTTCAATTTGGACAAGTTATGTTTTTTTACGCCTAGTGAACAGTTAAAATTTGGTGAAATTCAGCAAAAAAACTGTACTTGAGTACCTTTTAGCATATTTTTCCGGGGACGTAAACGCTTGAATAATGATGTTAAGAAATTTTCAAAGGGAATTTACTCAAAGACTTTTTTTTTTCAAAAGCTTGAAATTTGTGTTGTTTACCTAATATGAAATGCATTTAACGGGTAACAGGCCATTACCCAGATTTCTTTTTTTTTTTCTTTTTTAATTTCACGTTCTCTCTCTCTCGGACATTAATATCTAACATCGTTTTCTGGTTATTTTGTAAAAATATTTAAAGTAACCAGCATTTTCTCTTTTTCCCTCAATGTTTTCCACTCTTTCAGACACAAATTCCATAATTTGAGCCACATTTAAAATGTTCAATGCTTTGAATTTGGACCAGTGTAAAATTTTGTTGTTTGCTAAAGAGTGAAGTCGGTTTGAAAATATATAACTCTAAGGCTTTCTTTGGTCAAAATATCCGACAATGTGGATTTACAATCAGTTTGCATATTTTGCACAGTCTGATCTTGCTCTGCGTCGTCTGATAAAGCAAGTAACGTCGCCTTCGAATGCAGGATTAATTCGTAGACTACTGAAACAACGACTCTTCAATAGGAGAAGTTTTGAAAACATTGCCGACAAAGGAGACAATGCTGGTAACCAGCATTTTTTCCCTTACCCACAATGTTTTGTATCCATCCTTATACAAATTCCATCATTTTGGCTATATTTCGTTTGTCGTCTGCAGATGCTTTCAAAATGGACGTGTCTAAAAATGTGTCGTCTGGTGAATCCTTATCCTGCTAAACAAGTTGAATAAAACTTTCAAGCTGACATTGAACACCGAAATAATGTTATTTCAAACTTATGTTTTGAAGACAAATATCTCCTTATCGGACAGTGTAGATCAAGGTCAGACTGCACGTTCTGTGCAGTCTGATCATGATCTACACTGTCCGCAATAGGTCAGAGAGTCGCGCTTAGAAGCTTGAGGGTTAATATATGAATACATGTACAAGACTTTACCACCAAGAGAAACTGCTGTAAAGGGGCCATTTCTCTAAAAGCCACGAAGTTGTAACAAAGGGTCTGTTACAAAACCATTTAAATGTTGTTTACAGGCGGCTTTGGCTTGAACAGAAAATAAATAATTCCAGTCGTGATCACAGACCATTGATTTTATGTGAAATGAAGTGGAATTAAACTGGTAGCCTGTTATCGATCTTCGTATCAACTATCGGACGGCTACAGGAGATACAACGGGTACCAGTTTAGAAGTGGGATATGGTTTATGATAACCACCTAGCGAAAAGTCATGCCAATTAGGTTTCTATATTTAGACATCAGGTTTCCGAAACCGGTTTGACGAATCAAATTTTGTATCGGATTTTTACTTGTCATTGTAGTTTTGTAATATCATTGGTTTCTGTATATAGATACCTGGGCTGCATTTCACCAAATTGCGTACGCACGAAATATGCACTGTTTAGGAAAGCAAGCATGATGTCTGAAAACAACTTTCACTGGCTTTACGATATGAGAAAATATTTGAATAATTTTCGTCAGCTCATACCTTTGGGTAAAGCAGGGTTCGTATTTGTGTATATACAATCTCCAAAAATTTGCTTAACCCTTTACTGCAGAATGACGCCTTTTGACGGCCCTGGGAAAGAAGCCTTTTGAAAACATTGTGGGAAAAGGAGGAAATGCTGGTAACCAGCATTTTCTCCTTTTCCCACAATGTTTTCTACCCCATCAAAAGAAAGTTGCACCATTTGAGCCACACTGAAATTGTCGTCTGCAAATGTTTCAATGTGGACAAGGCTAAAGTTTTGTCGTTTGGTAAAGGGTTAATTTTACGCAGTTTATTGAAACGGAGCCCAGATTTATGAAGCGGAGTTTTATGACTAAAAGAAAGAAAAGTTAGGTTTTTACTTGTTAGACAATAGCTTTGCATTTTCCTATACTGTCATCCCCGATGAATTTCATTTAAAACCCTTTACAACACAATCCCGTGTTTTAACTACCCTTAGGAAGAGGCCTTTTGAAACTATGTAGGAAAAAGGAGAAAATGCTTGTAACCACTTATTTGGTGAACAGAGTACTATAGCGTTGAACTCCGATTGAATTATGAATGTGTTCTGAACTTGGATCTACTATGTTCGCAGCTCTGCGATATATTCGGACAAAAAAACAACTTTGGCATTGCAATATCTGCACCTTAATTACTGGCTGGAAATGTCTGATTCATTTAGTAACACGACAAAAATTGATAGAATTCACTGAATCAAATTATTTCAGCCATGCTCTGGCAAAAGGGGATTTAATGCACCTCCGTGATGCATGCAACCAAGCAAGTCATAAATAATAAGGTATCCATCAAATCCATCTTGTCTAACAACCGACTGAGTCATGAGGTAAAAAAGTCCTTTGCCATGCAGAAAACTGACTGATAGCAAAAAGTTTCGACCCAGGTCAGCCTGCGCAAGCTTCCCTGGGCCGATACTTTTTGCAGATGCAGATCTATATTGTCAAAAAGGGTATCCAAAATTTTATTTTGCGTCATCACCCCTCTTCACAGAGCATGGCTCATTTAATATCTATGATATACATCACGGTTTGACAGCGTTTTTAACACAAAACCCCATGAAGAAAACTTATTTTCAACTTGTGGCAGATTGCTCTTGAAAACATTGTGGCAAAAAAAGACATTGATCGTAATGACCAATTTCTCCTTTCGCCACAGTGCTTACATATGCAAACATTTGGTAATGAAATCAAACCGAAGTAACGTTGAAATTTGCCATTTTACAAGAATGTTTTCGAAAACATCTGTGGCAAGTTTGCCTCAAAGGGTATTGATTTAATGGAGCACAACGTGCCATATTAGTAAAACTAAACCGAGTTCACCCTTTGAGTATCATTTCGTTAAATTGGGAAGTTTTCAGTCGGTTATAATCTTGTGTCTGTGTATTCATTTTTAACATTTGTATAGTCAAACATCCCAAGGTAACATCCAAGAAAAGTTGTTCAAAGATCAGACTGTACGTTCAGTACTTCTGATATTGATCTATAATCTATATTGTCAAAAAGGGTATCCAAAATTTTACTTTGCGTCATAAGAGAAAATGGTGGAATAAACAATATAATTATTTGGTTCACCAACCACTGATTTACAGAGTATATGGATTATGCACGGCTAGAGCTCTGTTTAAGCACGACCTTTAAACAGGCATGTGCATAGATTTCTGCGCTAAAATAAGAGTTACATGGATTACAGAGTGCAAACATAGATTATGTATGGTTGCCCAGCTCTGTTAGACTATGGCATTTAAACAGGCATGCACATAGGTTTTTATGCAAGAATATGGGTTACCGGTACATGGTTTACGGAGCCCAAACATAGATTATGCATGGCCGGAGCTCTGTATAAGCGCGGCCTTTAACCCTTTACCACACAATCCCGACTTTTAAAGACTCTGAGAGAGAAGCCTTTTGAAAACATCGTGGGGAAAGGAGAAAATGCTGGTAACCAGCATTTTCTCCTTTTCCCACAATGTTTTCTACCCTTCCCAAAGAATTTCAATTTTAGTCACATCCGTTTTGTCGTCTGCAACTGCTTTTAATTTGGACTAGTCTAATTTTTTTTAAGTTTAGTAAAGAGTTAAACGGGTATGCGCATAGGTTTTATGCAAGAATAAGAATGGCATGGGTTACAGAGCGAAAAAAAAAAAGGATTATACATGACTAAAGCTCTGATAGAGTACGGCATTTAAATGGGCTTGCTAATAAGTTTTTATGCACGTATAAGAATTGGTTGTACAGCCCAAAAATGGGTTGTGCATCGCTGGAGCGTTGTTAAAGCACGGCCTTAAAACATGCATGCGCATAGGTTTCTAGGCCAGAACAAGAATATTGGTTACAGAGCACAAGAATGGCAGAGAAAAGATACTAAATAGCAAGTTCTACAGGTTTACAAATCAGTAATTCAAAAATTCATTTCACACGCTGTATATTTTGACACCTGTATTTATCAAATCAACCGGGGTCGAACTATATTGAAGATCGCCTTTTAAATCGTTGATCGCGTTTGTACGATTCATTCCTGGGTTACTCGTAAAAACATCGTAGCAAGCATCTTCTCCTTTCCCACAATGTTTTCTGTCTTGTTTAATATGGTCGATTCTGAAATAATGTCTTCTGGTAAAGAGTAAAGCTGACTTAAACCGATCGAATCGGGACAATAGGAGCACTGTAAAAGCATGCATTTCCGCCGAGAAAAATCAATGATAACCAATATTTAGACGACATGAATATACTGCTTACAAATTTAAAAAAGAAGATTGTTTAACCCTTAGGCTGCTAAGCGCGACACAATGACCTTTTGCGGGCAGTGTAGATCAAGATCAGACTGCACAGAACGTGCAGTCTGATCTTAGATCTACACTGTCCGATGAGGCGATATCTTCCCCTCCAAAAAAAAGAAACTTGGCACCTTCCAAATAGCAACCCCCTCCAAAAAAAAAACACCTTCCAAATAGGAAAATTTGGGTCTTCAGTATTGCTTAAAAATTTAATTTCTTTTATTTAGCAGTTGGTCTGCGACATTTAGCCTTTTAGCGAACAATCTCTTGTTTTAATGACCCTGAGAAAAAAAGGTATCTGAAAATGTTACTGACAAGCATTTTCTCCCTTTCCTATTATATTTTCTACCCTATTAACCCTTTACCAATCTATCCCGTGTTTTGACGACCTCAAGGAAGGTGGCGGTTCAAAAATTGTGGGAAAATACTAAAATGCTGGTAATCAACATTTTTTTTTTTTCTTTTTTCCACAATGTTTTCCGCCCTATCAAAGACAGAAATCATCATTTGAGCTACATTTATCGTATGCAAATGTTTTTAATCTGTCCAGCCCCCAGCTGGACGTGGGGACAGAAATTGTCCAGCTGCCGTCCTCCAGTAGTGGGACAACCCCACCAAATGGACCCGCCTGTTTGCCGTGGGTGGAGACTCGTAAGCAGGAAAAGAGGGTCCTGGCAGTTGATGAGAGCCCAGAGATCTCCAGCTCTTCAACGCACTGCTTTGGCCTCGGCTTCTGTGTAAACGAGAGCCTAGATGGGCCCGGTCTAGTGCAATCGGCTGGTCGTTTTAGGATAGGGCGTATTTTATGTGTAACTGTACTGTGTTAGAGGAGCTGTACGGAGGGAGGACATCTGTATTCTGGATATAGATGCCGCCTTCCTGCATGCATCCCGAGACACATCTTGAAAAAACCCACTTTGTTATTCTGAAGCAAACATGGAATATTTAATACCTTTTTCTCTACTATATACATAATTCATGACATCATTCCCATAGGAATAATCTAACATGTGCGTTAAATCTATATTTAACGTTTGCTTGAAAAGTGTTCATTTTACCTCTTACTTTAATGATACCTACTTTTAAGTCCCAGTCTTATATAGGCTTATGGGCTAATTGGGTGGTATGGATTTTTCGTTGGGACTTTGACTACCATGGCAAATTCCTGATCTGGGGGACTACCCATGTTCTTTCCTTGTCGCTCCGACCTATTCATGTCATCTGAGTATACCATCTGGGTAACCCTGGCATGGGGAGCTGGTTTGCCGCTCCATACTCCATGTCCCCTTGTTGGGCTCCGTGGTGGGTGGGGGCTATGGATGATGAAATTTAAAAACACAAACATGGATCCCCATTGTTGGTGGATGACCGTCTTGTTTGGTTTTTAGAGAAAAATAAATTAATAGCAACCGCTCAGAGCGGATTTCGTAAACAAGGAGGCACTCTTGATCATTTAGTTCGTTTTGAGACATTCATACGTGAAGGTTTTATTAAGAAAGAACATGTTGTTTCTGTGTTTTTTGATCTCGAAAGTGCCTACGATACAACATGGAAGTATCGAATTATGAATGACCTCTATGATTTCGGTATTCGAGGTCGCCTTGCTTATTTCATCTCAGCGTTTTTAAATGAGCGGCAGTTTAGAGTCAGAGTCGGTAATACTTTTTCTAACCCCCATGAACAAGAGATGGGCGTTCCCCAGGGATGTATTCTTTCAGTTACACTCTTTAGTGTAAAGATTAACAATATAATCAAATCTGTATGTCCTGGTGTGGAATGTTTTCTTTATGTCGACGACTTCTGCATTTGCTACAGGTCAAAACACATGCATACTATTGAGAGACAGCTCCAGCAGGTCCTGAACAATTTAAGCAAATGGTCTGAAGAAAATGGTTTTAAGTTTTCCAAAACAAAAACTAAGTGTATGCATTTTTGTAATTCAAGAAAATTTCATCTTGACCCAGACCTTACATTAGAAGGTGTTCGTATAGAAGTCGTCCAAGAGTTCAAATTTCTAGGCCTTTTATTTGGTTCCAAGCTGTCGTTCATTCCTCACATCAATTACTTGAGCAATAAATGTCAGAAAGCTCTCAACCTTTTACGTGTAGTCTCCAGTATGGACTGGGGAGCAGATAAAAAAGTGTTATTGCGACTTTATAGGTCGCTTGTAAGATCAAAGTTGGATTACGGTTGCGCGGTGTACGGATCGACGCGTCAGTCATACTTGCACAAACTTGATACTATTCATAATCAAGGCTTGCGTCTTGTACTTGGCGCGTTTAGGACTTCTCCAATAAATAGTCTGTATGCAGAAGCAAACGAGCCTTCCTTAAATCTTAGGCGAAAGAAACTGGCCATGCAGTACTATATAAAACTGAAGTCAAACCCTGAAAATTCTACTCATAAAGTTGTATTTGAACCTCTGTATAAAGCCGATTTTTTAAAGAAAGAAAATGTAATACCTCCTTTCAGTCTCCGGTGTGAAGCTGATATCCAAAGTCTTGGCTTCGACCTTGATGACATAGCGGAGCAGAAGATTACAGATGCGCCTTTATGGACTTCCAACAGTCCGACATTTGTCTATGATCTAGCATCATACAAAAAGGCAACAACAGATCCTACTATGTTTAAAATCAAATATCTAGAAATAAAATGACAGTATTACAATTATGAACACATTTGTACAGATGGTTCCAGAGAAGGTGACAGGGTTGCCGCGGCTGCTGTGCCGGACGGCGAACTATACCAGTTTGGTCTTCCAGATAAATCTTCATTTTTTCCTGCGGAGCTAAAAGCTATAGACCTTGCTCTTGATCATATAAAGGAAGACGGTTACTGGCGGTACATCATTTTTACCGATTCACTTTCTGCCATGCAAGCACTTGAGCATGAGAAGACTGATAATGCAATTATTGTTAATCTTTTAGATAAGCTCTCTGACATCTGCGGAACTACTGACATTGTTTTCTGTTAGCTCCCCAGCCACATTGGTATCAGTGGTAATGAAGAGGCAGATAGAGCTGCCAAGGAGGCATTATCACTTGATATTTTACCTTTTAAAGCCCCTTTTACCGATTTTAAACCTTCAGTTAATACTTTTATTCAATCTGTATGGAATACTTCGTGGAACGACCCACTAAATCATCAAAATAAACTTTTCTGTATTAAGCCAACTCTTGGAGAATGGCTGCCAGGCTCAAGGACTTGTCGCCGCGAAGAAATTGTTTTGGCCCGTTTGCGTATCGGTCATATGCATCTTACGCACTCCTATCTCCTAAAAGGAGAGGAGGTGCCGCAGTGCATCCCGTGCTGTACTCCTCTCGCCGTGAAACATATACAAGTTGGCTTCTTTCAAAAAGAAGCCAGGAGAGGTCAGCGTCAGTGTTTTCAAATAGTTTATTGGCCTTTAATTTCAACCTCTTTTGCTTTACATGACGGTCATTTGATCTTCTTTCCGCCTTCTCAAGTCGCATGATCTTGTCCAGCGGTCTTCTTTCTCTTTTTTGACAAAATTCTTCATACTTTTTCTTCTGCTTAGATTTATTTGCTTAATGAAGAATTAAAGTTATTTGAGAGGTCATTTGTAATCATGGCAAATTAATGTAACAAATCTTTTCTGAAATTCGTCATATCTAACAGTGGGTGCAGGACAACTAGCCCCAAAGATAACTCGCCCCAAGGCAACTCGCCCCAAAAAAATCTCGCCACAAGGCAACTCGACTCACCTTCAGAAGACAACTAGCCCCAAGTTATGAGACAACTCGCCCCACATATAAGACAACTCGCCCCGCTCTTATTACTATCACCTGAACGTATTTATAAAACTACACGACGATTTTTTTGTGGGGCGAGTTGTCTTTTGAGCGAGTTGTCTTTGGGGCGAGTTGTCTGTCATTCCTAAAAATAGAACCACGTCTATTTCTTATTTCGGTTTTTTGATTTCGCTTTATTTACAAAATCATGACGAAACAGACTGTGTACCATACTAATTTCGCAAGAAAAATGGATTTAGACAGCGAATTCTGTGGCAGTCTGCGTTTTAAACTCACCACTGTTGGAGAGGTCTGATGACCTCTCCAATTAACCGGGTGCGTTGACTTAGCGCAAATACGCGATAAATACTACAAAGTAGACAACATGAGTCTTTTATTTGATACTGTGAAGATTGAATCATTACTTGAATACCTCAAAGAGGCAAATCTTTTCAGAAAAATTTAGTGTTTTATCTTCCTTGTTATCTTGTAACTTAACTCGTTTTAAGGGCTTTTTTGGCCTTTCTGTTACTATTTTTATCCGTTAAACGTCACTTATGCGTACCTTTTATTTTTTACCCATATAGTTTTATACATTCCTAAATCAGTACTTCACGGTATCGCTTTTCACCTTCGTATATGCGTCCAATATGACCTCAGCTGTCGACGGGCCATAAAACTCCATTCATTCATTCATTCTTTTAATTTGCCCGGTCGAAAATGTTGTCATTTGGTAAAGAGTTAAACCAGATTTATTTTCGCGTGGTTTTTTTTTTTATGTTACCAAAGACGGCTAATTTTCATTCGCTTGCGAAGATGGCTGAGGATTAAAACAGATAGAACTAGAATAACTATTACTAAAGGTGATAAATACCCCCGCCCCTATATTTCATGTCACAGGGGCAATAACTCTGCAATGTCAATTTAGGGGCAATAACTCCGTAATCATTAGGCCAACACTCATGAAATTTGTGCTTTGCACATCTACTGCTCCTGGTGAATATCATGACAAATATCAAGTGAATAAAACTTAAACTGAAGGAATAGTTCTCTGGACAAGAAGTTTTGAGTAAATTCAGGGGTAATTAATTTGGCAAACATCTCAGAAAAATGCATCTTGAACCTCTACTGCTCCTGGTGAATATTTATGAAAAGTATCAATTTAATTGGACACAAAACTAAATGAGTGTAAAAAAAGTGTAGACCATGATCTGACAATATGTCTGAGACACAGCGGCTGGTTTGGATCCACGCTTGTTGCAAATGTCCAAAGGTGCCTTTTCGCATAATGTTGGCCAACTATACATATGACAGAAAAGACCTCCTTAAAGTGAATCAGACAGAAACTGTAGGAGGAGTTGTCCGGACAAGCATTTTTAAGTCAAGTCAGGGGCAATAACTCAGTAATTCTTGATGGAATTTTTACAAAATGTGTGTCTTGCACATCTACAACTCCAAATGGACACTTATGCCAAGTATAAAGCAAATCGGACTGAAATTGTAGGAGGAGTTGTCTGGACAAGCATTTTAAATGTGAATCAGGGGCAATAACTCATTAATTCTTCATAGAATTTTCACGAAAGTTGCGTCTTGCACATCTACAACTCCTAATGAACACTTATGCCAAGTTTAAAGTGAATCAGACAGAAACTGTGGGAGGAGTTGTCCGGACAAGCATTTTTAAGTCAAATCAGGGGCAATAACTCAGTAATTCTTGATGGAATTTTTACAAAATGTGTGTCTTGCACATCTACAGCTCCTAATGAACACTTCTGCCAAGTTTAAAGTGAATCAGACAGAAACTGTAGGAGGAGTTGTCCGGACAAGCATTTTTAAGTCAAATCAGGGGCAGTAATTCTTGATGGAATTTTCACAAAATTTGCGTCTTGCACATCTACAACTCCAAATGGACACTTCTGCCAAGTATAAAGCGAATCGGACTGAAATTGTAGGAGGAGTTGTCCGGACAAGCATTTTAAATGTGAATCAGGGGGCAATAACTCATTAATTCTTCATAGAATTTTCACGAAAGTTGCGTCTTGCACATCTACAACTCCTGATGAACACTTATGCCAAGTTTAAAGTGAATCAGACAGAAACTGTAGGAGGAGTTGTCCGGACAAGCATTTTTAAGTCAAATCAGGGGCAATAACTCAGTAATTCTTGATGGAATTTTTACAAAATGTGTGTCTTGCACATCTACAGCTCCTAATGAACACCTCTGCCAAGTTTAAAGTGAATCAGACAGAAACTGTAGGAGGAGTTGTCCGGACAAGCATTTTTAAGTCAAATCAGGGGCAATAACTCAGTAATTCTTGATGGAATTTTTACAAAATGTGTGTCTTGCACATCTACAGCTCCTAATGAACACTTCTGCCAAGTTTAAAGTGAATCAGACAGAAATTGTAGGAGGAGTTGTCCGGACAAGCATTTTTAAGTCAAATCAGGGGCAATAACTCAGTAATTCTTGATGGAATTTTCACAAAATTTGCGTCTTGCACATCTACAACTCCAAATGGACACTTCTGCCAAGTACAAAGCGAATCGGACGGAAATTGTAGGAGGAGTTGTCCGGACAAGCATTTTAAATGTGAATCAGGGGGCAATAACTCATTAATTCTTCATAGAATTTTCACGAAAGTTGCGTCTTGCACATCTACAACTCCTAATGAACACTTCTGCCAAGTTTAAAGTGAATCAGACAGAAACTGTAGGAGGAGTTGTCCGGACAAGCATTTTTAAGTCAAATCAGGGGCAATAACTCAGTAATTCTTGATGGAATTTTTACAAAATGTGTGTCTTGCACATCTACAGCTCCTAATGAACACTTCTGCCAAGTAGCAAGGGAATTGGATTGAAACTGTAGGAGGAGTTGTCCGGACAAGATTTTGCGGACAGACCGACCGCCCGACCGACCGCATGACCGACCGGCCGACCGACCGACCGACAGGCTGATTCCAGTATACCCCCCACAAACTTCGTTTGCGGGGGTATAAATACATGAAAAAACGCCAATAATTACCGAGTTTTTATCATTATTATTATTATTATGGCTGTTCCTATTCTGTGTTAGTAACTTTAAAGCTGTTACTGAATAAGAAGGAATAAGTGCATTTTTGAAACAATGAACTAGACTGTCTCAGTAGCGCAAGTGGTTGAATGGCCGACTCTGGTTTTGTAAGTCGTGTCTTCGAATCCAACTTTAAAGAGTTTTTTATTTTTACCTTTTTTTTTTTAATAAGAAAAGTCACGTCATCATAATTTCTTCATAAAAATTTGAACTTTCTCATCCCAAAATAATTATTTGTGTCAAAATCTGGCATAACCCTTTATCAGACAATCCCTTGATTTAATGACGCTGAAGAAAGGGGCTTTTGAAAACGTTGTGAGAAAAGAAAAAAATGCTGTTAACCAGCATTTTCTTCTTTTCCCACAATGTTTTCTATCCTTTCTTGTCCAAATTCCATCAATTCTGCCGCACTGAATTTTGTCGTCTGCAGATGCATTCAGTTTTGACGAGTCTAGAATTGTGTCGTTTGGTAAAGAGTTAGAGATTCTTTAAGGATTAAATTGTTCAGAAATCTGAGGATACAGTAGCCCTATGTCAATGAACCTCAAGATTTGGTCATGCTTCAAGTGTCGTACGGTGTTCTCTTATATCGTGTACTATCAGTACAAATTATCAATAAACAAACTTAAAAACGTCTGACCCCCGAGGGAAATTATTTTATACAGGCGATATGAGACTATTGTAAACAACCAGGTATGCGAAACAACAACATTGTGATAAGTTGTGTACTGTTTCGAAATGGTATTTGGCCCACAACATGCGAAATGAGACCTTCGGACATTTGCGTAAAGCACTTTACGACTACATAAGAATTTTTCAAACAGTAGACTTTCGTGAAACAAAAAACGCACAAAAACGGGAAGTGTCGTCTCGGATTAGTCACAGACTGCACAGGCTGATCTGGGTCGTCACACTGTTACGCATATGTCCGAAGGTCAATTTTCATGTGTTGCAAGCCATTTACAAAATCATGACGGTAGATGCAATGATATCACCCGCTGTTGAAAATGTACTTCTTCCATCCAGAATAGATTTACGAGTACTGTACATCAAGAACATGTACAAGTAAAGTGTAAAAGAAGTCTTATTTGAATCAGAGGTTGAAGGTGCTGATTTTTTATTCAAGAAATCGTTGTTGGATCCCCTTTCTACTAGAAGCTTTTTTCTCCTCTTTTTTTTTTTCTCGAGGTAAATTCCAAAGTTGGTAGCAGTGGTACAGGAAAAATATTTTTAAGCGAGAGCGAGTCAATATCCGGTAAGGTTATCACGATCGATTCTTTTACCTGTTCATCGAAGTCCACCTTGGTGATTTAGATATTGTAAGAAAGAATGCGAATATCTGCAGTTTTATTGTTTTAATTAAACTCTTTACCACACAGTCCCGAGTGTTAACGACCCTGAAGAAGAAAGCCTTTTCCCACAATGTTTTCTACCCTTTCATAGACAATTTTCTCCATTTCACATTGAAATTGTCATCTGCAAATGCCTTCAATTTGGACCAGTCTGGCATTTTGTCGTTTGGTAAAGGGTTAATCGTTTTTTTTTTTCGATTGTGCATTTATCGTGTTTTAACTGCTATTGCATAACGATAATGGGCCCGCATTCACTAACCATTCTTTACCCTTCGAGACGTCCAAATTGAAAGCATTTGCAAACAACAATTCAAATGTGGTTGGAATTATGCTTTCTAGCTGTGAACTGGTAGAAAATACTGTGGGAAAATGAGAAAATGATGGTTACCAGCACAAAATTTTCAAATGCTTTCTTTATCAGGGTCGATATGGTAACAGGTTAATAGTGTTCTTTGTCTCATTCTCAAGAATTTTCTAAATTTCAAAGTCACCAGATTTTTTAATAGCTAGAACACATGTGCCATGCTCTGGCAAAATGGGACTTAACCCTTTACCACACAATCCCGACTTTTAACGACCCTGAGGAAGAAGCCTTTTGAAACCATTGTGGGAAAAGGAGAAAATGCTGGTAACCAGCATTTTCTCCTTTTCCACAATGTTTTCTACTCTATCCATGACGAATTTTGTCATTTGAGTCACCTTTAATTTGTCGTCTGCAACTGCTTTCAATTCGGACCAGTCTAAATTATTGTCGTTTGGTAAAGGGTTAATGCATCTCCGCAATGCATGATACCAAGCAAGTCATTACATGATTGTGAATTTACAAAACCCATTTTGTATAACAACCGACTGAATCATGAGGTAGAATAGTCCTTCGAAGTGCAGAAAATTGACGATCTGCAAAGAGTTTCGACCTATGTCAGCCTTCGCAGACTGTGCAGACTGACATGGGTTGACACTTGCCCCCTTTTCTTAGAGCATGACTCATTAATGGTTTCGCCAATCAGAAATTGTGTTACTTTCTAAATCTACAGCAAGGCTTATAATGGAATTTAAAATTGTCCATGAATACGGGTCCTGTTCTACTTGTCTTGAGAAGTAAATGAATATTACTGGTGTATAATCAATCACTGCGAACAAAGAACTGTCCAGTGAGAGAGGCAGTCCTTCGTCACCGGAAATTACACTTACATAACGATGTCCCGAATTTCGAAACCGAGAACTCCTTACAAAAACCTTACGTGAAAGTGTTTGCAAAAGAATGGAAGATTACATTTGAACAAACAAGCTGAATCAATAGATTAAGAATATGGCTGCAAGTTGAGAGTAGTGGAAAGATTGTTTAAAGAGTTCTTGTTCATAAAGCGTATTTTTATCGATTTTCATTATAGTGTCTCCGTTACCAAACGTCTGTCGTTTGGTTAATTCCTTGACGTTGATGGGGAAAATGAAAGCACTGTGAGGAAAAGAGAGAAAATGCAGGTCACAAGCATTTTCTCTTTTTCACACAATGTTCCCTACCATTTCGGAGACATATTTCTTTATCTGAGTCATATTTAAATTTGTCGTCTGCAAATGCTTTCAGTATGGACGAATTTAAAAGGTTCGGTAAAGAATTAGAACATCGGCTTTTACACCGGAAAAGGGGTCCAAATCATTCAACTAACCTTTTGGCATACCGCATGGTAATGGCGTTCGAAAATTGTCCAGAAAGTCAAGGTCATATCCTCTTGCATGTGGGTAAGACATGCTCACGTGACAGTGACCATTTTGTATCGCTGTGAGCAAAAGTAGTCCCGCTAAAACCGCTGCGAAATTCATATCTCTTTCCTGCCGGCTCACGAAGTTGTCCGTTTACAACCGATTTCTCGCTGAAGAAAGAGAAAAAAAATATCTAGACTTAGTTAGACATTTCTTATTTATTTTTTAAAACCTTTTCAATATGCAAAATGTGCGTATTTAACGATAAACTTGTCGTTAAGATCCAATGACGCTATCCGCGCGGTCTAAAAAATATTCTAAATTTGAAAGTAACACAACTTCCGATTTTTTAAATCAAATGTTTGGCCAATCAAAACTTGTGTTACTTTCTAGAGCTAGAATAAGACTATGAGTGAAAGTAAGAATGGTTGATGAATGCATGTCGTGGTTTGTTTCTATTCTTGTTAAAGGCCTAATAGCGGCCAAAAGACAATGAACAATGCAGGTGTTAAAATACATTTAAATCTAAACCGTGCCTTTTAAAAGTCTGGGAAATATTGTGAAGATGACAATCTGTTACTGTTTGGTCTGTCCAAGTGTTAGTCGCTCGCAGAAGATTGAATCTTAAAATCAGACAAAAAGTAAAATTAAAAAAGTAAAATGACAGGGCGACATGGTAACTTTTTACTTAGTTCTGAAATTCATTTCTCGGCCAACGACTAACACTAGGACCGACCGTACAAAAAACAGGGTCCGTATTCACCAATATTCTTAGTCTTATTTTCCAAGATTTTCTACATTTGAAAGTAACACAACTCCTGATTGGCTAAACCAAATGGTTTAGCCAATCAGAAGTTGTGTTTCTTTCAAATGTAGAAAATTCTGAAGAACAAGACAAAGAACATTCTTAAGAATGGTTGGTGAATACGGACCCAGATTGTCATCTTCACAATTATTTCCATACTTTACTTTTGAAAGGTATGATTTGAATCTAAATACATTGTAGGATTAACACGGCACTGTTTACATTTGGTCGCTACTGTGCGTTTAATGTTTCCAATAAACTTTACAAATGTACATGTCCATTTACTAGCTGCTCTATATGCTTGCAGGGTTGTGTGAAGTGTATAAGGAACTTTAGGGAAACTTGGGGCACTTTAAATACTTTTCTACACTAGCCATAGCATACGACTATCTAAAAGTAATCACTAATATTTGATACTATTCAGCATTTTAATGCTGTGTTTATAGAATTCAAAAGGGAACTAAGAACATTGAAAGCACAATTATATGAACAACGTTCTGCGAAAAGGACGGCTTAATATATCTGCAAAATGTATCGATCGGGGTCTGCCTGTGCATGCTGATTTGGATCGAAACTTTTTGTTATTGGTCAATTTTCTGCATATTAAAGGATCAGTCTACCTCATGATTCAGTCGGTTGTTAGACAAAATGGATTTTATGGATCCCTAATTGTGTGATGACTTGCCTGGTATCATGTATCACGGAGATGCATTAAACCCTGTTTTGCCAGAGCATGGCTTAGATTAAATCTTGATATCTCCTCTTAATGTTTGTAGATAGTGTTAGATGCCTTTTTCGACATTATTTCTGTTTTATCACGACGGCCCCTGCACCTTGAGCCAAATTTAACTTATCATCTACTTCCAATTTCGGCAAGTTTGAAATATTTTCGTTTTGGTTAAAAGTTAACGCTTTACTATACTGCGTGTTTTAACAACCAAGGGGAAAAGAGCTTTACCATTTTACCAAACGACAAAAATTTAGACTGTACCAAATTGAAAGCATTTGCAGACGACAAGTCTAATGTTGCTAAAATGATGATTTGTATCCCTGATAGGGTAGAAAACATTATGGGGAAAAGGTGAAATGCTGGTTACCAGCATTTTCTCCTTTTCCCACAGTGTTTTCAAATGCCTCCCCTGTCAGGGTCGTTAAAAGTCGGAATTATGTGGTAAAGGGTTAAAAAGCATTGTGGGAAAAGGAGAAAATGTTGGTAACAAGCACTTTCGCCTTTCAAACAATGTTTTCTACCCTTTTCGAAGAAAAATCGCATCACGTGAGTCACATTTAATTTGTGGTCTGCAGCTAATTTTAAAATGGACGTGTCTGAGATTTTGTCGTTTGGTAAAAAAAAATTAATGCTTTACCAAACGGCACCGCGTTCTTTTAACGACTCCATAGAACGAAATTCAAGGCTTGAAAGACACTATGCCGGTAGCCTTTTCACACAATGTTTTATAGCCTTTCAAAAACAAATCTCATCATATGAGCCGCATTCAACTTTGTCGTTGGCAATTCACTTTCAATTTTGGCGCCCGCCCTGGTACCTCAGTGGTTAGCGTATCTGTCTCGTGGCCTGGTGGTTGCGAGTTCGATACCCGGTTGAGACCAGTTTTCTTTCCGGCGATTTTTCGCCTTTCACCTGTGATGCATGTGAGAAAAGTAGTCAGTGGCTTTGGAAAGAAAGTTGTGTCAGTACTGGTGTGAGAAAGCCAGGAAACACATGGGTGTGTCATTGACCTCCATGATATGACCTGAGCTGCTAAAATGGCGTTAAACTCCAATACAAACAAACAAACCTTCAATTTTGGCATATTTTTGCCGTTTGGTACTTAATTGAACAACTTTTGTCGTCTTGTAAAAAATTCGAATGTTAAATGCTAGTCTTGAGGTTGACAACTTTTGCAACAATGTTTTTATTTGTTTTCACGTATTCAACCTTATCTCTTACCAGACGACAAAGCATTTGCAGACAACAAATTAAAGGTGGCTCAAATGACGGAATTTGGTCTTTGATAGGTTAGAAATCATTGCGAGAAAAGAAGAAAATGCTGGTTACCAGCTTTTTCTCCTTTTCCCGCACTGTTTTCAAACTTTGAGCCTAAAAACATATTTAAAACCCAAGATCGTTTCGAAAAGACTTAATTATTGTTTGATTTTCCATTATTTTATATGGAGGTCTTCAGTTTAATGTTGCAAATATGTTCTTATTGTCACAGAAAATATGGAAATAATTTAAAATTATAAATGATAAAGAGCACGGTGCTGATGAAGGCAGTCATAGTTAATATATGAGAGATACTCTGGAAAAAGGGGGTTTAATGAATGTCTGTGATGCATAAAAACCAAGCAAGTCATCATATAATTATGGATCCATAAAATACATTTTGTCGAACAACCGACTGGATCATGAGGTGGAATGGTCCTTTGACTTACAGAAAATTTACGAAAAAATTCAAGACAGGTCAGCCTGCACGGACTGCACAAGATGACCTGTGTCGATATTTTTTGCAGATGCATTAAACTCCCTTTTGATGGAGCATGGTTCATAAATGTTTGAAAATAGAAATATATATATTATTCATAATTGGAATCAACCATTTGAAATAAGGCTAATATGTCTATAAACGCCCCCCCCCTTTTTTTTTTCCTTTTTCAAAAAGTTATTTACAAATGGCAATTTCATACTTGTCTTTTTTTCCGAAATGGTAATAAAATTGTCTGTAAATCAAAAATACTGAATAAATATTCAAAACATTGTTTTATTGAAAAATGCTGCCTCAAATATAAATCATGTCATGCACTGTCGAAAACAACTATACTAAAGTCACTAACTGTTCCGTTGTTTCTTCTATTCTCAATAAAAATTTTAATAAAAGAATGTAACAATAGATTTAAAAAAAAAAAAAAAGATAAAACAGATTGAAGCATACATACATTGTTTTGAGAAAATTGTTTTTTTTTTAATCAAAATTCTATGTCAACGTCGCAAACCAGAAATCCGCGAATGTTTCCTTTGATACAGCGAAACTGATTATAAAGAATTTTTATTCAGTACTGGTATTATAGTGTTTATGTCAGTTTTACGGTCCTTCAACCGTACCGACCCCTTCACCCTTTCCCATAACTAACAGTTATTTTACAAGAAACATTGTGGAAAATGAAGCCTCAGCTCGTCACGAGCAGTGGCTTCTTTTTTCTATAAAGTTTTCCAAATTTTATTAAGAAGTAAAATGATTAGTTGGATCTTTTTTGTGTGTTTGGGGGAAGTTATTTTTTTAAATGTCTACAAGAATTACTGGCGTAAAATTGTGCACAGGGTAAATCTTCCAATGTGTATCCAATGTTGAAAATCAGTACACTCTAGTCATGAATTGTATATGGTTATTTTGTTAACATTTTTGTCATTTATCTTTTGCCATGATTCTTGTATTTCTATTAATTGAGTGTGTGGTGTTTGACGCTTTTTTCAAAATTATCTCAGTTATATTTCGTCGGACAGTGCAGCTATCCGCACTTGCCTGTAACTACTTCCACCTTTTTTTTTTTCGCACATTACTGTATTCTTTCCAAGGCACTGGCAGCTTTCCCACTGAACAATCGTCGAAACAATAATCAGTCGTTTCTAAAATGTGTAAGTCTACATGAAAATAGCCCGGCCGGGCAGCTAAGTAGTTAGCGTATCTGACTCGTGACCTTGTGGTTGCGGGTTCGATACCTGGTTGAGGCAAACTTTTTTTCCGGCTCTGTGTGTCTGTGTCTGTCTGTCTGTCTGTGTCTGTCTGTCTGTCTGTCTCCACATTTCCACCTTTTTTTCACGCGTCTAACAACAAATTATCCACGTGCATCTAAAACGGGCATTTCTGTGTAACCCCTTTACCAAATAACCCCGAGGAGAGATGCTTTCTGCCACCCCCACTCCTTTTTCAATAAAAAATTCCATCCTTTGACCCACAAATAATTTGTCATCTGCAAATGCTTTCAATATGGACAAGTCTAAAATACTGTCGTATAATAAAGGGATAAACATTTAGCCAACAACACCGTGTTTTAACAACCCTAGAGGCACTTTGAGAACATTGTGGGGAAAGGAGAAAATGCTGGTTACCGGCATTTTCTACTTTTCCTATAATGTTCTCAACCAGAAAAGGAGAAAATGCTGGTAAACGGCATATTCTCCTTCTTCCACAATGTCATTGTAACCTTGCAGGAACAATCTCAACCAAAATTAGCTTTTCATCTGCAAATTCTTTGGATTTGGGTAAGTCCTTTTTTTTTTCAGGCAAGTAAATAGTTAGGTAACCTCGATTAAGGTCTAGCGTTTGTCATACAAGATCGATTACAGATTTCAAGGTTTTCCTGATTTGTATTCAGTGCACATGTGTGGAATATAGAGTTACCCCATTAATCTCCCGCAAAACATACTTCCGTAGTTTGTTTCGCAAAGTCCCGTTGTCTGTGCATGTCAGTATTCTTCGAAGATTTGACTCGTCTATAGTGACGCATCACGGTCCTGTACGGGACAAATATTAATACGCGGTGCGTAAATTGCCGCTTAAACAGTGCAGGCGGGAAATGGCAATAAATGATAAGTCTCTGGAAAAATCAAGCAAGTTTTTCACTAAGAAAACAAAATGGTTTCAAACGGGGAAAATACATCTTTTTTTTTTTTCTAAACACCAATTATCGTTTACTGCAAATCTCTGTAGACAGTTTCTAAATATAGACATGGGGAAAACAGGGATTTGTACAACAGGCTGACAACAAAAATAACGTCCTGCCTTGCTGGGCTTAAACCAGGGCTTTTCCCAAGCTTATAAGGGCTATGTTTATAAATGTCTGATGCATAGGTTATAGGGATGCCAATTCATCTCCAGTCACAGTTCTAGATAGCTATACCAATGATATTCAATGACCGAATAACGCACATGCAAAAAGATGTACGGCCTTTAAGCGGACTGATATGTAACCGGCCTAGTCAGGTTCGAGAAGGATACAATGCAGAAAGAAACCAAAGCTATTTTAATTTACATTTTATTAATAGTTTAAATTTCCCATTTACTGAAATGAATATGAAATATGAAGAGAAGATAGAAATAGTCAGAGAGAGAGAAGAAGGCTCAGTGCTGGTTTGCTGTAGGTAAAAGTTACCTTTGGAGCTAGTTAGCGACTGGGCAGAACAGAGCTAAAACCCTGCCTTATATACCCAGAGTGAGAGTGGTTACACAAGAAAAGCATGCAGCATGCAACCTAATAAAATAAAACCTAATAAATCAAAGTACTGAAAGCACTGTCCGTTACAGATACAACAAAAATGAGAGGCGAGTATTAAGGGTGAAAATTGAAAATTTTGCAGACTTTTTCTGGTAAAAGATTAAAATTATGCACCCGCAAAGCTGAAGTTCAAAAAAATGCCTCATTTCAGTTCGGAGGCTTTGCCGCCCCCCCCCCCCCCCCCCACCTTGAGGAACTTCGCCCCTTAAACCCAGCTAGGGAAGACCCTTTGACCTCCCTTCCAAACTGCGTAAATTCAAAAAGGCCTAGCAACACGCACTGATAAATTCGTTGAAATGTAATGCGTAGATAGTTAAAATAAAGCACGAACGACAGAAAACCAAAAGTATTCGGTTTCTAGTGTCTGAAATGCTCGAAGTAAACTTGTTTTTCTCCATCAGCTATTTATCTCTATAATTGTGTAATTCGTCTCGATGTTTGTAAACAGAGAAGGTGATGTAAATGAGCCAGCCTCTGTCAAAAGGGAGCTTGATGCATCTGCAAAAAGTATCGACCGACGTCAGGCTGCGCAATCCGTGTAGGCTGACCTGGGCCGAAACTTTTTGCTTTTGATCAATTTTCTGCAAGTCCAAGGACCATTCAGCCGGTTGCTAGACGAAATGAGTCCGTATTCACCAACCATTCTTAAGAATATTCTCAGTCTTATTCTCCAAGATTTTCTAAATTTGAAAGTAACTCAACTCCTGATTGGCTAAACCAAATGGTTTAGCCAATCAGGAGTTGTGTTACTTTCAGATGTAGAAAATTCTGGAAACAAGACAAAGAACGTTCTTAAGAATGGTTGGTGAATACGGACCCTGGACTTTATGGATCCATGGTTATGTGATGACTTGCTTAGTATAACTCGTTACGCAGTTGCATTAAACCCCTTTTGCTAGAGCATAATTCAAGTACATCTAACATTACAACCGTTACTCAAAGCCTCAATCGTCATAGTTTCCTGTCATCGGGTCCTAGAGACTTCAATTGGAAACAAAACTTATTGTGTAATTGTTTGGCGACAGCCTCTTACAACCAAGGTTGTAGTTTTGATCCATTGATGGTCACGGTTAGCCTGGATTCCAGTCCAGTCATTTCTTTCTTTTTTTTTTTTCCCTTTTAGCTCCGCGGATTTTTTAAGAAAACGTCTAAATGTTGTCGTAGCCTTGGTGTCGTCTGTATTGTCGTCGAGGTGGTGCAAAAAGTTTGAGATTTTATAACATATCTTTCATTAGTGAAGATATTTACGTCAAACTCGGACTATTTGTCAACTGTCAACCCATACAACAGGAGCAGGTAACCATCAAAACATTTTTGACACGGTAATGCTCCATTTTTCGACTGATAATTTTCAAAAGCTCTGACATTTTATATTATCTCTGTCATAACTGAAGATATTTATTTCATGGACAAGCTGTTTACTATCAAAAGGGGAACCCATACAACAAGGGCAGATAACTTTAAAAGTACTCTTGATACAGTTATGTCCCTTTTTCCACTTTAAATTTTCACTACGAGCAACTGCAGCCGAGCGTTGGCACTCGCATGCGGTGCTCTTGTTTATATTCGGACGTTACTTTGTCAAAAACGACTAATAATTACGGAACCTATAAACAGTTCATTGACCTACACATGTATAAATCGTGAAAAGGGAACGAGAAAAAGAGTGATTAAAAATTTATTACCGCCTGGACCCAGGCCTGGTCGGTATTAACCGTTGGAACTACCCACACCTTCGTGCACTGGCTGTTAACGATACCAGGACGCAATCACCAATGTGCTCAAGTGCCGGTTTGATTGTGCCATGTTTGACTGAATTTGCGTTTATTTATCGTCGACATCGGTTGCCCATAAGGGCGACGCCCCCTGAAGGCTGTTAGTTATGATATGGGAGATAGTGTAAGATAAAGGACGAAGCCCGTCTTAAGTTACGTCTGGTTCTTTAACGTGTTCGTTGTACAGTACCGTCACATCCCACGGACTATGAGTAATTTTAGTTCTCCAACCGTGGGAATCGAACCTACACCCTCAAGTGACCCAAAACATAACGTTTACGAGTCCTACGCTCTACAACCTGAGCTGTACGGGCCAGTCGAATGTATTTGAATTTGTGCAATTAATGTATGTCTAACCATTTACTGCCAGGCTGATTTTTAAAATACCGCACCCAAAGAAGCGTTTCAAATTTACATGAGCGTGACTCATAAAATAACTCGTTTGAGACGAGCGATTTCATTGGACCAAGATGCCAGGAACCAAAATCCGACCAATGAAATGCCTCGATACATTTTGATCACGTGACAACAATTATGGCTGCTTCCTTGAAATTTGAGTGAATCGATCAAACATCGGACGATTTGGAGCTGTATTCTTCGTGTTATTATTAAACAATGAAGGTTGGTTAAAGATATTTACTTGTTTTATCAAACCGATAAGTATTTTGGCCATGATCTTGTACAGAATAGTAGATTTACTCTGACAAGCGCACTGAACGAACCCATGTCGGACCAAACAATTTCGACCTATTTGTCGAGAAACCGGCTTCTGTAGCACAAATCATTGAACGTTTAGTCATGAAACCACGTTATTTTTCGCTAGAAAAATGTGTAATGAGCTAGATAAAGTAGACCTTATGTGATTATCTGTAATATTGACGAAGTAACTTGTGTTTTTGTGATGACAAGTAGACTTTGCCGATAATGTCAGTTGCATCCCTTGTATTATATATACATGTAAAACATAAAAAACGCTAAAAATCCCTGTGGGTTAAATGAGATGGTAAGTACTTTGCGGTTGGTTAAGCAGGTTTGGGTAGAATTTGCGAAGGACACTCCCTGAAAGGGCGGAACAATATCTATCCTTTATTCATTTTGACTGGTTCACGAATGTGGATGTATATTTCGGGTATTAGGCTTGTTTATTTCACCCGGGGTCTATATTTAGTAACTGTTCGTCACGAAAAGTCATTCTGTATGTCAGTCCATTCAAATCTGTATTAACCCTTTATCAAACATTCCCGTTTTTAACGACCTCGGGCGCCTTTAAAAACACAGTGGGAAAAGAAGAAGCAGCTACATGGTTACCACTTCTTCTCTATTTTGTCTTGCAAATACCCCCGCAGTTTTAACAAAGTAACGTCCGAAAATGCAAAAGGAAAAAAATGATCGAGCTGGATCCCAGGCTAGCAAATACCCTGAATCTGGACATGTCTTAACCCTTTCCCAAACGATAAAATTTAGACTGGTCCAAATTGAAGAGCTTGCAGACGACAATTTTAAATTTGATGAAAATGGCAGAAAGTTCGCAAAAAGGGTAGAAAACACTGTGGGAAAAGGAGAAATTGCTCGTTACGAGCAATTTCTCCTTTTCCCACAGTGTTTTCAAAAGACTTGTACTGCAGACACGTGAAAACCAGGGCTTGTTTGGGAAAGGGTTAAATCAGTCCATGTATGTTGTTTGTTACACAGGATGCCAAACATGGGAAGTGAGACAACTAGCTCCGCATTCACCAACCATTCCTGTTCAGCCCTCATCGCTCCGGTGGTAGAGCGTAGGATTTGTAAACATGAAGTATTGGGTCACTTGGGGATGTGAGTTCGAGCTCCACGGCTGGCCATCTAAAATTACTAATAGTCTTTCGGATGAGAGATGACTAGTCTCTTACAATTCTTTTGTAGAATGGTCATATACTTTTTACTAAATGTGTTTTAACTTTGCCTTGTATATGAATGAGACTTATAATAAAAAAAAAAGGTGAGACGTTAACCCTTTCCCAAACAAGGCCTGGTTTTCACGTGTCTGCAGTACAAGTATTTTGAAAACACTGTTGGAAAAGGAGAAATTGCTCGTAACGAGCAATTTCTCCTTTTCTCACAGTGTTTTCTACCCTTTTGGAGAACTTTCTGTCATTTTCATCAAATTTAAAATTGTCGTCTGCAAACTCTTTCAGTTTGGACCAGTCTAAAATTTATCGTTTGGGAAAGGGTTAAACCGAGGTCCCGTGTGACGGTGCTATACACCAAGCACGTTAAAGAACCAGGCGTAACTTAGGATGAGTTTCGTCCTGTATCTTGTACTACCTCCCGTAACAAAAAACTAGTCTTCAACGGTTGCCCATATGGGCAACCGGTGGCCACGATAAATAAACGCAAATTCAGTCAATCAACCATTCTTAGTTTCATTCTTATTCTTATTACAGATTAAGAAAGTAACACATTTTCTGACTGGTTTAGTTAATTAGAAGTTGCATAACTTTCACTTTCAAATTAAGAAAATTCTTGAGAATCAGACATATTGGATTGTGCAGTCTGATCTTACATTGATTAGTTAGTTGATTGGTGTTTAAGGCTGCTTTCAACATCATTTCCGTCACAAAATGGCCACAGCTCACATGTTCACGTACGTATGTCCTGAGTTTCACTAGTCCCAGGCTAGCGGCTCTGAAGTATCCTACTCAAGGACCCAGTGCTTTGGAGAGGATCGAACAGGGATCTCCATGTTCCGAATCCTGTGCTTTTTTCTGTACTACTGAGCCACGCGGGACCCCCGTGTCCGTATTCACCAACCATTCTTAAGAACATTCCTAGTCTTATTCCCCTGAATTTTCTAAATTTGAAAGTAACCCAACTTCTGATTGGCTAAACCATTTGGTTTAGCACATCAGAAGTTGCGTTACTTTCTTAATCTAGTATGAGACTTAGAATGAAAATAAGAATGGTTGATGAAAATGGAACCCCGATCTTAACTCGGATACCTCCGCAATTTGATTCTGCGCTCAGCCCACGTACCCACAAGAGAAAAACCCTCAAACTTAACTCTTTACCAATCAATCCGCTATTTTTACGATCCTGGGTCCGTATTCACCAACCATTCTTAAGAACATTCTCAGTCTTATTCTACGGAATTTTCTAAATTTGAAAGTAACGCAACCTCTCATTGGTTAAACCATTTGTCTTAGCCAAACAGAATTTGTGTTACTTTCAAATTTAGAAAATGTTGAAGAGTAAGAATGAGAATAGTCTTAAGAATGATTGGTGAATACAGACCCTGAAGACAAGGGCATTTGTAAACATTGGCGAAAAAAAAAAAGAAATTGTTGATTACCGGCATTTTCTCCTTTCCCCCCCAATGTTTCTGGCCGTTTCTAAAATATCAAACGTATTATCAGTCATTTCAATTTGTCGTCTGCAAGCGGTTTCAGTATGGACACGTCTGCCAAGTATTTGTCGTCTGGTACAAGATTTAACTCTTCACCAAACAACAAAATTTAACCCTTAAGCGGCTGAATAAATGAAACGAAAATTTCTACTCAATAGTAAAAACCAAAACATTGTGGTTTCAAAGTTGATTTCATTGGAAAGTAAATACCGTATCGGACGGTGTAGATCAAAGATCAGACTGCAAGTTTTGTGCAGTCTGATCTTAATCTACACTGTCTGCAAAAGCCTCTCGAGTCGCACGTAGCAGCCTAGGGGTTAAGACTTGTTCCGTTTAGAACGCATTTGCAGACGAGACACTAATGTGGGGCAAATAACGCAGTTTGTCTTTGAAACGGTTGAAAACATTGTGGGAAAAGGAGAAAATGTTGCTAACCAACATTTTCTCCTTTTCCAACAATGTCCTCGAAATAGCTCCCATAGGGACATTAAAACTCGGGATCGTTCGGTAAATTGTTAAACTCTTTACCAAACGACAAAATTTTGGACTTGTTCAAATTGAAAACGTTTGAAGACGACAATTTAACCCTTTCCCCAAACGACAAATTTTGGACTGGTCCAAATTGAAACAGTTTGCAGACGACAACTTTAAATTTGATGAAAATGGCAGAAAGTTATCAAAAAGGGTAGAAAACACTGTGGGAAAAGGAGAAATTGCTCGTTACGAACAATTTCTCCTTTTCCCACAGTGTTTTCAGAAGACTTGTACTGCAGACACGTGAAAACCAGGGCTTGTTTGGGAAAGGGTTAAACAATGCTTTTGATTTTTTTTAAGAGCAGAAAACATTGTTGGAAAAAGGAGAAAATGTTGTGTTTTAGCATTTTCTCCTTTTTCCAGAATGTTTTTAAAAGCATTTTTCCCCTGGGTCGTTAAAGCTCGGGACTGGCCAGTAAAGCTTTTAACTCTTTACCAAACGACAAAATTTTAGACTGGTCCAAATTGAAAGCATTTGCAGACGACAAAATAAATGTGACTCAAAAATTGCAGTTTATTTTGAGAAGGGTAGAAAACATTGTGGAAAAAGGAGAAAATGCTGGTTACCAGCATTTTCTCCTTTTCCCACAATGTTTTCCAAAGCCTTTTTTTCTCAAGGTCGTTAAAAGTCGGGATTGTGTGGTAAAGGGTTTTTAAGTACTCAAGGACTCATGCATTCAAAAAATGCATCGAAATATCGTATTTCAGCCACGCTGAATTCTTTATATAGCTTTCTAAAACAGAATTGTCAAGGTTGGAATATTATTTATGAGCTGAGGTCGCGACGTACAGTTTGATAACTCGTGTACCAGACGACATAATTGTAGATTTGTCCAACTTGAAAGCATTTGCAGACGACAATGTAAAAGGTGGCACATATGATGAGACGGCGAAACAGGAAGAATGCCATTTTACTTGACCCGTTATAAACGTCTATTTAAATATTGGTTTAAGCTTGTAAATAACAACAAAAACGAAAAAAATATTATCCTTTCAAATGTTTACACAATGCTAAGAGCAGATGCCGAATCTGGAAAATTAAATTGGTTCTCTAATATAAAAGATTTATTGGGACGCTATGGATTCGCAGATGTTTGGCTTAACCCTTATAGTGTTCATTCAGATAGTTTCATTCGTACTTTTGAACAACGTATTTTAGACTGTTTCAAACAAACTTGGCATGAAAATATGGAGAAAACTGAATCGTTATACTCATATAAGCTTTTCAAAATAGAATTTGGCATTGAAAAATATTTAAAAATTTTACCTAAACAATTAAGAATTTATCTGTCAAAATTACGTATGTCATCTCATAATTTAAGAATAGAAGCAGGACGATATGGGAGGGTTAAAACTATAAGAAGTGAAAGGTATTGTTTGAAATGTAATACCCATGATATTGAGGATGAGTATCATTTTATTTTAATCTGCCCGCTGTACACTGAATTGAGGAATACATATATAAAGAAATACTATAGAAATAAACCAAGTTTTATAAAATTTTGTACCTTAATGTCATCAGAAAATCACAATGAAATAAAAAAGTTAGCAATATATGTTAAAAAGGCCTTATCAATAAGAAACCTATAGTAGGTCCTACTTTATCTTATGTAAGTTCATTCTAAAAAGAAGCATTTATATCAATAACAATAGTATTATTGTTATATCATCCGTTTGAGTATTATTTCAGCACTATTCAGTATTATTCTTTGACATGTTTGATGTTTCTATGTACACATGTTATTTATCTTATTAATATGTAATGACACTTCGTTAGCACGTCGTTAGTACGGTATGTTATATAACATCCCGTGTTCTTGTCTTTTGCAAATATGTCTTGCTATATTTACAAACCAACCAATGATAAATCGTGACTATTATTGTATGTCATTGTTGTATTGTCATGATGAGGTACTGTATGTACAAATCGTAAATAAATCTATGTCTATGTCTATGTCACATATGATGAGATTTGTGTTTGACAGAGTAGAAAACATTGTGGGGAAAAAGGAAAGAGTGGAAGAAGACCAGTCTTTTCCTTTCCGATCTTGATTTCCTCTTTAATCAAGTTAACTCTTCGCTAGACCACAAACTGGTAGCCTTGTCCAAATTGAAATTTTTTGCAGACGACAAGATAAACGTGACACAAATGATGATACTTGATTCTAGGGTAGAAAACATTGTGGGAAAAGAAGAAAATGCTGGTTACCAGCATTTTCTTCTTTTCTATCGATGTTAGTAAAAACTTTCCACAAGGTAGATAAACCGAAAATGTTTGGTAAAGGTTTAACTGTGTATCAAACGACAAAATTCTAGGTTTGTCTAAATTGAAAGCATTTGCAGACAACACCATAAATGTGACACCCCCACCGCCCCCCCCCCCCCCCCATTTTTTTTTCTTTTGTTTTGGGAAGGGTATAAAAAGTGGGAAAAGGAGATGCACTTTCTCCCTTTTCCACAGTGCTTTCAAAGGCTTTCTTTCCTTTGGGCCGTTAAAATAGGGTTGTATGATAAAGGGTTAAATCCGTCAGCTCCTGTAAAAGACTTTTCAATCTTGTCATGTAACAGATAACTTTAGAAAACATTGTGGTAAAAGGCCTTAACTATTGCACTTAAAGAACAATTTGTCTATCGGACTGATGTGGGAGCTAAGGACGGCTAAAACAGTTACCTGTTTATTTAGAAGGGGGTCTAAGCATTCGGCAAACCTCGAGTGAACTGTTGATGATGTAGTTACGGAATCGGCCAAGTTGGGACGATTGGGGGGGGGGGGGCTCTAGGGATGAGCCCCCTACCCCGCCATAGTCATTATTGATCTACTTACCGTCTTCATCTTTGCTAGTTCCAGCTCTAAAATGTCTTTTTGGCACAATAGTAATTGAGCCACGCTCTGGCAAAAGGGGTTTAATGCATCTCCGTGATGCATGATACCAAGCAAGTCATTGCATAATTATGGATCCATAAAATTCATTTTGTATAACAGCTGACTAAATCGTAGGATACTGGTCCTTTGACATGCAGAAGATTTACCAAGGACAAAAAACAAAAAATATCAACCAGGTCAGCCTGCGACTGCGCAGGCTGACCTGGATCTATAGTTTATGCTGATGCATCCAGCCCTCTTTTCACAGAGGATGGCTCATACATATTTGCAAAAAGCTTCTCCCAAAACATTCCTTCGCGTATGTCTTGGTGTACATAACGTGAAGGCAGGGAGTGCCAGTTACTATAAATAGCAACAATGACAACAATTCAATAGAATTTTATTATCAGGAAGTGAATTAGTTTACGACATAACGATAGAATTACGGGATTTCGAGTGTTTTCTTTGAATACTTTTCAAAAGACTACGAAATGAATATAAAAAACCCGAGAGAGTTTAACAGGGAAACAGTCACTCAGATAGACAGGGTAATTCCAAGTTTCAACGAACCTGAGGGGAAAAAAAAAAAGCTTTTAAACTAGCGATCGCTAGTCTATTGCTATGGAGGGTAACCCAGAGGTCAAATTTAAACAAACAAAAAAAAAACCAAATACTGCTCCGCAAAAACAATCTTGTTAGAAATCGCAATTTTATTACATGTGACAATTTTGATATGAACAACAAAATCTCTACCAATCCAATTTTAACGACGTTTACTTACAAAGTCATAGACTGTACAAAAAGTCATTGATAAGGTACAAGATGTTTGCTTATATGTAAATTATATCAGTGCAAATCCGGTCCGTCTTACTTACCCCAACGCAACCTTTTTCTTTCTCGCGTTTTTTGCGGGTATTGCAGGTCTCGTCTAGCTACGAGTTCGTCCAACCGATAAGAAAGTGAAAAGGCATGGAAAGTTTATTAAAACGTGAACTCTAGAAAGTATTCAAATGCCAGATCATCAAATTGATTTATTCTTTATTCTATTTTATTTTATTTTTCAATAAGAGATCCACAATCAGAATTTTTGTCGAGCCCGCCTACGGCGATGTGCGTTAGTGCGTGCGTGTGTCCGTCCGGAGTTGTCTGGATCAGAATCTATATCAGCAAAAATGTTCTCCTTCTTGAGTAGAAGTGCAATTTGAAACATTTGTTCATGTAGGTCCAAGGTCAGTGTCACACTTGAAGGTCAAATGATAAAATTGTGATACAGAGCTTGTCCGATCTACATCTTCTACAATTATCGATGGATTTAAGAATAATTTTACACAAGTGTTCTCCTTTACCAGTAGACGTGCTATCTTAATCATTTGTTCACTTAGGTCCAAGGTCAATGTCACTCTGAAAGTTTAAATGATAAAACTGTCATTAATAGAGCATTTCCGAGCCATAAATTCCACATTTTAAGGTAAGACCTGTGTAATGGAAAACAGCTATTTCCACTAAAATATCATCCTGCAAAATTAGCTATAATTAAAAATGAGTATTATTGAACTACTTTCACCTTTTCATTTTTTCCATTTTTTCCTTTTTTGAATTATCATTTATAAATTTAAAACCGCTATATTCTCAATTGAAAAAGAGATAATAATTACCTCCCTTTTTAGAAAACAAACAAAAGTATCAAAAAAAAAGTTTCAAGATAGACATAAACGGAATTTCTGATTCATTAGAAATGTGCAAAAATATTATTTCGGCATAAATCCTTATTTATCCTTATTTAACTACCAATTAGAATTTTTGCCCAATGTTCACCGGAAGTGCATTACACAGGTCTTACCTTAAATGGATTTCAAAATATCTTGGCACCATTGTTCTCCTTCATGGGTAAATGTGCCATTTAGAATATTTGATCACATGGGTCCAAGGTCAAGATCACACTTTAAGGTCAAACGGTAAAATTATCATGAATAAATTTTGTCAAAGCCATAACGTGTACATATATGGATGGGTTTCAAAATAAATTTGCACAGTTGTTCTCCTTTATGAGTAGATGTGTCATTCAACAAAAATGTTCAGGTAGGTCCAAGGTCAAGTTCAAGCTTGACGGTCAAATGATAAAAGTTTTGATAACTTTTCTACTTTAATGAGTAATAAGTGTCTTTCTGAACTACTTCAGTAGTACCAAGGTCAAGGTCACCCATAAAGGTTATAAATTAAGCTTCAACTTGTTCATAAAAAGGAAATAATCCTATCCCCAAGCCAATGTGAAAACAAAGGATCTGAAGTAAGACAGATGTGCACTGATTGGTTGGTTACTTTTTGTCCTTATGAGGTTCTGTCCTAACTCCCTCGTGGTGGGCTCGATATGTTTTTCTCCCGGGTAATCTTCTAGTTTCGTGGTATGGCCGATTGTGACAAGTAAATGGCTGTGCACGGTGGACAAAGTTACCGGATCCAATGGATTTAAGCACCGGATTGGACCTGGTCTAAACGTATCCAACTTATAACCGGATAGGACCGGATCGGGCTTTATAACCGTGTTGGACCATTCTTCTTCAATCTTTTTTCTCAATGAAGTTTTATCTGAACTAGGGCCGCTTACTCCACATTTGCTAGTCTGTCAGTACTTTGATTTCTTAATTTCGCCTTCATGAGTAAAGGTATCATGTAGAGAGCAACTTTCAAAAAAGTGAACTTGAAACGCCTGGGTTCTTTTTTCTTTCAGTGGTCAATAAACTGTTTAGGTATTCTTAACCCTTATCCTCATACCAAACAATCCTATGTTTTGACAACCCCGGGGAAGTCACCCATCACTGAGTATCAGTTATTTCTCTGCCAACTCTTTGCACAGTTTTTTAGCCTGGGCTTGGCTTGCCAAGCAAAAGGCCATAGGAATCGTATACCAAAATTTCAACTCCATCCAGGCATTTACGGAAAAACCCGAGTCAAGCATTTACGGAAAAACCTGTGTAAAAGTGAAAAGTTCCGCATGCAATCCATCTCACTACGCTGAAGGAAACGACCCCCTTTAAATAATAAAATATTTCGATTTGAACATCACAGTAAGTTTTAATTTCACAACGAACTTTGAAAGATGTGCGATTTTAATCGTACGAAAATGTTGACTGAGAATTTGGGGCCGTCGTGAGGTTATTCATAACTGCAAATTCGTGCGCTTAACAGTGAAAGAAACAACTGGCAAACCTCGGGTAATCGTTGATCAAATGTTTTGATGTAGGTACGCAATCGACCTAGTTGTGACGAGTGCTGTTGCCGAGCACTAATCGGGATCGTTCGTTTATCCTTTTTCTACACACCATGTGAATGACAAATAATGATCTAGCGTATTTTACACAGACGATGTGCTCTTTCTCTCAAAAAGGTGTGTCAAAACCTCGGCAAGATTTTAATTTTCGTAAAATTACTGTGCGCCTCGTGTCTGAAGTTATAAATATGTATTTGATTGATACATATGCCTTATTAAAATTTTCTTCCTGTCAGAATTGTCCAGATATGACATCTCGGCCCATAACCATTTCGACCCATAGCAAACTCGGAGCATACAATACCAAATATGTATTAAAGTTTGTAACATGAGCCATTGAAAACCAGTTAATCTTTAAAAAACGATGAAATTTTAGACTTGTCTAAATCGAAAACATTTGCGAAGGGCAAGTTAGATTTAGCTAAATTGTTGGTTATTGGCTGTGAAAGTGCAGAAAACCTTGTAGGAAAAAAGAGAGCATTTTTTTTTTTTACCAAAAGGTTTTCATGAGGCTATATCCTTGGAGTCCTTAAAACTCGAGAATGTGTGGTCAAGAGTTAAGTAACTGGTGGGCGTTTTATATCGAAGATCAAACTTGATATTCAGTGCAATCTGATCTTGATCTCCATAGGTATTTAGGCTGACCGGGGTCGAAACTTTTTGCTTTTGGCAAATTTTCTGCCTATCAAAGGACCAGTGTACCTCATGATTCAGTCGGTTGCTCCACAAAATGGATTTTATGGATCCATTAATATATGATGGCTCTATTGGATCGATGGTTCACGGAGATGCATTAAACTCCCTTTTGCCAGAGCATGGTTCATTTGTTTTTCATAATCACAACCAGGAGCTCTTCAAATTTATCAATCCTAGATGACTTTACTCAGATGAGGGCTTTAGGTCCAACGGCCCTCTTGTTCATAAAAATCGGCTTTCCAACTTGGTTGATCATGGCAACTTGGACTTTCAATGCGAAAGTTGAAAAGTGGCATTTACAGCAGATATTTTGACAAAACTTTTATAGAAATGTACCTTGAGCAGTCTTGTACCATCCATATGATTTTATTCAACTGGTAGCCTTTAGCTCATCTGTTTACGAAAAAAGCGTCATGCTATTGTCAAAGCCTATGCGTCATTGTCGTCATTTTCGACATGTTTTAATATCTCTGTTATTCCTGAAGATATTTACTTCAAACTTGTACAAGTAAGTTACTGTCAAAAGGGGTACCCATATAACAGGGCAGGTAACCATCAAAATATTTTTACACAGTTATGCCCTTTTTTTATTGCTTTAAATTTTCAGAACTTTTGAAATTTTATCATATCTGTCATTAATGAAGACACTTACTTCAAACTTGAACTTTTCGTTAACTATTAAAAGGGGAATTTATATCAGTACAACAGAGGTAGGTAACCACCCAAATATTTTGGCAAAGTAATTAGTTATGTCCCTTTTTCGACTGAGAACTTTTAGCTCAGCTGTTTATAGAGACATGGTATTTTCATAGCCCTAGTGCCATCATGTTCGTCGTTTATGTAGTCGTCAAGCAAAATATTTGACATTTTACAATATCTTTGTTGTTACTGAAAATGTTTACTTAAAACTTGGACAAGTTGTTAACTATCAAAAGGGAAACATAGACAATAAGGGTAAATAACCATCAAGTTATGTCCCTTTTTCAAATTTGTGTTTTCACTGAAAATCAACCGAGCATTGGCGCCCGAATGCGGACGTCTTTTTATTTGTTGCCATAGAAATCAAAACTTAAAAATAAAAGAAATACGTAAAAGACTGTCTTCTCAGAAACCAAATCGTGCTCTGTGATATTAGCCTTTGTGTTTTTCCTTGTGATTGCTCAAAGGACATGGTTACTATTTCATCCTATAGACTGAGTGTGGTAAAATGAAAAAAACTGATTCATTGCTCGGCCACTGTGGATTTTTGCACTTTCCAGAAATATTCCCTGCTGTTGCATGCTGTTCATTTTGGTTTGTTACCATGATTTTTGCCAAAGCAACGTAAAGGAAGAAAATAGGAAGCAGAAAATCCTTTGAGAATTATCTCCTTTCAACCCATACAGACCATGAGACCAAGGCTATACAAAAATACTCATTATATTGGTCTTTACAAATTTATATTTTTCCATTCTGTTGTCAACCTCACAAACTGTCAGTGTGAGACATGTAGATATTTTTTATTATTCTGTACAAATGTGATAGCAGTTTTTAAACCTGTACAAATGTGATAGCAACTTTGAGCTTCTGGGCCCCATTTTCCTACCTCTTCACCCGTTCTGATGCCCAGGCCTTCAGCGCCTTCAGCGCTTTTTTTTTTTTTTTTTTTTACAGGCTACAAGCTGCTTTCCCGCTGTGTTGAAAGAGAAAATGTATTTAGTTTGCAAGCCTAGAGCATTACCACTAAGCTACAGCCGGCCTCCAGAGAGAGAGAGAGAGAAAGAGAGAGAGAGAGAGAGAGCACAAGGGGTCAAAGGGAGATCAAGCTTATTTGGATGAAACTGGGGACAAAATTACTTCATGTATACCGCTCTCAACAAAGTCAGTCGAACGTGACACTAATTTTAATATGCATGACCTATATTTGAACCATGCTCTGTGAAAAAGGGGCTAAATGCTTTCTGCGAAAAGTATCGATCAGCAGTCCGCGCAGGCTGACCTTGGCTGACACTTTTCGTTATTGGTCAGTTTTCTACGTGTCAATGGATTAGTCTACCTAATGATACGGTTGTTTTTTTTTTTTAAGTGGCTATTATGGATTCATGATTATGTGCCAAGCCCCTGTAGCTCAGTCGGTAGCGTACAGGACTTGAGAACAGGAGGTCACCGGCTCGGCCAATTTCTTTCCGTGGAATGATGATAGTCGTTGCGACAGGATTCATTCCTCTCTCAGCGCTGATCATTGTTTCGACCATGGATATGTGGGAAAGCAGCCAGTGGCTTGGAAAGAATATTGTGCGGAGTACTGGTAAAAGAAACTCCAGGAAAGCATGGATAGGTGCACTGGCCGTCGCGATATAACTGAAATAATGTTGAAAACGGCGTTAAACACCATACAATCTATCAATCAGTCATAATTATATTACTGCTTTCTTGGTATAGTGAATCATGGAGATGCATTAAGTCCCCTTTTGCCAGAACATGGCTCGTTTACAAAAAGACTCTACATGTACATAATTTATGAGTGTCATTAGTAACACAGAAATCCATAATTCTTTACCCAGGTATTTTTTTTTTTTTTTAATTAGAAATATGGACAAAATATTTTAATCTGGTATAGAGTTAATCAAACACTTTATAAATGAGAGGCGCTCTGGTAAAAAGGGGGTTTAATGCATTTCCTTGATGCATTATAGCAGGCAAGTCATCTCATCATTATGGGTCCATGAAGTGTAATTGTCTAAAAACTGGCTGAATCGGGAGGTAGACCGGTCCTCTGACATGCAGAAAATTGACCAATAGCAAAAAGTTTCAATCAAGGTCAGTCTGCAAGGACTGCGCAGGCTCACCTGGGTCGATCTTTTTCGCAAATGCATTAAACCCTGTTTTGCAAGAGCAAGGCTCAAATAAATGTTATAAAATTTTGACTAGATCGTTGATTGCTGATGCATGAAAAAAAAAGTTAACAAAAATGTCTGAAAAGGGTGTCTAATCGATTTTTAAAAGTACAGCTGGGGTAAAAAACGTGACCTGAGCTGTACTGAAATACGACATTTTTAACCTTTGGAGCGCCGAATAAACCTGCCAAACATTTTCATCCTAGAAATACGATCCGAATAATTGCAATTTCATGGTTGCTTTTGTCTACAGTGATTCAGCAAAGCGGACAGTGCAGATCAAAGATCAGGCTGCACATTTTGTGCAGCCTGATCTTGATGTACACTGGCCGCAAATGCAACTATAGTCGTGAAAGGCACCGTTTTAAGGGTTAACACGCGAGACTTTGTAATTCGACTCCTTAATCCGTTATAAAACACATTTGTGTTTTTTTTTTTATGACACGACGGATGTTTGCTTATGAAAAGATTGTGGGGAAAAGAGAGAAGACTGATTATCAACATCTCTCCTTTTTTCATCATGTTTTCTATTCCCATAGAGACAAATTTCAACACCCGATCTCTGCAAATGCTTTCAATTAAAAGACCTAAAATTTCGTCGCCAGGTATAAAGTTAAGCACTTCTAACTCTTTCCCAAACGAAAACTGGAAACATTTAAATTGAAAGCAACTGCTGACGATAAATTCAATTTGACTCAAACAATGGAATTTGTCTTGGAAAGGGTAGAGAGCACTGTGGAAAAAGGAGAAAATTCTGCTTGTATCTATGCCGTCTGAAAAAAAAAAAAGTGTCTGTTTTCATCTATGGCGATATATAAACCCTTAACCTGCTGAATAAATAAAATAAAACTTTCAAGTCGATAGTAAAAAAAAATATATTGCTCTTTCAAAGTTACTTTTTGGGGGGAAAACACATGTATCTCCCTATCGGACGGTGTAGATCACACATCAGACTGCACGTTATGTGCAGTCTGATCTTGATCTACGCTGTCCGAGAAATGTCAGTGAGTTGCGCTTAGCAGTTTAAGGGTTAGAGAGGTTAAAATGATATCAGGGGAGGTAATAAGGTAAAATGCCAGGGCAATTTATCGTGTAAGAGTTGTCTCCCTTTTAAGTTTTTTTTTTTTCTATGAATTCATAACCCGTATATAAACGCTCGATTGCTCACTAAGATAAGATGGACTTCCCCAACTTGGAGACAGCAAATTATTGTTACCATTCGGCTGCTTCCCCCTCCCCGCGTTAGTTTACAAATTTTAAAGATATACGGCGTAAATTTGCCCGCCTATAGGCTGGGGTCCTTATAATAATACAATAAATATGTTTACTTTTTTTACCAATCACAAATTTCTATTTATTGCTTTTTCATCAGTACCAAAAGCTAGCACATATAGCTACGCCGAAAAAATGTCCACTCTCCACAACGAAGCAAAATTTATGGCTTCTGTAGCTTATGAGTTGATTGCATAATGATTGTATTGTGTTTAACGCTGTTTAAAATATTATCTCAGTTACATCTCGGTGGTCAGTGCACCTATTCATGTTTTCCTGAGGTTTCTTTTACCAGTACATGTACTTAGTACTACAATCTTTCCTAGCCACGGACTGCTTTCCCACATAACCATCATCAGCTGTGAGAGAGGAATGAAACCTGTCGCAATGACTGTCATCAATTCTCGGACAGAAATTTGCCTGGCTTGGGATGCGAATCAGCGACCCCATTATCTCAAGTCTTGTACGCTACCGACTGTCTTACCAGGCTCCATAGGTTATGAAAGGATAACAGAATGAGAGAATGTGAGCTGTGTCAACATCACTTCAATCATTTTACGGCAAAAGTTTACCTTTTCATGTTGTTTCATGTTTCCGAGATGAGATTTCATATGAGAGAAATACGCGTGAAGACAGCGGTCTAAAGCAGCACAGACACATCAAGCGAAGAAAGTAATTTATTTCGTTCACACAACATAACCACGATCTTAGTCCCATTAGACATTTATCTAGATACCACAATATAACAACATCTCGATACATCTCTTTACCGTGAAATAACTGCATCACTTCAATCATTTTACGGCAAAAGTTTACCTTTTCATGTTGTTTCATGTTTCCGAGATGAGATTTCATATGAGAGAAATACGCGTGAAGACAGCGGTCTAAAGCAGCACAGACACATCAAGCGAAGAAAGTAATTTATTTCGTTCACACAACATAACCACGATCTTAGTCCCATTAGACATTTATCTAGATACCACAATATAACAACATCTCGATACATCTCTTTACCGTGAAATAACTGTCTCGTGAATATTTTATCACGATAACTAACATCTCGTTAGAATTAAACCTTTTTCACACAACAAAATTTTAGACCTGTCCAAACTCAAAGCATACGCAGACGCCAAATTAGATGTGGCGAAAATTATGGAAGTTGTCTTTGATAGGGTAGAAAACATTGTGGGAAAAGGAGAAAATGTTGGTATCAGCATTTTCTCCTTTTCCAACAATGTTTTTCAAAAGTCTTCTTTCTGCAGGTCGTTAAAAGTTGGCATTGTGTGATAAGGGGTTAAGTTACTGTCTTGTTAAAGTTTTACTATGACATCTCGTTTCCTAGAAAGAATACTTTCGTTTTATCACCACATAATACACACGCCCGCCGTCATGTTAAGAATTTTATGCATTTTACCAGTGGGATTTTCCCTTTTGCAGCTTGCAACTGATATATATTATACATTTTTTTTTTTTTGTTTATTAATTCTTCCTTTTCCTCTGTACCACTGGAATTTCCTTCGCCATTATATGTAAACCAGTTTTTTTTTCTCAGTGACCACCCAAATCTCATATTGTAAATTAATGTAACTGATAAAATGTATTGTATTGTATTGTATTGTATTGTATTGTATTGTATTGTATTGTAATATCTCGATATCATGGCATAATACCATCGGCTTAATGTTTCGTTTCTACTTAGTTGTACTTCATTTCCACGAGATAAGTTAGTTATCTAATCAAAACAAATGTCGCGATGTGTATTGTATTGTAATCAAAACAAATGTCGCGATGTGTATATCAAATTCATAATAGTTATCTCGTGCGAGCGTTTATTATGTTGTGGGAACTAGATAATTAACTCGTAGAAATGCGATTATTATCTCCTACAAATTAGATAATTTATCTCGTACGAATGCGATATTCTCGAACAAGATAATTAATTCGTAGAAACAAGACAATTATATTGTAGAAATAAGGTAATTATCTCGTGCGAACAAGATACGGTGTCGTAGAATCGAGGTAATTTTATGTTTTTCTTGCATTTTCCTTCCTTGCCTCCCTAGCAGAGGTAACAAAAAACATCTCTAAAAAGATAGACGGCGTAATTTTCCCAGCAAGTAGGCAAGGGCCCTTAAAATAAACATGTTCACTTTTTCACCAATCACAAATTTCTATTCATTCATTTGTTATCAGTACCAAAAAGAAGGTCAAAATCCAGCATATTCAGCATCGCCGAAAGGGGAGAAATTTAAATAATCCGGCTTAGAGTAGTGATTTAGATGTACCACTTGGCGATAAAAACAGAACAGAACAGATCAGATAAGATTTTGATGGAAAAACCCTTGGCCAGGCCAATCAGCATGCCGGTTGGCAATCAGCCTGCAAGCCAAAGAGCAAACAAGCAGCAATTGTTTGTCTTTACTCCAGCATTTAACTTTGCTAATTTCTTTTCGCGTTTTCGTCATTTTCGACTTTTCACATATATTATGTTTCGATGACAACCTTTACTTCACATAATTGTTAAGTTAAATAAAATTTCGATTTTCGAGTAGTCTATATACTACAGTACATGTATAAATATATACATTTTTCCCTCGTTTTGCGCTTGTTCTATTACAATTATTGTCACCACTAATCATAATTATTATTGTTATTATCCGTTCTCGTATGTAAAATGTTCAGCCTATTCTTTCTTCAATCTATTATTACCTGTTAGCCTATCTCATCCCTCTATCTATAGGTATGATAAATCATTGTTGACATTGTTGCTTATAACTTGTAAATGATGTTATTTGTGCAAAACTGATATATGTGTGTGTGTGTGTGTGTGTGTGTGTGTGTGTGTATCAGCGTTCATGATTTCACAGACTCATCTAAATTGTAAAAGAACCTCGATTATTCGCCTATACTATGATTTTTCGAAGACAGGTCTAAAAAAAGCTTTAGAAATAAAGAAATAGTTTGGTATCACAATATATAGATAGAAATCAGTACTCATAAACATGATCGGGGTGCATGGACCAAGATGAATATACAAGAAGTTGTGTGTTGGTCTTGATCCATGCAGGTCGAAAACTGTGAAAAACTGTTGCACCCAAGCGTGATTTCCGCAAATACAATATATACTTATTTATTCAGTGTCTGTTATTGTTACATGTATGTACATGCTATTCTTATATTTTTGTATAAGCTTTGTAATGACGATGAACATAGTTAAAGTCATTTTGAAATAAAGTTCTGTTCTGTTCTGTCCTTAATATATTAGCCCTTTCTCTTCTGACAGCTGACTATAGAGATGGACAATTAGAACGATTATAACAGTCGTCCTAATTTTAATCCTTAGGCTCCTAAGCGCGACTCACTGACCTTTTGCGGACAGTGTAGATTCAGATCAGACTGCACAAAACGTGCAGTCTGATCTTGGATCTACACAGTCCGATAAGGAGATAATTTTTCTCCAAAAAATAAGTTTTAAATAGCATTTTTTTTTTTCGGGTTTTTACTATCGGCTTAGGAAAAAAAAAACATTTAACTTATTTAGCAGGATACGGGTTAAGGGCTGCAATAATCAAGCGGAGGGAATAGATTCAAGATAAAACTGTCTCTCAGGGGTAGGGGAAGGGGGAGGGACAGGGGATGGAGCCATTGGTCAATATTAAGGAGCACTTCTTGCCCTACTGAAAGGTTTTAGTGGATGTAAAATATGCAAGTTTTATTCACACAAATAACAAAGCTTACTGACGGGTTCGGCCACTTTTGAATAGAGACAGCAGTTTGTCAATACCACGACAATTCAATTAAATAAACTTTATTTTTTCCACATACAGAGTTTTACAAATAATAAACCAATTCCATTACTTGAGTATTTCCTTACTCCATATACAAAATTAATCAAAGGAAAACATCATTTAGAAGAAAGGTCACATACGCTGTCTCTGAAACCAAATGGATTCTTAAATTCTGTTTTCAGATGGAACGAGAAAGTAATTCACCTGCTACTTTGTTACTTTACTTCTTTTCCTGATTCTCTCTTTCCGATTACCCATCCCCACAATTATATAGAATTAAAATGTCAAGCCATCCTAATCCATATCGGTATTTTGGATAGACGTAGCCTGGGGGTCTTAACTGTTTTAACTAGTAAAGTCGTATATGAGCCTTGCTCTGGCAAAAGGGGGCTTAAAGCATCTCCTTGATCCATGGTACCAAGAAAGCCATCATATAATTATGGGCCTAGCCCCGGTAGCTCAGTCGGTAGAGTACCGGACTTAAGAACAGGAGGTCGCTGGTTCGATCCCCGGCTTGGCCAATTTCTTTCCGAGGATTGATAATAGTCACTTGACAGGATTCATTCCTCTCTCACCGCTGACCATTGTTTCAACGATGGTTATGTGGGAAAGCAGCCAGTGGCTTGGAAAGAATATTGTGCGGAGTACTGGTAAAATAAACTCCATGAAAGCATGGATAGTTGCACTGGCCGTCGCGATATAACTGAAATAATGTTGAAAACGGCGTTAAACACCATACAATCAATCAACATAATTATGGATCCATAATAGCCACTTTTTGAACAACTGTTTAATCATGACTTTAGACTGGTCCTCGAACATACAGAAAATTGACCAATAGGCCCAGGTCAACCTCCGCAGACTGCGCAGGCTGACATGTGTCGATACTTTTCGTAGATGTATTAAGTCCCCTTTTTACAGAGCATGGCTCATTTATATTATCCATAAATCATCATTGGTGCAACTGGAATCAGACTAGTGAGTGTATCGAGTCTAGAGGCTGACTTTTATGCAAGAGATCATTGGTTCTCTTCTGCGGATAGTGGTCACCGTGTCAACCTGATCCAAACATGTCTCTGTCTCTGTGTCTCTGTCTGTCTGTCTGTCTGTCTGTCTGTCTCTCTGCTAAAATGCTCCAAAAGATGAAACTCTCAATTGCGTTTTTATTGTAGAGAAATCTTAGTCAGATCTTACACCACAGGATGTACGTCATGGGATTTTACAAAATAAAAAACCCGCTTTAATCATCTCGTCACCCATTTTCTATTGGTCAGATGCTCTTCCTGCCGAAGTGAGATAGTTTCAAAGTTTTATTGTTCAATTTTTCTCTCTATATCCCCTTTACAAACAATCCCGTGTCTTTAACGCTCTAAAGAAAGAAGGCTGTTTGCTGGTTACCAGTATTTTCTACTTTTCCCACTATGTCTTTTACACTTTCAGAGACAAATTCCAGCACTTGAGCCATATTTAAATTGTCGTCTGCAAATGCTTTCAATTTGGACAAGTCTACATTTTTGTCGTGTTGTAAAGGGTTAATCCTTTCACAAACAATGTTTTTCACTTTGAATTTGGACCGGTTTAAAATTTTATTGTCTGGGAAAGAGTCAAAAGAGTCCTTTAGGTTTTTTTTTTTTTTCCCCAGGGTCATTAATAGCCTGGATTGTTAGGTCAGGAGTTAGATTACGCACAATTGTAGGCTACAAAGTTATTGTGTTGCACTAACAATGTAATTTTCATATCACAGGATATATTTTACGTGTTTTGCAATAAGGAAGCACCCCACCTACTTGTTGTCCTTCGCGTTAGCAAACAATCACGTCTTTTTTAACGACCCCGAAGAAATGGGATTTCGAAAACATTTTGGGAAAAGGAGAAAATGCTAGTTACCATCATCTTCTCCTTTTCCATAAAATGTTTTATATCCTATCAGAGACAAATGATAGGAACAAATTCCACCCTTTGGGCAATAGTTAATTTGTCGCCTACAAATGCTTTCAATTAGACCAGCCTAAAATTTTATCCTCGTCTGCAACTTCTTTCGAATTCGACCCGTCTGAATTTCTTTCTCGTCGGGTGTAGAGTTAGGAAGCATTGTTTCTTGAAACTGTGTTCTACTGAACAAAATTCTTGGCTCGACCGGTTGCTCAGTGGTTAGCGTATCTGATTCGGGACCTGATGGTTGCGGGTTCGATACCTGGTTTCGGCAAACTTTCATTTCGGTGAAAATTCTCGCCTCTGATCCTTGTGAGGAAAGAAGTCTGTGGTTTACAGAAAAATTGCGCCATTTGAGCCACATTGAAATTGTCGTCTGCAAATGCTTTCAATTTGGACAAGGCTAAAATTTTGTCGTCTGGTAAAGGGTTAAACTCTTTACAACACGACAAAAATTTAGACTCATCCAAACTGCAAACATTTGCAGACGACAATTTAAATGTGATTCGAATGATGAAATTTGTCTTTTATAGAGTAGAAAACATTGTGGGAAAAGAAGAGAATGCTGGCTACCATCATTCTCTCCTTTTCCCTCAATGTTTTCAAAAGTCTTATTCTTCAGGGTCGTTAAAAAAAGGATTGTGTGGTAAAAGGTAAATGCATCTCTGTGAAGCGCTATAACAAGCAAGACATATAATTATGGATCCCTAAAATCCTGTAATTATGGATCCCTAAAAATCATCTAATTATGGATCCCTAAAATCCATCTTATCTAACAATAGACTGAATCGTTAGACGACAAAATAAATGTGATTCAGAAATTGAAATTTGTTTTGAGACGGGTGGAAAACATTGTCGGAAAAGGAGACAATGCTGGTCACCAGCATTTTCTCCTTTTTCCATAATGTTTTCAAAAAGTCTTATTTCTTAGGGTCGTTGAAAGTTGGATTTCTGTGGTAAATGGTTAAATTTCAATTTTCTGCCAGCGACTAACACTTGAAGCGACCTTACAATAACAGATTGTCATCTTCATACTTTTAAACGGTATGATTTAAATTTAAATGCATTTTAACAGGCGACCACATTGTTTACTTATGGCCGCTACTGGGCCTTTAAGTATCATGAAAATGATAACAATAGTTTGTCATGGGACGATGTAGATTTGTATTTTTCGGTCAATAAAAATTCAGATTCTGACTATAGGTGATTCGACGGTTAGTTACATTTTCACTAAAGCGAACCCAAGTTTCTTCTCGATTTTTTCGGTGTTACTGAATGTGCCGGCTTTTGACCTACTTTTTGATACTGGTTAAACAAAAATGAAAGCACCGGTGTGGCATTTGTCAATATTGTGTGGAATTAATAATTTGAGAAATAAACAAACAATAATGTGAGACAAACAAGCCCGGATGAACAAGCCCGGGGACGAACACGGTCAGGAGACAAAGGTTGTGTGTATCATTGCGCCAATTGAAGGCCATAGCGGGTGTAGATATTTTCAATAATAAAAGAAATTCCATGATAGATGGCATAATCCAGTTTATTTTAATACGCTGTTGTTAATTATATATCTGAGTACTATCGAAACACTTATTTGTCTTAGAGAAATTGAGTTTAATTGGGTTTACTTCCTTCGGTTTTGCTCAAACTACGATACATGATTTTCAAAATACCGTATTGAACTCATAGTGGCATTGTCTTCGACAAATGCCACAAAAATTAATAAATAAAAATTTGTGATTGGTCAAAAAAAAATGTAGACACGTATATTCTAAGGGACTCTGTGGTAAAAACTATTTCTTGTTTCTATTTTCTTTTTACTTGTAAAGCCCAAGGAAATACAACAGTCTATAGACTGACGCACATTGAATAATTGCTATATATAACGTGGGGAAAATATCGTAAAGATGTGAGTAATGGTCTTTTTTTGTGTTATTCGTTATTAATCTGTTCTTCCCATTTCAAGGCATATTTTTTCAACGGCATTTTCCAGGAATCGCTTGATTGAATGGTATTTTATGCCGCTTTCAAGAATTTTATCAAGCATATCACGGCGATAGCTCACATTTTCATGTATATCCTGGGTTTCCTCAGAGCTAGACCATGGGTCTGCCCAAAGTATAATGTTTTACGTAGGCAATACATTGATAATGTCTACCTTAGAAATCCAAGCATGTTTAAGTTAGTTGAACTTTTGACGAAACAAGAGAAAAGTATTTTATCAAATGTGGCATTTTATATAAGATCTGCATTGTCAATGCGTTTCCAAACTTTGTACCGCTAATGGTGTCGATTCGTCATGATTACTATTAGTATTTACTAGTCATTGTATAAACACGTTATTTACCATTTTTCATATTTAGCGAAAATCCTTCGTATGTCATCCTCACTTTATATTATTGTTTCCTATGTAACAGAGTGAGAGAGAGAGAGAGAGAGAGAGAGAGAGACCTTGACAAATGTTTTGTTGAATATAACATGTAATTTTGACTATGTACACTTGTACACGTCTATTAAAATATATGTTCTGTTCTGTTCTGTTCTGTTCTAAAGTGTCTCGCCAAAGGACACTTTCACAAATTGTCGTCTGCAATTACTTTCAATTTGGACAAGTGAAAAATTTCGCGTTTTGAAGAGAGTTAAGTGTTAACCTCTCACCAAACGCCATGATTGAATTCTAGACTTATTCAAAATGAAGGCATTTGCAGACGAAAAATTAAATTTTTCTGAAGTTCTATGACTTTTCACCGTAAGGGCTGAAAACATTGTGGGAAAGGGAGAAAATGTTGTTTACCAACATTTTCTCCTTTTCCCACATTGTTTTCTAATGCTCTATTTTTGCAATGTCGTTAAAACACGTAATTGTTTGGTAAAGTGTTACTCGGTTACCTACATTTTCTCCATTTCACATAATGTTTTTTAAAGCTTTCTCCCGGGGCGGGGGGGGGGTAGAATTCGAGATTGTTTGGTAAAGGGTTGAATTTCTGAAAAATACCACGCAAATGAAAAAGCGAAAGCAGGTCAATAATTTCCTTTATGAGGCAGACACACTTGCCACAACCCGGATGTGACGAACACTTCAACAAAAGGGGGTTTAACGCATCTCTGTGATGTGTTATACCAAGCATTTTGTCTGAACAACCGACTGATGTATAATGTAGAATGTCCTTTGAAATGCAGAAATTATACCAATAGCAAAAAGTATCGACTCAGGTCAGCCTGCGCGGACTGCGCAGGCTGACCTGAATCGATACTTTTTGCAGAAGCATTAAACCCCCTTTTCACAGAATAATGCTCACTTATAAAAAATCGTCTCAATATTACTTTGCATCCTTATGTCAATAAGGATATAGTTCATGACCGCTTAACCCTTTACAAGACAGTCCCGAGTTTTAACGACCTCTGACGAAGAAGTCTTTGAAAACATTGTGGGGAAAAAAGGAGACAGTGATAGTGAACAGCATTTTTCTCCTTGACCGAAAATGTTTTCCACGCCTTGAGCCTTTACCACACGACAAAATTTTAGCCTCATCCATATTAAAAGCATCCGCAGAGGAGAATTTAAATACATGTATGTCTCGGGTAATGAGATTTTTTTCTGAAAGGACAGAAAACATTTTAGTACAAGGAGAAAATGCCGTATACCACATTTTCTCCTTGTCCCACCGTGCTTTCTACCAAATCAAAGATATAGATCATCATTTGAGCTACAAATAATTTGTCGTCTGCAAATGCTTTCAATTTGGTCGAGTCTAAAATTTTTGTCGTTTGGTAAAGAGTTACTCCATTCATTAGTGTAAGTGACAATCTAGCGCAATTGTTCACGTGAGTGCTTCTAAGTGCGTAAAACCACACTTATACGGATGCAAGCAAGTCAGTCTGCAGTGGACGTCTGAAGATGACAGACCAGTGTATTGTCGCTACGTGCTTTGTACTAGTGTTACATATTTCCGTAAATCTATTGGTAGTTAATGGACAACTACCCACAACCCAGCCTCTCGCGACTTCAAACGATTGTATTTGTAAGCCATACGATGAGATTTGTCGTTGCAATTTAACTGTAAAGCCAAAGCTGACCATGATTTACAAAGGAGAACTTATATACCCCGATAATGGAACTCTGAGGTATTTCAGTAGCAACAAGACACTCACTCCTGAAGAAGCAGCGGAAGTTCTCACAGCAGATGGACAAAAATCGCGGCTTGTTATCTCTGTTAATGGGCAATTCTCCGGACCTCGTATTGAAGTGTACGAAAATCAAACTATCGAGATTGTGATAGTGAACAAACATCATACAGACAGTATCACCGTGCATTTCCATGGGATCCATCAACGTGATACCCCATGGATGGACGGTGTGGCGTTTGTTACCCAATGTCCTATCTTATCAGGACAGACCTTCGTGCATCGATTTAAAGCATATCCACCAGGAACTAGTCTCTATCATGCGCATATTGGGGACCAAAGGAGTCAGGGATTGTATGGACCTTTTATTGTAAGGGCTGTTGAAACTAAGTATGGTTTACCCGTACCAGCAAAGCGACAGGATGAAATCATTGTCACTTTACAGGACTGGAATCATAAACTTGACGCCGAGACCGCGTTTTATAGAGCAATGTCCCCACAGTTCAATATGAGGACAAGGGAAAAGATTAACAGCATGAGATCTCTTGACGGCGCAATGTTTAGCCAGTTTGTGTTCCATTCCGGTTTGGTCAATGGAAAGGGGAGATTTTGGTACAACAAGACCGCAAACAATGGCGCTCCCCTTGAAAAGTTTATTGTCCATTATGGCAAAACGTATTATTTTAGAGTTATATCAGCAAGTACATTGTATCCGATGAGGGTGTACATCGAAGAACAAACTTTAACCTTGAAAGCATCTGATGTTTCCAGCCTAAAACCAATCAAAGTTCAGTCCATCATTCTTCATCCTGGTGAAAGATATGACTTTGAGTGGCAAGTACCTTCTAACTCCTCGAAAAAGGAAATCCTCTTGATCGCACAGACTTTGGAAACGGAGGAAAGTCTGGGTGGCAATAAATATCACGCAGCTGAAGCAGTCATTGAGTTCGCCGAGAATCCTAGAAAACCCACACCAGATCCGGTAAATGACCAAAAGGAAAATTGTACTGAAGCCGACAAATGTGTCGTGTTCAATTGTCCGTTTGGTAACTATGGTTCCCCAAACCGAACCTGTCTAAATTTCAACCATGCGACAAATAATCATTCCCTAAAGTCATACGATCGGATTCTAGGAAACATCGTGAACGAGGAATACTTTTTAAATTTTGGGTTCCCCGGCACACCCGGACATGCCCCTGGATCCGTTAATGGTCGGCAGTTTATATTTCCAACGACCTCCTTGTTGACGGAGCCAGGAATTCTGATAACACCATGTGATGAGGACAACTGCGCGAAACATGGCACTTGTTCCTGCACTAATTCCCAGGAATTAGGCTATAATAAACTTATCCAGATGACATTTATAAACCTTGGCAATGGGTCTGGCTGGAGTCACCCAATACATATGCATGGTCATTTTTTCTACGTCATGAAAATGGGACTCGGTGAGTCTTTTTGTAAGCCATTATGTTAGTTGCTTCATGCAGATCAACATTATTTACCCTTTGCCAAACGCCCTCGAGCTTAAATGACCCTTAAGGAGAAGGCTTTTGAAAACATTGTGGGGAAAGGAGAAAATGCTGGTAACCAGCATTTTCTCCTTTTCCCACAATTTTTTCTACTCTATGAAAGACAAAAACATTGATTTTAGCCACGTGTGGTTTGTCTTCTGCAAACGCTTTCTATTTGGAAGGGTCTAAAATTGTGTCGTTTGGTAAAAGTTTAAAGCGTTTTGAGAAAAATACAAAAAAAAAAAGACTTAATTAGCCCTTTCACCAAAGGATAAAAATTTAATTTTCAGACTTATCCAAATTCAAAGCATTTACAGACCACAAATTAAAAGCGGTTTAATTACGGAATTTGTCATGGCAACGGAAGAAATCATTGGTTACCATCATTTTCTCCTTTGCCCACAATGCTTTCTACCCTTTGAAGGACAAATTTTAATGTTTTGAGTTGCTTTCTGCGAATGCTTTCAATTTGGATGAGTGTTAAATTTGCCTGGCAAAGACTTAAGAAAATAAGTCCTGAAGGAGAAGGCTGTGAAAACATTGTAGGCAAAAGAGAAAATGCCGGTAACCATCATTTACCAGATAAGTTACCACTTAAGGAAAAAGGAAAAAATGCCATATTTTGAGTAAAACATTTGATTTGTTGTCCGCAAATTGTTTTCAGTGTGGACCGGTCAATGAACCGAATAATGTGAACCAAGCTGTGGCAAAAGGGGGCTTAATGCATCTCCGTAATGCATTATACTAATCAAGCTATAACATAATTATGGATCCATAATAGCCACTTTTGTTAACAACCGACTTAATCATGAGGTAGACTGGTCCTTAGACATACACAAAATTGACCAATAGCGAGAAGTTTCGGCCATGTCAGGCTGCGCGGACTGTGCACTGCGCAGACTGACCTTGGTCGATACTTTTCGCAGATGCATTAAGTTCCCTTTTCACAGAGCAAGGTTCATTCATAATTTTCACAGGTACCTACGACAATTCCACTGGTAAATTACTGAAGAACAGTGAAGATATTAAGTGCACTGACAGCAGGAATTATTGTTCTTCTGCTACTTGGTCTAACCAGAGTTGGCTTGGTGGTAACGTACCAGGCTTGAACATGGAACCACCGGCAAAAGATACGGTTGTACTACCCACAGGTAACGCTATCGCTAGTACCATTGTCTGATACTCAGATACTTTGATTACGTTTACTGTTCACATTACGCATTCATTCGTCACAAATCGGCCGATTTAGTACCTATGTTAAACTGTAATTTGTAAATATACAGATTACAACTGGCACATGCTATTGTGTCGTTGCTTTTCATTGGGCTACATGTATATCACAGAATAGCCAATCAGAGCAGCATACACATTTCCAGTTTGGCTGTAGAGGTATCATTACGATTTTTTTCTGCACAGTTTAAGATTGGCAATCGAAACTAGAAAGAATATTAGTAGACAGACACATAAAAGGTGATACCAAAAATACAATTCACTTATTCGTGAGTCGAAAATATCGGAAAATCTGCTGCTCTGGAAATGAGAGTGACCTCGACTGTATTTCTGTAAGTCTCGCGTCATGGCTGTTCTAAAATTAGACGGGCAGAATTCCGCTCGTTTTTAGTAGCCTGTACTGATCCCTTGCTGTATCAGGGGAGGTAACCAATCTATACCTATGTCTAACATCGTCTGTATAAAGGAGGTTTCCTTTTTTAACTACCAATTATATGATCTTAAATATGGCGGCGCCAATGTAAATCGCTTAGCAACGACATAAACAACCACGGTGAATTATTCAGTTCTATCGATCTGACGATGAAAGTTCCCAACGGAATTGATAAACCATGCTAAAATTGAATTTACAAACTGTTTGCCGACGGAAATATTCTAAGAAAGATATCGATAGAAAATTGTGACTCATGTTTTCTTTCTTAAGCGGAGCCTTACAATTTTAATAACGATGAAACGGCGGAGAAATGTACAGTGTAGGTGCAGATCAAGCTACGTTATACAGCCAAGGGACTTGATCACCGGATCACCCGAGTTTTGCCGAAAGATTACGGGTTCAGAAAACTGCGAGTGATCCGCTGATCAAATGGTGTCATCCCACGCGCTTTTTTTCCCCTGAATCTCTATTAGTCTCGCGATATGGCTGTTCTAAAAATTGACGGGCAGAATTTCGCCTTTTTTTAATAGCATGTAGTGATCCCTTTACACTTGCTGTATCGGGGGAGGTAACCAAGCTATGAATTGTCTATACTGTGTTAAATTTAGTTACAAAATCCTAACGATGTCGTAAGAGCCGACTTCTGTGTTGAAGGGTTTAATTAACAATTTACCACCTAATACCGAGTTTTAACGGCCCTGTGGAAGGAGCCTTTTGAAACAAAAAAGATTGTGGAAAAAGGAAAAATGCTGGTAACAAGCATGTTCTCTTTTTACCACGATGTTTTTTACCCTTTTTTGGGTCAGGTTAATCAAATAAGCCACATTTAATTCGCAACAGCTTTAAAATTGGACGAGGTAACATCTTAGCTCTTTGTAAGGAGTTAAAGCTCGAGTTTTGATTGTATCAGTTAAAGTAATAATAGTTGCCAAAAGTAAACAAGATGGGTTTTAAAAATACATTTAAATTTTAATCATATCATTCAAAAGTATGAAAATTATTGTGAAGATGACAATCTGTTATCATATGGTTGTCCTTTTATTAGTCGCGGGTAGAAAAATGGAACCTAAAATCTAGGTTAAAAGTTGCCAGGTCGCCCCATCTTCTGTTAACCTTGTACCCGACTTGAAAATTCATTATTCTGCCAGCTACTATCACTTGGACTGACCACACAATAACAGACTGTTCACTTCACAATAATTTCCATGCTTTTAACTCATTACCAAACGACAAAATTTTAGACTGGTCCAAACTGAAAGCATCTGCAGATGACAAACTGATTGTTGCTCAAATGATTCTTTTTGCTTTTGATTTGGTAAAAAAACATTGTAAGAAAAGGAGAAAACTTTCTCCTTTTCCCACAATGTTTTCCAAAGGCTTCTTTCTCGGGGTCGATAAAAGTCAGGATTGTTTGGTAAAGGGTTAAATGGTATGTTTCAAATTCAAATGCATGGTACCACTCCATTGTTTACTTTTGGTCACTATTGGGCCTTTAATTAAAAAAGGATTTTGGCAGTCAAATTATTCAAATGTACGGATATGGTGTAGAAGGAGAAATCTTTTCAAAGGCCTAGTATTGTAGAAATCTGTGCAGTCTGATCATCGATTTGCCGTCCCCAACAGCTCCTGGGTCGGTATTCACAAAACATTCTTAATTTCATTCCAGATCTAATTCTAGATTTAGAAAGTAAAAAAATGACTGGGTTGCTAAACCATTTGGTCAAGCCAATCAGGCGTTGTGTTACTTACAAGCTTAGAAAATTCTTTAGAAAAAGACTAACAACATTCTTAAGAATGGTTGGTGAGTAAGGACCCTGATGTCATCAAACGCAGTAAAAAGTTTATCAAGTTTAGTTAAGTACTTACATTTCAGGCGGCTACGTGGTTGTACGGTTTATTTCCGATAACCCTGGTCTGTGGTTTATGCATTGCCACATAGATCTACACACAACCAGTGGAATGTCCATTGTGCTAAATGAAGCCTTTGAAAGACAGCCCCCGCCCCCAGGAGATTTTCCCAGATGCGGAGACTTCTTCTATAATGGTGTAACTGTTGGTAAGATACTTTCTTTTTAATTTTCCTGTTTTACTCTATACACTCTATACAAAATGACAAAATTTTTAGACTTTTCCAAGTTTAAAGCATTGGCAGAGACTGAAGCAGACCTGATATATCTCAGACTAATAACACTCTAGTCATGGTTTCACTAAACTTTTTGCCAAACACCATGTAAGCTTGTCCAAATTGAAAGCATTTGCAGACAACAAAATAAATGTGAATCAAAAATGGAAATTTGTTCTGGAAAGGTTTAGAAACATTGTGGGAAAAGGAGACAAGAGGGCCATTGGCTTTAAAGCACTCACCTGAGTAAAGTCATCTACAGCTGACGAAGCTGAAGACATCCTGGTTTTAAAGATGACAAGAGGGCCATCATGGCCCTGGATCGCTCACCTTAGTCAATAGGCGATATTTTACTCCAGGGTCATAATGACCCAATTTAACTCATCTGAGATATTATTAAGACAAACATTCTAACCAATTGTCAGGTCAATTGAGCTGAAAATGTGGCCTCCGGAGTGTCCAAAATGTATTTCTTCAATCTGACCTAGTGACCTACTTTATGACCCTATGTGACCATATGTCAAACTCATCCGAGATATTATCAAGACAAACACGCTGAACAATTTTCAGGGCAACTGAGCAAGACTTGTGGCCACTAGAGCGCCAACAAGATATTTCTTTAAATCTGACCTAGTGACCTAGTTTATGGCCCAATATGACCCAGTTTGAACTCATCCAAGATTTTATGAAGACAAACGTGCTGATCAATTTTCAGGTCAATTGAGTAAGAATTGTAGCCTCTAGAGTGCCCACAAAAAAATTCTTTTAGTTGAACTAGTGACTTAGTCTATGACCCAAGGTGACCAAATTCAAACTTATCTGAAATTTCATCAAGAAAAACATTCTGACCAATTTTTAAGTCAATTCAGCAGTAAATGTGGCCTCTAAAGTGCCCACAAGGTATTTCTTTAATTTGACCTTGTGACCTAGTTTATGACCCAATGTATCCCAAATTCAAACTCATCCGAGATTTTATTTAGACAAAGATTCTGACCAATTTTCAAGACAATTGAGCAATAAATGTTTCCTCTAGACTGCCCACAAGTTATTTTTTTAATTTGACCTAGTGACTTAGATTATGTCCCCAGGTGACCCAATTTTAAAGTTATCCAAGATTTCATCAAGACAAACATTCTGACAGATTTTCGGGTCAATTGAGCAATAAATGTAGCCTCTAGAGCGCCCACAAGGTATTTCTTTAATTTGATCTAGTGACCTAGTTTATGACCACAACTCGTCCGAGATTTAATTAAGACAAACATTCTGACCAATTTTCAAGTCAATTGAGTAAACAATCTGGCCTCTAGAATGTCCACATGGTATTTCTTTGATTCGACCTAGTGACCTAGTTTATGACCCCAGGTGACCCAATTTCAAACTCATCCGAGATTTAATTAAGACAAACATTCTGACCAATTTTCAAGTCAATTGAGCAAAAAATGTGGCCTCTAGAATGCCCACAAGGTATTTCTTTAATTTGACCTAGTGACCTACTTTATGACCCTAGATGACCCAATTTGAAAGTCATCTGAGATTTAATTAAGACAAACATTCTGACCAATTTTTAAGTCAATTGAGCGAAAAATGTGGCTTCTAGAGTGCCCACAAGGTATTTCTTTAATTTGACCTAGTGACCTAGTGTTTGACCCAAATTCAAACTCATTCGAGTTTTTATCAAGACAAACATTCTTACCAAGTTTCATGAGTATCGGACTGAAAATGTATCCTCTAGGGCGCACACAAGGTTTTCCTAAGATTTGACCTAGTGACCTAGTTTTTGAACTAAGGTGACCTAGTTTCAAACTCTTTCAAGATATCATCAAGACAAAGATTCTGACTTAGTTTCATTAGTATGGGACTGAAAATGTGGCCTAAAGGGCGCATACAAGGTTTTTCTAAGATTTGACTTAGTGACCTAGTTTTTGACCCCACATGACCAAATTTCAAACTTGTCCGAGATTTTATCAAGACAAACATTCTGACCAAGTTTCACAAGTATATGACTGAAAATGTGGTCTCTACAGCGCACAAGGTTTTTCTAAGATTTGGCCTAGTGACCTAGTTTTTGACCCCACATCACCCAATTTCAAACTCGTCCAAGATTTTTATCAAGACAAACATTCTGACCAAGTTTCATGAGGATCGGACTGAAAATGTGGCCTCTAGAGCATACACAAGGTTTTTCTAAGATTTGACCTAGTGACCTAGTTTTTTACCCAACATGACCCAATTTCAAACTTGTCCGAGATTTTATCAAGACAAACATTCTGGCCAAGTTTCATGAGGCACGGACTGAAAATGTTGCCTCTAGCGTACACAAGGTAAAAAGTTGACAACGGACGACGCACAACGGACGAAGCACGACGGACGCTGGACACAGCACGATCACAATAGCTTACCATGAGCACTTTGTGCTCAGGTGAGCTAAAACCAAACGTGAGTAAGTGACCTACTTTTTGAATCAATATGACTAAATTCCAAACTTGTCCAAGATATCATTAAAACAAACATTCTTACAAAGTTTCATGAGTATCAGACAGAAAATGTGGCCTCTACAATGCACACAAGATTTTTCAAAGATTTGGTCCACTGACCTACTTTTTGACCAGCTGTGACCCATTTTAAAACTTGTCCAAGATATCATCAAGGCAAGCTTTCTGCCCAAGTTTCATGAGAATCAGGCTGAAAATGTGGCCTCTAGAGTGCACACAAGGTTTATCTAAGATTTGACCATGTGACCTACTTTTTGCCCCTACATGACCCACTTTCAAACTTGTCTGAGATATCAACTAGATAAACATTCTGACCAATCTTTACCAGTATAAGACTGAAAATGTGGCCTCTATGGAGCACCCAAGGTTCTCCTTAAGATTCAGCCCAGTGACCTACTTTAACATCAAACATTACCCAATTTCAAACTTGTCTGAGACAGACAATCTACCCTAGTTTCATGAGTATCCAACGACAAATGTGGCCTCTAGAATGCACACAAGGTTTTTCTACGATTTAGCCCAGCGGCCTACTTTTTTGACCGGACATAACCCAATTTCAAATTTGTCCCAGATATTATCAAGACAAACATTCTACCCAACTTTCATGAGTTTCAGGCTGAAAATGTAGCTTCTAGAGGGCACACAAGGTTTTTCTAAGATTTGGTCCATTGACCTTCTTTTTGACCAGACATGACCCAATTTTGAACTTGTCCCAGATATTATTATGACAAACATTCTGACCAAGTTTCAATAGTACCAGGCTCAAAATGTGGCCTCTAGAGTGCACACAAGGTTTTTCTAAGATTTAGCCCAGTAACCTACTTTTTGACCTGACATGACCCAATTTCGAATGTGTCCGAGATATCATCAAGACAAACATTCTGACCAAGTTTCATATGTTTCAGGCTGAAAATGTGGCCTCTACAGCGCACACAAGGTTTTTCTAAGATTTGGTCCCTATTGACCCAATTTCGAATGTGTCCGAGATATCATCAAGACAAACATTCTGACCAAGTTTCATATGTTTCAGGCTGAAAATGTGGCCTCTACAGCGCACACAAGGTTTTTCTAAGATTTGGTCCAGCGACTTACTTTTTGACCCAACATGACCCAATTTCAAATTTGTCCAAGATATTATCAAGACAAACATTATCATCAAGTTTCACGAGCATATGACTGAAAATGTAGCCTCTAGAGTGCACACAAGGTAATTGTTGATGCCTGGACGATGGACGACAGACGACACACACTGCACGACAGACGATGCACAACGGAAACCAGACACAGCACGACCAGAAACGCTCACCTTGAGCACTTCATGCTCAGGTGAGCTAAAAATGCTAGTTACCAGTATTTTCTCTGTTTCCAATCATGATTTCAAAAGTCTTCTTCCCCATGTTCGTTTAAATATGGGGCTGTTTTAAAGGATAATCTTAACCCTTTACCATGCAATCCCAAGTTATAACGACCCTGATGGAGAAGGCATTTGAAAGCATTGTTGGAAAAAGAGAAAATGCTGGTATCCAACATTTTCTTCTTTTCCCACAATGTTTTTTACCCTATCAAAGAGAAATTCCATCACTTGCGCCAAATTCAAATTGTCGTTTGCAAATGCTTTCAATTCGGACAAGGCTAGTTTTGTCATGTGGTAAAGAGCGAATTCTATCACGTAACAAAATTAAGATTTGTCCGGACTGAAAGCAGACAACAAATTAAATGTCACTCAAATAATAGAAATTCTCTGTGAAAAGGTGGAAAATGTTGCGGGAAAAGAAAATGCTGGTTACCGGCATTTTTTCCTTTTCCCACAATGTTTTCAAAAGCCTTAATTTGCAGACTACAAATTAAATGTGACTCAAATGATGGAAATTATCTGCTAAAAGGAAGAAAACATTGTGGGAAAAGGAGACAATGCTGGTTACCAGCATTGTCTCCTTTACCCACAATGTTTTCAAAAGCCTGAACTCTTTACCACACAATCCCTAGTTTTAACGACACTGAGAAAGAAGCCTTTTGAAAACATTGTGGGAAAAGAAGAAAATGCTTGAAACCAGCATTTTCTCCATTTCCTACAATTTTTTCTACCCTCTCAAGTTCAAATTACATAGTCTGAGTAACATTATATTTGTCGTCTGCAAATGCTTTCAATTTGGACAAAGCTAATATTTTGTCGTCTGGTAAGGAGTTAAGGTCATTAAAACTTGGGACTGTAAGGGTAATGTATAACACCACCATAAAAACTGTTCCTTTATTTCAACTTTCAGATGCAGCACAACAATCCAAAGGATTCCTGGCACTGGTGCTGATACTGTCCTTCCTGCACTGGTTTATCTTTGTGTAACCGGACTATGGATACCGGATTTTATCATTCTGTCTATTTTTAAGTATTACGTTTTCCCGGGTTTGTGTCATGTGACTTTCTTTGTCTTTCTTGTCGTTTGGTTCATGCCGAAGGTTACACTGATGATTTGTATTGCTCAGCGTTATTTAGCCGTTGTGGAAATCTTGATTTGGTAACACTACAAACGGAGCTAAAACTTATTGTAGATCTATAGCTTGTGATGTTCTGTTCTCTTGATGAATTAGTTTAAACATATTTATTTTACATCGATTGAGAAACAAGTTCTTACAACTTATACTAATCTCTCTCGGTTCTGCTTCCTGGAAACTACACCAGTACTCGCGCCAACGTGGGCCAATGCACAGTCTCAAAGTTGACATCCCCTCCCGGATATCGAACTCAGGACCTTTTGATTACGAGGCCAACGCTCTACCTCACAACCATGGACACCACACGATGAATCTTGATGAATTATGATGATGATTGCCGAGAAATAGAGATCGCAACTGAAACAAGATTTTTTTTTCCCATCATTTCATCCCTTTTCCACATTCCGGACCACAAGTCCAACTCCCTTAAACATTCCAAATAGACCGGGTAAAGAGAGAAGGTTACATTTACTTAACCCCTTAAATCTTCACCAGGCGACAAAATTTTAAGAAATGTCTTAACTTCAAAGGAATTGCAAATGACAAACATGATATTCCTAAATTCATGAGATTTGTCTTTAAAGGGTAGAAAACATTGTGGGAAAAGGAGAAAATGCTGTTTACCAGCATTTTCTCCTTTTCCCACAATGTTTTCAAGATCCTCCTTCCTCGGGGTTGTTGAAACCTGTGATTGTGTGGCAAAGGGTTGACAAAAAGGAGAAATATCTATAGGAAAGAATGTTTGTCTTTTTCATGCAGAAAACATTTTGGAAACGCTCCTTTTCTCTATAATCTTTTCAACCCTTCAACACACAATCCCAAGTTTTAACAACCCTGAGGAAAAAGTCTTTTGAAAGCATAGTGGGAAAAGGAGAAAATACTGGTTACCAGCATTTTCTCCTATTCCCACAATACTTTCTACACCATCAAAGGCAATCTCCATCATTTGACCCACATTTAAATTGTCGTCTGCAAATGCTTCCAATTTGGACAAGCCTACATTTTTGTCGTCTGGTAAAATTAAAGGTGCTACACTGCATGGACAAACTTTGGCCAGTATTTATTTCTATCTTTACAAAATAATCTGGAGTTTTAATGACCCGAAGGAAGAAGGCTTTTGAAAACATTATGGAAAATGGGGAAAATGCTGGTAACCAGCATTTTTTCCCATACCGAATATGTTTTCAGTCCTACCCTTTCAAAGATAATCCAACCATTTAAGTCATGCTAAATTTGTTGTCCGCACCTTCTTTGAATTTGGACAAGACCTAAAATTTGTTGTTTGGTAAAGCATTTACGGAGTGAGTGGAACTATATTTATTATGTATGATTCATTGACTGTACATTACATTATACTATATTATCCATTTGTTGTTTCTTTTGATTAACTCTTTACCAAATGACAAAATTTTAGACTAGTCCAAATTGAAAGCATTTGCAGACGACATAATAAATGTGACTTAAAAATTGAAATATGCTTTTGGAAGGGTAGAAAACATGGTGGTTACCAGCATTTTCTCCTTTTCCCACCATGTTTTCAAAGGCTTCTTCCTTAGATTTGTTGTTTGGTAAAGCATTTACAGAGTGAGTGGAACTATATTTATTATGTATGATTCATTGACTGTACATTACATTATCCTATATTATCCATTTATTGTTTCTTTTGATTAACTCTTTACCAAATGACAAAATTTTAGACTAGTCCAAACTGAAAGCATTTGCAGACGACATAATAAATGTGACTTAAAAATTGAAATATGCTTTTAGAAGGGTAGAAAACATGGTGGGAAAAGGAGAAAATGCTGGATACCAGCATTTTCTCCTTTTCCCATCATGTTTTCAAAGGCTTCTTCCTTAGGGTCGTTAAAAGTCGGGATTGTGTGGCAAAGGGTTAAAAACAAGAGCACCACTTGCGGATGCCAACACTCGGCTGCAGCTGCTTGACTTTAAATGAAATTTCTAATTCAGAAAAGGGACATAACTGTGTCAAAAATACTTAGATGGTGACCTGCCCTTGTTGTACTTACAGTAATGACACAGATATCAGAAAATGTCAATATTTGTGAACCACAATGACACAAACAATTCAAAGAATGCAGATGACAGGGCCAAGAAAACATCTCAATGTTTTCTACGCAAAAAAAAACAGAAGCCTAGAAGAAAAGGTTTTACATATGCAAAACTTTTGTCTTTTTCTTTTTATTCTATATATATATTTTTTTTCCCTAATATTCATGCATAACAAAAACAATACGCTGAAGAATACATTCAAAAGACTATAAAATAAGCCTTCAGACACAAAAATTCAGTATCACCTACCATTATACAACTGCATATTTTTACATGTATATGTTTTACATATGAAAAAAAACCAGCATTATCTAACAATACATATCTAACAGTACATAGGTCAACAAAATTATATGTTTTACATATTACATAAAGCAGCATTAACCCTTTACCATACAATTTCTACTTTTAAGGACCCCTTGGAAATTACAATTGAAAACATTGTGGGAAAAGGAGAAAATGCTGGTAACCAGCATTTACTCCTTTTCCCACAATGTTTTCTTTCCTTTCATTAAAAATTTCATCATTTGTGTAACATTTTATTTGTCGTCTGCAAATGTTTTCAATTTGGACTGGTCTTCAATTTTGTCATTTGGTAAAGAGTTAAAGGGAGCTATTCAAATTTACATAATCTCACCAAACTTCAGAAATGATTCATCATTGAATCAAGTAAAGCGATAGCTGGCAAACCACTGACAAAGAAGAAAGACACAGTCAAGTTTGAAAAAAACATTTTTCAACATGGGCTACGTAGCCACTTTTAGTATTTTTAGATTTCACACATGAATTTCAAAAAGGTGTCAGGAAATGTTACATGATCAATAACACATGCTGACAATGTTACATTCCGTTTAAATCATGTTAAAGTACAATGACATCATATTTGAAGTTCTACAAATAGACAGTTACTGGCCAAACTTGCATATTTTCATTGCATTTAACCGTCAGTGTCTTTACATTTGCATATAAACTTTATCAAATGATCCCAAGTAATAACAAAACCAGATACAAAGCTTTTGAAAACATGATGGGAAAAGATGAAAATGCTAGTAACAGCACTTCTTTTTTCTTAAAGGGTTAAAAAACAATTTTGATTTACAGGGGAAAAAAATCTAAAAAGGCCCCTTTAACTCTTTACCAGACGACAAAATATTTGACTTGTCCAAAATGAAAGTATTTGTAGACGACTAATTGAAAGCCGCTGATTTGCAGGAAACAAACTAGTTGCAGCCCAAACAGTGGAATGTGTCTTTTAACCCTTTCCCAAACAAGCCCTGGTTTTCACGTGTCTGCAGTGCAAGTCTTTTGAAAACACTGTGGGAAAAGGAGAAATTGCTCATAACGAGCAATTTCTCCTTTTCCCACAGTGTTTTCTACCCTTTTTGAGAACTTTCTGCCATTTTCATCAAATTTAAAATTGTCGTCTGCAAACTCTTTCAAATTGGACCAGTCCAAAATTTGTCGTTTGGGAAAGGGTTAAAAGGGTAGAAAACATTGTGGGAAAAGGAGAAAATGCTGGTTACCAGCATTTTCTCCTTTTCCCACAATGTTTTCAAAAGATTTCTTCCTAAGGGTTGTCAAAACTCGGGATTGTGTGGTAAACTACCTTAAGGCAAAAAGAATAAAGCACCATAAGGCAAAAAGGTAAAAATCACAGCATGGAAGCATAACTGATAAAATACCAGTTTTACTGCACCTAGGCGTATCACAACAACACAGCACTACAATATTTCAATCTGAAACAAAAATTTTACCCTTCATGCCCTGAATAAACGACATACACAGATTCAGTCAGCATGAATAAAGATCAGATCAGGGCTGTTGTCAGCTTTTTTAAAGTGGTACGCCCATGGAATGCTTTTGGCATTCGGCATGAATGGGGGCGAAGCTTGACAGGGGGGTATCCCCCTCTCGTAGGGGGGGGGGGGGGGGTACGGGGGCCTGCCCAAGAAAATTTTTGAATTCAAGACATCTTTAGAAGTGATTCTAAATCAATTTGAGGCCAATTTTCCTTGTGAAATTCTGTTAACCTTAGGAGTATTTGCTACTTTTCAAATGCTTACATCAGCTTTTTAAGACACCTTGACCCCCAGCAGCCTGCCCCACCGATATTTTCATATAATACATCAGAAACTAGAAACTACCATACTGCTGAGAAATGGGATAGCCAACATGTGATTATTACAAATTTGTACAGTGAAATCAGAATATGAATAAAATATTTTTTTTTTAACTTTAAGCCATGAAATTTATACATCATTGTTTTACATTTTCTGGGTCGTTTAAGATCCCAAGAAAGCGGTCTCACCATGACATTACTCATTAAAGAACACTTTGACGTACCCACACTTCACACATTAATCCTTTACTGATGATTATCATTAAATCAGGTGTCAGTTTCATAATCATGTTTTCATAGTGAGCGTTACTGAAGATTTAACACCCTTCAGCAGACGTTTTCTGACTGTGACACAATTAATTATCACTTATCAATTGACCCCACAATAAAAAAGAAAGGCAAAGAGGGAACAAGAGGGCCATGGTGGCCCTGTATCGCTCCACTGGCTTATAAATATAAACCATGAAGAGAAATCTTCACTATATAAGCCCTTATAAAACTTTGACCCCAGGGCTACAGTTGGACTAAATGGGGAATATGTGTATTAGAAGAATAACATGCCAAATTTGGGAGTTCTTGGCCTTATGGTTAGTAACAAGATGGTTTCTGAACTTTTCACTCCATAAACCCATGTAAAACTTGTGACCCCTGGTGCTGGGCCAAACTTGATCCTAGGGCTGTAACTTGGGCCCTCTTTGTAGTTGTCCACTAGGTAATGCTATAATTATGCAAAATTTGGTAGCCTAAGCCTTATGGCTATGTACACCAAGATTTAAAAGTTTTCCCTATGTAAGCCTATGTAAATCTTGTGAACACCCCCCCCCCCCCAGCATGAGGCCAAATTGACCCCAGGACTATAATTTGGGCACTTTTGGTAGACCCCAACTAGATCAAGCTAAATGCAAAATTTGGTAGCTCTAGGCCTTATGGCTAGGTACAGGAAGATTTTTAAAGTTTTCTCTATATAAGCCTATGTAAAACTTGTGACCCCTGGGGCAGAGCCAATTTTGACCCCAGGGCTATAATTTCAAGAAACATGATAGAGGTTTACTACATAAAGCTACATACCAAATTTGGTAGCCCTATGCCTTATGGTTTCAGACAAGAAGATTTTTAAAGTTTTCTCTATATAAGCCTATGTAAAACTTTTGACCCCTGGGGCAGAGACAATTTTGACCCCAGGGCTATAATTTCAAGAAACATGATAGAGGTCTACTACATAAAGCTACATGCCAAATTTGGTAGCCCTATGCCTTATGGTTTCAGACAAGAAGATTTTTAAAGATTTCCAATATTTTTCAGTTTTGTTGCCATGGCAACCAGAGTTTTTGAAGGAATCAAATTCTTTCAAGAAATTCTGAAGAGGACCATGGCAGGATCATTTCTGTGAAGTTTCATGAAAATTGGATGGGTAGTTTCAGAGAAGATGATGTTTGAAATAAAAGTTAACGCACAGACGCACGGACGCACGACGGACACCGGGCCATGACATAAGCCCGCTGGCCTTCGGCCAGTGGAGCTAAAAATGAAAAAAAAAATCAAAAGGTGTTAGATCTAGAGCCAACACCATATTCGGCCAAAAAAGTGGTGCGACCATGGCCTGACTGCCCGGACCACCGACGATGGCCTTGCAGACTGAACATTTACTTAATGACTCTGATCTTGACCCACACTGTACTAAGAACGCACATTCTATGGTCTTTGATCTTGACCTACACTATCCATCATCAACCTCCAATGGGTTTTTCCATAGTAGAATACCTGTAATCCCATGTGTTCACAACCCTGAATCAGAAGGCTTGCAAGTAGCATTTTCTCCTTTTCCCACCATGTTTTCAAACCTACACTGTCCACCATCAATCTCCAATGGGTTTTTCCATTATAGAATACCTGTAATTCCATGCATTCACAACCCTGAATCAGAGGGCTTGCAAGTAGAGTTTTCTCCTTTTCCCACTATGTTTTCAAAAGCAGCCATTCTCAGGATCATTAGAACTAAGCATCTTTTTCAAAAGGTTTAATTATCATCTACATCTGACACACCAAAAGCGGAGTGCTTCTGATAACATTTTGATGAACAGACTATCCTCAGAACGGTGTATTTGTTTTAAAAGTTTTTTTTCTTTTGCAAAAAGAAGTGCATTTTTATACTGAACAACAGCAAAAAGACAGTCCTCAGAGGTAGAAATTGTGGATATATTGAGGTAATATTATCCATGTTCTTTACTTTACTCTTTGCCAGCCAAGCCACCAGTTAGTAGCGTACAGGACTTGAGAACAGGAGGTGGCTGGTTCGATCCCTTTCCGAGGATTGTTGATATGAGGGGTGTTCGAAAGGTATTGCTTATTGAAATGTTATCTCAAAAACCACAAGGAAATTTAAACTCTTTGATATAGACCTGGATAGACATATTCAGTACCTTTATATTGATGTATGCACGTGCCCATTTGCTTTGTCAGTGTATAGAGAATTTGTGCATTTGAATACATACAATGACTACTATCCTAAAAATGCTAGGTAAAAGTGCAGAAAAGAAGGAAGAAATACAGACTTGCATAAAAGCTTGCTCTTTGCAGGGTTGCTAGTTGCAACAAATTCTTAGCGGGGTAAAGTCTGTTTATAGGAATTCTTAAGTGTCTTATGACACTGTTCACAGGTGGAACAAGTGCTTGTCAAGCACCAGATCCCCCGCCAATTGGGCTTTTTCTAACACAGCACCGAAATAAGAGCTTGAAGTGAAGATAAAAAAACAAGCATATTTTCTTTTTTGAAATACAGGTCCAAGTTATGAAAGTTGGCATTAACATGATATAATAACTACAAAACATTAAAACTTAATCAATATTGAAGTTTCTGAAAAAGAAAAAAAGACACTTTTTCTTTTTAAAATGCATACAAGAGTTATAAAACTTTTTTGTGTTTATGCCATAAGTATGAAACTTGGCCAAGAATGGGAAATGTGTGAACAAAAATCCAAAGTAAAAATTTACAAAGGGCAATAACTCCAAAAATACTGAAGATAGAGTTATGGTTCTTGTGCACTGCACTTCTCCTCAATTAGTTCTATATGTGTGTGAAGTTTCAAGTTCCTAGCTTTTATACTTTTGGAGATATACGCCAGACAGAAATCCAAAGTAAAAATTAACAAAGGGCAATAACTCAAAAATTACTGAAGACAGAGTTTTGGTTTTTGTGAACTGCACTTCTCCTTAATGAATTCTATAAGTGTATACAGTTTGAAGTTCCTAGCCTTTGTACTTTTGGAGATATGCTCCGGACAAAATTCCAAAGTGAAAATTTACAAAGAGCAATAACTCAACAATTACTGAAGATAGAGTTATGATTCTTTAGCACTGCACTTCTCCTTAATTAGTTCTATATGCGTGTGATGTTTCAAGTTCCTAGCTTTTATACTTTTGGAGATATGCTCCGGACAAAAATCCAAAGTTAAAATTTACAAAGGGCAATAACTCCAAAAATACTGAAGATAGAGTTATGGTTGTTGTGCACTGCACTTCTCCTCAATGAGTTCTATATATGTGTGAAGTTTCAAGTTCCTAGCTTTTATACTTTTGGAGATATGCTCCGGACAAAAATTCAAAGAAAAAAATGTACAAAGGGCAATAACTCCAAAAATACTGAAGACAGAGTAATAGATCTTGTGCACTGCACGCCTCCTCAATGAGTTCTATATGTGTGTGAAGTTTCAAGTTCCTAGTTTTCATACTTTTGGAGATATGCTCCGGACAAAAATTCCAGAAAAAAAATGTACAAAGGGCAATAACTCCAAAAATACTGAAGATAGAGTAATGGTTCTTGTACACTGCACGCCTCCTTAATGAGATCTATCCACTTGTGAAGTTTTAAATTGATATCTCAAATACTTTTGGAGATATGCTCCGGACAAAAATGTGGGACGGAAGGACGGACGGACGGACAGAATGACGGAAGGACGGACGGAGACTATTACCATATCCCCCGCCGCCTTTTCGGCGGGGGATAAAAAGAAATTTGTTTCTGGCTTAGAGTATGTTAAAAATGTAACCAAATCTGGCAGGCCAAGGTGTGCAATGGTCAAAGAAAATGCCTCTAAAGTAAGAGAAATTATTGAGAAAGATGCTTGTTATACTGTTTGTGATATTTTGAAGAAAATACTCAATATAAGCGGGTGCCCCATTTTCTAACTGAAGATCAAAAGAAGCAACAAGTCAAAATTGCTAAGAAATTGCTCAAATCTTTTCCAACATACCATTAAAGAAAGTTTGCAGATGTTTGTACTGGAGATGAAACCTGGATTCACTATTCTGAGCTGATACTAAAGGTCAGGAATAAAATATGGGCAACCAAAAACTGTAGGAGACCCATAATTGCAAAACGTACGCTAAGCGCAAAGAAGGTTTTGCATGCAATTTTCTTTTCTGTTGAAGGAATTGCAATTCAGTTGCCAGTGAAATGGGTAAAAGTATTACAGGGAAGTATTAAAAGGATGTTTTGTTAAAGAAACTGAAAAGGTACTATAAAAAAACAGCAGCAAGTCACAGGTTTCAAGCACCTGTGACTTCTTCAAGACAATGCTCAGGCTAGTTCTTCACCAATAGTATGTGATTTTTTGAAGAGGAAAAAGGTTACTGTTTCATGGCAGCCTCCTTTCTCTCCAAATCTTACCCCATGTGATTTCTTTCCGTTCCCAAAACTGAAAAAATTCCTTGCTGGACGGAAATACCGGTCAAGACAGGCGCTGGGGTCAGCTGTTTTCCAGTTCCTAAGGACTATACCTAAATCAGCATACCATGACGCCTCCTGGTAATGGATTTATCGACTGAAACTCAATATTTCTAGTCATGGGAAGTACTTTGAAGGTATGAAGTAAAGAAACAGAAATTATTTCACATTTTGATGATTTTGGACCAAATAAGCAATACATTTTGCACATCCCTCATAATCATTGTGACAGGATTCATTCTCCTCTTACCACTGTCCTATAATGGTTACCGTATAATGGGCTTGGAAAGAATATTGTGTGGACTACTGGTGAAAGAAACTCCAGGAAAGCATGCATAGGTGGACTGGCCGCCCCGACATAACTGAAATAATGTTGAAAACAACATTAAACACCATACAATCATTCAATTACTCTTTACTTTACTATGTTTTTGTAGATCATAGGAAGAAGGCATTTGAAAAAATTTTGGCAAAAAAAAAAAAAGGTTGTTATCAGCATTTTCCTTTAACCACCATGTTGTCTACATCATCATTTGAGTCGTATTAGGAATTCTAATTTCTAAGACTAGCAATCTCATTGGCTGAAACAAACTATCTCATCCTATCCATTGGTTAGTCTTGCAATTTAGCAAAATGTTTATAACTCTTGGTGAACACAATTAAATACAATTTAAATCCAAAAATAAAAACGAGGTAGACATGCATAATACCGTAATTCCCCCAAGTATTCGGACGGGAAAAAATAATTATTTTTTTTGGTGTCCGAAAACTTATTAAATTATTTGTGTTACTGTCCGAAAATTTCGGGAAATCTCTTTCCATCAACAACAACATATCCTTTAATAGACATCGTATGTACAACATACAGTAAGGCATATATTTCCCGAAAAGAACTGACATGAGATCGACCTGTATGGATTTATAAAACTTACTTGTAAAAAGAGTTCACACAATTACGTATTCGAACGCAACTAGCTACTTCGCTAAATAATCCTAAATCATGGTCTTGATAAGGGTTATTATTGACCTGACTAAACTGGTTACGTCACCCATACACGTGCTTGTCTCCATGCCAACATGTCTGTGTACAGGTCGTTACAACTAGCCATCCCGTTATGCATTAAAAGCGTATCTTATAGCGTTTGTCGGATAAGATTTTCATCTTTAATGCGTCACGGGTATTGGACTAAATATATACAGCCTGTGTAACACAAATTAGCACCTGCATTCAGTCTACCGCGATCAATCAGATAACAAACAAAGGATTTAAGCTTAAAACATAGATCGATTTACTCTTCTCAGGTACTTGCTAATTAACTCTTTACCACACAATCACGACTTCAAACGATCCTGGGGTAAAACCTTTTGAAAACATTGTTGGAAAAGGAGAAAACGCTGCAATTAATTATTTTCTCCTCTTCCCCCACTGTTTTCTTCGTTATCAAATCAAAAATCATTTTAGCAAAATGTAATTGTCGTCTGCGAATCCTTCGAATTTTATCTAGTCCAATAACATTTGCGTTTGGTAAAAGTTTACCATATCCCAAACAAGCCTTTGTCGTATGCAAACTCTTTCAATTTGGAAGAGTCTTTAATTTGTTGTCTGGGAAAGAATATTGCAGACCTTCGTCGATCTTCTGAACCATTTTAATTTGTTGTTTGGGAAAGAGTATAGCGGGTCTTCGTCAACTTCTAAACCATTTTAATTTGTTGTTTGGGAAAGAGTGTAGCGGGTCTTCGTCAACTTTTAAATCATTTTAATTTGTAGTTTGGTAGAGTACTGCGGGTCTTCTAAACCATCATAATTTCGTGTCCGAAAATTTAGGGACAATTATTTTACCAAGAGTCCGAACTTAGGGACAAAAAATAAATTATTTTGGAAAATAATTAATGGTGTCCGAAAATTTAGGGTGTCCGAATACTTAGGGGAATTACGGTAACCCTTTCACTCTTTAACTAATGACATAATTTAACACTGGTCCAAATTGAAAGCATTTGAAGACGACAAATTACACGTAACTGAAAAAAATAGAATTTACCTTTGGAAAGGTTACTAGCATTTTCTCCTTTCCCCACAATGTTTTCAAAGGCCTTCTCTTTTTGGGGTTTGTTGAAAAACAGGATTTTTAGGTAAAAAGTTAACAAACAGTCCCATGTTTTCAAAACCCACATGGAGAAGGCTTTTGAAAATATTGTGGAAGAGAAACTAGCAATCCTCTGTCAATGACAAATCCAATTAGTTAACCCTTTATCACACAATCCCAGTTTTAACAACGGAGAAGCCTTTGGAAAACATTGTGAGAAATGAAGAAAATGCTGGTAACCAGCATTTTCTCCTTTTCCCACAATGTTTTCTACCCTTTGAATGAAAATTTTTCTAATATAATGCAAAATCCAAATTTGTAATCTGCAAATGCTTTGAATTTGGACTAGTCTAAAATTTTGTCATTTGGAAAAGGGTTAAACAACCCTGAACAAGAAGCCTTGTAAGCAGCAGGGTACATCATTACAGTATACCAAGGAAAAGGTTTCAAAACAAAAAAGACTATTGATCCTTTCACCCTTTACCAGACAACAAAAATGTAGACTTGTCCAAATTGAAAGCATTTGCAGACGAACATTTAAATGTGGCTCAAAGAATGGAATTTGTCTTTGATATGTAGAAAACATTGTGGGAAAAGGAGAAAATGCTGGTTACCAGCATTTTCTCCTTTTTCAACAATGTTTAATAGCCTATTAAGGACAAAATTTGTCATTTGAGCCATCTTAAATATGTCATCTGTAAATGCCTTCAATTTTGACTAGTCTAGGCTTTTGTCTTGTGGTAAAGAGTTAACTCTCTACCAAACGACAAAATTTTAGACTGGTCCAAATTGAAAGCATTTACAGACGATAATTTCAATGTGGCTCAAATGGTGGAATTTGTTTTAGATGGGACAGAAAAGATAGTGGAAAAAGGAAACAAGAGGGCCATGATGGCCCTGGACTGCTTACCTGAGTCAATAGGCGAAATTTCACCCCAGGGTCATAATGACCCAATTTAAAACTCATCTGAGATATTAGAAAATGTAGCCTCTGGAGTGTCCAAAATGTATTTTCTTCAATTTGAGCTAGTGACCTGGTTTATGACCCTATGTGACCATATTTCAAACTCATCCAAGATATCAAGACAAACTTCTTAACCAAGGTTCAGGTGAATTCGGCAAGAATTACCACCTCTAGAGTGCCCACAAGGTATTTCTGTAATTTGACCTAGTGACCTAGATTATGACTCTATGTGACCCAATTTCAAACCCATTCAAGATATCATCAAGTCAAACATGCTGACAATTTTTCAGGTCAGTTGAGCAAAAATTGTGGCCTCTAGAACGCCCACAATACATTTCTTTTGACCTAGTGACCTAGTTTATGACCCTATGAGACCCAACTTCTGACCGATCCGAGATATCATCAAGTCAAACATGTAAACCAGGTCAATTTAGCTAGAATTGTGGCCTCTAGAGTGCCCATAAGGTATTTCTTCAATGTGACCTTGTTAATGACCCTATGTGACCGAATTTTGAACTCATTTGAGATTTTATCAAAACAAACATGCTGAACAATTTTCCGATCTATAGATTAAGAATTGTGGCCGCTAGAGCACCCACAAGATATTTCTTTAAATTTGACCTAGTGACCTAGTTTATGACCCTATGTGATCCAATTTTGAACTCATCCAAGATTTTATCAAGACAAACATGCTGATCAATTTTCAGGTCAGTTGAGAAAGAATTGTAGCCTCTAGAGCGCCCACAAGGTATTTTTGTAAGTTGATCTAGTGAGACCTAGTTTATGATCCTAGGTGACCCAAATTCAAACTCATCCGAAATTTCATCAAGACAAACATTCTGACCAATTATCAAGACAACTGAGCAATAAATGTGGCCTCTAGAGTGTCCACAAGGTATTTCTTTAATTTGACCTAGTGACCTAGTTTATGTCCCCAGGTGACCTAATTTCAAACTCATTTGAGATTTCATCAAGACAAACATTCCTACCAATTTTCAGGTCAATTGAGCAAAAAATGTGGCCTCTAGAGTGTCCACAAGGGTCAGCTGGGGTCTTCAATTTGACCTAGTGACCTTGTTTTATGACCCCAGGTGACCAAATTTCAACCTCATTTAATTAAGATAAACATTCCAAGCAATTTTTAAGTCAACTGAGCAAAACATGTGTGCCCACAAGGTATTTCTTTAATTTGACCTAGTGACCTAGTTTATTACCCTAGGTGACTCAATATCGAACTCATCCAAGATTTCATCAAGACAAACATTCTGATAAATTTTCAGGTCAATTGAGTAAGAAATGTGGCCTCTAGAGTGTCCACAAGGTATTTCTTTAATTTGACCTAGTGACCTGGTTTATGACCCCAGGTGACCCAAATTAAAACTCATCCGGTATTTTATCAAGACAAAGATTCTGACCAATTTTCAGGTCAATTGAGTAAGAAATGTGGCTTCTAGAGTGTCCACAAGGTATTTCTTTAATTTGACCTAGTGACCTAGTTTATGATCCCAGCTGACCCCAATTCTAACTCATCTGAGATATTACCAAGACAAACATTCTGACCAATTTTCAAGTCAATTCACCAAAAAATGTGGCCTCTGGAGTGCCCACAAGGTATTTCTTTAATTTGACTTAGTGACCAAGTTTATCAACCCAGCTGACCCAAATTCTAACTCATCCGAGATTTCATCAAGACAAACATTCTGACCAATTTTCAGGTCAATTGAGTAAGAAATATGGCCTCTAGAGTGTCTACAAGGTATTTCTTTAATTTGACCTAGTGACCTAGTTCATGACCCCAGGTGACCCAATTTCGAACTCATTAGAGATGTAATTAAGACAAACATTCTGACCAATTTTCAAATCAATTGAGTAAGTATTGTAGCCTGTTGTTAAAAATAATGTACTCCAGTTTGATTATGCACATCAACCTTCAGAACACATAAAGCTGTAAATAAAAACAATTTTTTTTTTATATTAATCGAGATTCACATATAGAAGGAGAAAATTTTGTATGAACAGAAAGTTTCGTATTGACATAAGCAATACAACTTTTTTTTTTTTTAAATAGCATCGAATAAATTTTGTATAAAACTAATCAAACTCGTCGATTTGTGTAAATAAGAGTAAAGTGGCAGCCTGTTATCATTGCCTGCGCATGTCATGTTCTTCGAAGGTCTGTCTGCTGGCCTATGACACATCACACTGTACAGAATATTAGTTCGCTGTGCGTAAGTTGCCGCTAAAGTAGCAAGCAGAAAATAAGTTAGAATAATAGATTCTATGTCAATGGAAAAATCAAGTGAACTTTTCACTAAAAATTTCTTAAGAATATAATGTTTTCTTACTAGGTAAATGATTTTAAAAAATACCATTGTTTACTGCATCTCTATATACAGTTTTTAAATACAGACATGGGGAAAACCTGGATTTGTAAAACAGACTGCCAACTAACAATTTGCAATAACGTCCACACCATGCTGGGCTTATATACGAGCTATTTCCAAAGCCTACATGGGTTATGCCTGTCCAAGAGGAGATGCTACATACCAAATATCAAAGCTCTAGGCCTAGTAGATCTAGTTTCTGACAAGATTCTGTCATAGACAGTGCAATCCCCCGCCGCTGGCCTTATTTCATACTAGCATTTATTAAGACGTTTGATATCATTAATTGATTAGCATTAGAAGAAAGTTTTGTACAAATGCTTGAAGATTTGAAGACGGACTGACAGACGACGGCCATTCCTAGAATCCCCCTCCCGCTTCGCGGCGGGGGATTAACAAGATTTTTAAAGTTCATTCTTTATACCTTTATGTCCTGTTTTGACCCAGGGGCATCATTTGAACAAAATTGGTAGAAGTCCACAAGGAGGTGTCACATACCAAATATCAAAGCTCTAGGCCTCCTAGTCTCAGACAAAAACATTTTTAAAGTTTGCTCTATATACAATTTTGCCCCAAATTGTGACCCCTGGAGTTAAAGGGTTCATTCAATTCTTTTAACAACTTTGGTAGAACTTCACCCAAGGGACATGCCTGTCAAGTTTCAACATGATTGGTTTAGGAGGAGAAGGTGTTTAAAGGAATTGTGGAAAGACCGACGCCGGACAACAACGAATCACAATACCTCACCCGCACTTCTTGCTCAGGTGAGCTAACAACTAGGCCTAACCATTGTCTGTGGCTTGTGATAAACAACATAAAGATGAATTTTCATAACATTTTGTCCTGTAGTTAAAGAGATATTAATCCATAATGAAAATATATGTGAAGTCCCCTTTTTCCATGACACAACATTTAATCAAAAAAGCTAAAATAATGATATTGGCGGACTATCATAAGGAACATGAAGTTTCACAAATTTTTGTCCAGGATTTTGAGTTGAAGATACATGTACATTGATCCTTAACAGAAATATACATGAAGCCCCTTTTTCCTATGAGACCATATTTGATATGAAAAAGGCAAAAAAAACAATAAATATTGGCGAACATCATTAGGAACACATGTATAAATTTCTATTAGTTTTTGTCAAGGATTTTAGAAGATATCTGTCCTGAAAGACACAAACAGATGCCATTGCTCCATTATGAAATTAAACATTTAGCCCCCTTTTTTCATGACATGGCATTTCATGAAATAAAAACAAATAACTATTGTCTGTGGCTTGTAATAAACAATATAAAGATGAAGTTTCATGACATTTTGTCCTGTAGTTCAAGAGATATTAGTCCACAATGAAAATATACATCAAGCCCCCTTTTTCCATGACACAGCAATTAAAAAAAAAAAAAAAAAAAAGTATATAACTGTGGTGTTGCATGGTCAATCTGGGTGAAACTTGTTGTCCTGCATTTCCTAATGGTGGTTGATAGATGTTACAAGTTCGATGTAAAAACTCTGTATAGTTTTCAAGATATGAGTCAAAACAAAAGTTCACTCTATATACCTTTATGTCCTAATTTGTGACCCCTGGGGCAGGGCTGATTTTGACCCCAGGGGCATCATTTAAAGAAACTTGGTAGAGGTTCACCAGGAGATGATCCATATAAATTATCAAAACTCTAGGCCTTCTAGTTTCAGACAAGAAGATTTTCAAAGTTTGCTCTATACATGATTTTGCCCAAATTTGTGACCCCTGGGGCCCGGCCAATTTTAACCCCAGGGGCATCAATTGAACAAACTTGGTAGAGGACTACTAGAAGATGCTACATACCAAATATCATAGCTCTGGGCTTTCTGGTTTCAGACAAGAAGATTTTTAAAGATAGTGTAAATTTCCCCTTTTTTGTTGCCGTGGCAACCAGAGTTAATGGGTTAATTCAATTCTTTTAACAACTTTGGTAGAGCTTCACCCAAGGAACATGCCTGCCAAGTTTCAAGATGATTGGCCCACCAGTTTAGGAGAAGAAGATGTTTAAAGGAATTGTGGACAGACGGACAGATGGACGCCGGGCAATGACTGATCACAATACCTCACCTTAGCACTTCCTGCTCAGGTGAGCTAAAAATGCTGGTTACCAGCATTTTCTCCTTTTCCCACTATGTTAGGGTCGTTAAAACTCGGGATTGTGTGGTAAAGAGTTAAATTCCTTTTTCCATGCCAACAATGTATAGTGCCATGCCCTGTTCTAAAAACTCTCTTGTTTTGCTCAAATCCCCTAAAATACTCCTTTTCCAACAGAAGTTGAGTTTGTTATTTGAGCACAATTCACTAACATTAACAGACTTTAATAACATTCTGAAATCCTAAGTTGACACAATGTTTAAAACTCAACTCAGCAAAATAAAGACTTAATCGGTTTAACTATTTACCACATAACAAAATTTTATACTTATCCAAATGAAAAGCATTTGCAGTAGACAAAATTTATGTACCTCAAAAATTGAAATTTGTTTTGGGAAGGGTAGAAAACATTGTGGTAAAAGGAGAAAATGCTGGTTACCAGCATTTTCTCCTTTTCCCATAAGGTTTTCAAAAGGCTTCTTTCTCAGGGTTGTTAGAAGTCGGGATTGTGTGGTAAAGAGTTAACAGACTTAGATCCATCATTTCGCTGTGAAGAGTCTACAGTGTTGTGCCAACTCAGATTTTGAAAGTCTATTATTGTTAGAGAAATGCGTCTCAAATAACAAACTGAACTTAAGTCAGAAAATGAGCCCATTAGTGGATGTGTGCAAAATAAGAAACTTAAGCTTTTTTGTGAAACCAGGCACAGGACTGAAAAGTTTGTGAGAAAAGAAAAAAATGCTGGTTACCAGCATTTTCTCCATCTTCACATAATGTTTTCTAAAGCCTTCTTTCTAGGGTTCATTAAAACCAAAGATTGTTTCATAAAAGGTTAACTGTTTGCTACACAGTCCCAAGTTTTAATGACACTGATGAAGATGGCTTTTGAAAACATTGTGGTAACTAGCATTTTCTCCTTTTCCCACAATGGTTTTACTCTTCTGAAGACAAATTTCAGTTCTAGAGTGACATTTAACATGTCATCTGCAAATCTCACTTACACTGACTAGCTCCAGAAAGTCTTTGTCTACCAACCATCTATATCCCGCTATAACTCTGTACCAAACGATTAAATTTTAGACTGTTCCAAATTCAAAGCATTTGCAGATGACATAATAAATATAGCTGAAAATTTTAATAATGATAGCAAGCATAATTTTCCTCCGTTTCCACAGTTTTCAATCCTCTTGAAAAAAAAATATATCCCGGTATTTGAGCCATATCAAATTTGTAATCTTTAAATGAATCTAATTTAGTCTAAAATTTTGCCACCTGGTAGAGGGTTAAGGTTCATTGAATAAGGACAAATGAAAACACTGTAGCAATCGCAGAAATTGCTTGTTACAACCAATTTCTCCTTCTATACCTCCACTTTTGAAAAAGATCTGCCACAAGTTGCAAGAGGTTGCCTGCTGGAGGTCATGGACTCAGACTTGAGTTCGGCTATATTTCTCACTTTCCATAACATCTTTATAAGATGGCAAATCATCGTGATATTCTTGAGTAGATTCTGGTTGACCCTGTGGAAGCATCGGAGCAGTTGGGGATGGCTGGTAAGCTGGCTGCTGGTATGGGTGACCTTGAACTGGAAACTGACCTTGAACTGGAAACTGACCTTGAACTGGAAACTGACCTTGACCTTGAGGAAAATACTGTGGTTGCTGTGGTTGTAATGGCTGCGGCTGAAATTGCTGAGTCTGCAGATTCATTTGTTGCATCCGGAGCATCTGATAATCAGCAAACATTTCGTAGTTCGACTTGACACCAAAGGCTCGATAATTACGACAAATAATACAGCTCATTGTCAAGAATATAATAAACAACACACTGCTTACAAGTAAAGTCAGTACAGCAAAGGCGTACATAGCGCTAGTGTTTGGTGTGCATCCATTAAAGGAGAAACGAGCAGTGTCATCCTCCGGGGTCCTGGTGGCACAATCCACAGTGGCCCAGATTCCAGACATAGCGATTGCCATCATTGCAGATGTGGCCAAAATTGTTGTGTATACTGTATTGCATGAAGTCTGAAATGGAGTGAAGTACATCTATAATTTACTCTAAACCAAAAGGCAAAATTTTGAAATTTTAGGCTGGTCCAATAGTTACAGACAAGAAATTAAATGAGGGTTAAATAATGGGATTTGTCTGTGAATGGGTAGATCACATTTGGGAACAAGAGCTTCGCAGAGCGGCGCATATACGCCCGAAGGGGCTTGTCAGTGAAATGAGTTGAAATGAAGGATGGGCCGTGAATGAAGAGAAGTTATTCTCCATGATAAAGAAAGTAAGTCTTGATTGTCTGTAATAGTTTATTGCAGGAAAAAAAAGCATTTAACCCTCTACCACAAGATCATAAGTTTGTAGCACCCTATGAGTGAAGGCTTTGGAAAATGTTGTGGAAAAAGAAGAGATTACTGATATCCAGCATTTCCTTTGTTAGCCATAGATTTTTCCTTCCTTTCTATCACAAATTACTTGGTTTGAACCATATATAATTAACTATCTGCAAATGCTTTCAGTCTGTATTGGTCTATATTTTGCCATCTGGTAAAGGCAAAAGGTCAAACAGTGACCTTGATGTTTGACCTTTCTTAACTGAAGATTAAAAAGTATCGGTGGAACTGATTGATTGATTGAAAGAATGAGTGATGCTTTTTTGAAAAAAATTTCTTGAGTAAAGCAGAAGGAGGTTCTCAAGTTATCACTGTATTACAGAGATGATATTAACCCCTTACCAAACAATCCTGACTTTACATGACCCTGAGGAAGAAGGCTTTTAAAAAAAAATTTGGAATAAGAAAAAATGCTGGTAACCAGCTATTGACCTTCCAAAAATAGAAAAAAAAATTTGAGTCAGTGATTCTGTCATTTTCAAATGCTTACCATTTAGACAGGTCTAAAATTTTGGTGCATAGTAAATAGTTAACCCTTTACCAAACAGCAAAAATTTGTGTTCAGTCAGTGTATGAAGTATCATATTGATAGCTTTTATAAATTGAAATTTATGGCCCGGACCAAATTTAAAATTAACAAAAGGCAATAACTCAAAAAATAAGAATGGCACAGTTATGGTTCTTGTAAATTGCACTTCTTCATAATGAGTTCTATCAGTGTATGAAGGTTCGAGTTGACAGCTTTTATAGTATGGAAGTGATGGCCTGAACAAAATTTAAAAGTGAAAAGTTGACTATTTCAGAAATCAAGGGCAGATAATTTTAGAATGCAAACACCGATCCAAATTTTAACAGTCACATGCACAACTAGACATCATACAGATTCATTCTGGCAAGTTTCAAATAATTCAGATGGAAACTGTAGGAAGAATTGCGCACAGATGAAATTGCTAACGGACGGACGACCGGGGGTATAACATAATATGACCCTTCGAGCGTATAAAAAGGGAATTGCTCCACATATGAAAGAAAGGCCCTAACTGTAAATAATATCGAAGGGAAATTACTCAGAAAATAATGGCAATAAATCAGGAAAGAAGAGTGGCAGAGTTATGGTTCTTGCACACTGCACTTCTCCACGATGTGTGCTATCAGTGTTTGAAGTTTCAAGTTGCGAGCTTTTATAGTTTGGAAGTTATGGCCCAGACAAAAATTCAAAGTAAAAATTTAAAAATACATAAAGGGCAATAACTAAAAAAATATGGGTATCAGAGTCATGGTTCTTGTGCATGACACTTCTCCATAATGTGTTCCGTCAGTGTATGAAGTTTCAAGTTGATAGCTTTTCTAGTTTGGAAGATGTAGCCAGGACAAAAATTCAAAATGAAGTTATTAAATGGCAATTACTCAAAAACTTAGGGTGACTGAGTTATGGTTCTTGTTTACTGCACTTCTCCACAATCTGTTCTATCAGTGTATATTGTTTCAAGTTGATAGCTTTTATAGTTTGGGAGATCTGGCCAAAAAAAAAATCTAATGTGAAAAATATTAAAGGGCAATAACTAAAACAAGAGGGCCATGATGGCCCTGGGTCGCTCACCTTAGTAGAGTGCCTTAAAGGTATTTCTTTAATGTGACCATGTGACCTAGTTTTTGACCGCAGGTGACCCAATTTCAAACTCAGATTTCATGAAGACAAACATTCTGACCAATTTTCAAGTCAATTGAGCACAAAATGTGGCCTCGAGTGCCCTTAAGGTATTTTTTTAATTTGACCTAGTGACCTAGATTATGACCCCAGGTGATCCAAATTTGAACTGGTCTTGGACTATATCAAAAGAAACATTTTAACCAATTTTCAAATCAACTGAATAATAAATGTGGCCTCTAGATTGCCCACTAGCTATTTCTTTAATTTGACCAAGTGACCTAGTTTATGACCCTAGTTGACCCAAATTCAAACTCATGTGAGATTTTATAAAGACAAACATTCTGACCAATTTTCAAGGCAATTAAGCAAATAATGTGGCCTCTAGAGTGCCCACAAGGTATTTCTTTAATTTGACCTGGTGACCTAGTTTATGGTTCCAGGTGACCCAAATCCAAACTCATCTGGTATTTCATCAAGACAAACATTCTGGCCAAATTTCAGGTCATTTGAGCAATAAATGTGGCCTCCAGAGTGCAAACAAAGTATTTCTTTAAATTAACCCAGTGAACTAGTTTATGACCCAAGTTGACCCAAATTAATCTTATGTGAGACTTTATAAAGACAAACTTTCTAACTAATTTTCGAGGCAACTGAGCAAATAATGTCGCCTCGAGAGTGCCAACAAGGTATTTCTTTAATGTGACCTAGTGACCTAGTTTATGACCCAAGATGACCCAATTTTGAACTCAATGAACTTGTTGTGCTTAGATGGGCAAACAAACTTAGAAGAGAATCACTACATACCAAATATCAAAGCTCTACGCCTTCCAGTTTTAAAGAAGAATTTTCAAGAAGTTTTCCTTCTTTGTTCCTATGTTCGAACTTGTGACACCCGGGGCTGGGCCAGTTTTGACCCAAGTAGCATCCTTGGAACAAACTTGGTAGAGGTCCACTAGGAGATGCTACAGACCAAATATCAAAGCTCTACACCTTCCCGTTTAAGAGACAAAGAAATTTAAAGTTTTCCTTCTTTGTTCCTATGTTCGAATTTGTGACCCCTGGGGCGGGGCCAGTTTTGACCCAGGGGCATCATATGAACAAACTTGATAGAGGTCCACTCTGAGATGCAACATACCAAATATCAAAGCTCCACACCTTTCGGTTTCAGAAAAAAAGAATTTTAAAGTTTTCCTTCTTTGTTCCTATGTTCGAACTTGTGACCCCAGGGGCTGGGCCAGTTCTGACCCAAGCAGCATCCTTGGAACAAACTTTGTAGAAGTCCACCAGGAGATGCTACATACCAAATATCAAAGCTCTATGCCTTCCCATTTAAGAGAAAAAGAAATTAAAGTTTTCCTTCTTTGTTCCTATGTTTGAACTTGTGACCCCCTGGGCAGGGCCAGTTTTGATCCCAAGGGCATCATATGAACAAACTTAGTAGAGGTCTACTAGGCGATGCTACATACAAAATATCAAAGCTCTACACCTTCCAGTTTCAGAGAAGATGATTCCTAAAGTTTTCCTTCTCTGTTCCTATGTTCGAACTTGTGACCCGGGGGGCAGGGCCAACTTTTGCCCCAAGGGCATCATATGCATAAACTTGGTAGAGATCCACTAGAAGATGCTACATACCACATATCAAAGCTCCATGCCTTCCTGTTTCAGAGAAGAAGATTTTTAAAGTTTTCCTTCTTTGTTCCTATGTTGGAAATTGTGACCCCCGGGGCGGGGCCAGTTTTGACCCCAGGGGCATCATATGAACAAACTTGGTAGAGGTCCACTAGGCAATGCTACATACCAAATATGAAAGCTCTACGCCTTCCAGTTTCAGAGAAGATGATTTTTAAAATTTTCCCTCTTTGTTCCTATGTTTGAACTTGTGACCCCCGGGGCAGGCCCAGTTTTGACCCCAAGGGCATTATATGAACAAACTTGGTAGAGGACCACTAGGAGATGCTTCACGCCAAATATCAAAGCTCTATGCCTTCTAGTTTTAGAGAGGATGATTCTTAAAGTTTTCCTTCTTTGTTCCTATGTTGGAAATTGTGACCCCCGGGGCGGGGCCAGTTTTGACCCCAGAGGCATCATATGAACGAACTTGGTAGAGGTCCACTAGGAGATGCTACATGCCAAATATCAAAGCTCTACGCCTTCAAGTTTCAGAGAAGAAGATTTTTAAAGTTTTCCTTCTTTGTTACTATGTTCAAACTTGTGACCCCCGGGGTGGGGCCAGTTTTGACCCCAGGGACATCATATGAACAAACTTGGTAGAGGTCCACTAGGCAATGCTACATACCAAATATGAAAGCTCTACGCCTTCCAGTTTCAGAGAAGATGATTTTAAAAGTTTCCCCTCTTTGTTCCTATGTTCGAACTTGTGACCCCTGGGGCAGGGCCAGTTTTGACCCCAAGGATATCATATGAACAAACTTGGTAGAGTTCTACTAGGAGATGCTGCATGCCAAATATCAAAGCTCTATGCCTTCTAGTTTTAGAGAAGAAGATTTTTAAAGTTTTCCTTCTTTGTTGCTATGTTGGAAATTGTGACCCCCGGGGCGGGGCCAGTTTTGACCCCAGGGGCATCATATGAACAAACTTGGTAGAGGTCCACTGGGAGATGCTACATGCCAAATATCAAAGCTCTACACCTTCAAGTTTCAGAGAAGAAGATTTTTAAAGTTTTCCTTCTTTGTTACTATGCTCAAACTTGTGACCCCCGGGGCGGGGCCAGTTTTGACCCCAGGGACATCAAATGAACAAACTTGGTAGAGGTCCACTAGGAGATGCTACATACCAAATATCAAAGCTCTGCACCTTCTAGTTTCAGAGAAGAAGATTTTCAAAGATTTTGCTTTTTTTTCCTTTTTGTTGCCATGGCAACCAGAGTTGTGGGTGGAATTCAATTCTTTGAACAATTTTGGTAGAGCTTCACCCAAGGAACATCCCTGCCAAGTTTCATCAAGATTGGCCCAGTGGTTTAGGAGAAGAAGATGTTTAAAGAAATTGTTGACGGACGACGGACGACAGACGACGGACACCGGACATAGGACGATCACAATAGCTCACCTTTAGCACGTTGTGCTAAGGTGAGCTAAAAACAAGAGGGCCATGATGGCCCTGTATCGCTCCACTGGCTTATAAATATAACCCATAAATATTAAACATTTCAATTCCAAGCCAAATGGTTTCAAAATGAAGACTTACAAAGTTTTCTCTGTAATAGCCCATGTGAAAGTTAAGACCCGCAGGGCAAAGCCATTTTTGATCCCAGAGGTATAATTACTTGAACCCTGGTAGAGGTCCCTAAGATAAAGCCACATGTCAAAATAATACAAGTCTATGCTGTATGGTTATAAATAAGGTGATTTTCAAGTTTTGTCCATATGAAGCCTCTGTAAAACATAAGACCCCTGATGCAAGGCTAATTTCAAAAAAAAATATCAAAACAGGAAGATTTCTCAAGTTGTCACTGTGTAAGCCAATGTAAAACTTGTGACCCTTGTGGCAGGGCCAATTTTGACCCCAGGGCTAAAATTTTGGCCTGCTTGGTAGAGGCCCACTAGATATAGCTACATGCAAAATTTGGTAGCTCTAAGCCTTATGGCTAGGTACAGGAAGATTTTTGAAGTTTTCTCTATATAAGCCTATGTAAAACTTGTGACCCCTGAGGCAGAGCCAATTTTGACCCCAGGGCTATAATTTGAAGAAACTTGATAGAGGTCTACTACATAAAGCTACATGCCAAATTTGGTAGCCCTATGCCTTACGGTTTCAGACAAGAAGATTTTTAAAGATTTCCATTATTTTTCAGTTTTGTTGCCATGGCAACCAGAGTTTTTGAAGGAATCAAATTCTTTCAAGAAATTCTAAAGAGGACCATGGCAAGACCATAGCTTTTATAATTTAGAAATTATGGCCCAGACGAAAATTCAAAGTGAAAACTAACAAAGGGCAATAACTCAAAAAGAAGGATGACAGAGTTATGGTTCTTGTGCAATGCACTTCTTCATAATGTGTTCTATTAGTCTTTGAAGTTTCAAGATGATGGATTTTAAAGTTTGGAAGTTATGGCCTGGACAAAAATTCAAACTGAAAATTAACAAAGGGCAATAACTCAAAAAATAAAGGTGGCAGAGTTATAGTTCGTGTGCACTGCACTTCTCCATAATGTGTTCTATCAGTGTATGAAGTTCTAAGTTAATAGCTTTTATAGTTTGGAAGTTATGGCCTGGACAAAAATTCAAACTGAAAATTAACAAAGGGCAATAACTCAAAAAAACAAGTGCAGCAGATTTATGGTTCTTGTGCACTGCTTTTCTCCATAGTGTGTTCTATCAGTGTATGTAGTTTCAAATTGATACCTTTTATGGTATGGAAGTTATGGCCTGAACAAAAATTCAAAGTGAAAAGTTGGTTATTTCAGAAATCAAGGGCAGATAATTTTAGAACGCAAACAGTGATGCAAATTCTAAGAGTCAGGTGCACAACTAGACATCATGGAGATTCATTGTGGCAAGTTTCGAATAATTCCGATGGAAACTGTAGGAGGAGTTGCGCACACAAGAAATTGCTAACGGACGGATGGATGGACGGACGGACAGACGGACGGACGACCAGGGGTATAACATAATATGACCCTTCAGGCGTATAAAAAGGAAAAAACGCTGGTTACCAGCATTTTCTCTTGTCCCACAATCACCAAATCAATGTATTCAGAAGCCTTCTTGAACAAGGTCGTTAAAACTTAGGGTTGCATGGTAAAGGATTAACTCTTTACCAGATTACAAGCACCGAATTTTGCAGACAGCTGGGTAATTAACTCTTTCCCAAATGTCAAAATTTTAGACTGGTCCATATTCAAACCATTTGCAGACGAGAAAATAAACGTGACTGAAAAATCGAAAGTTGTTTTGGAAAGGGTAGAAAACATTGTGGGAAAAGGAGAAAATGCTGGTTACCAGCATTTTCTCCTTTTCCCACAATGTTTTCAAAAGGCTTCTTTCACAGGGTCGTCAAAAGTCGGGATTGTGTGGTAAAGAGTTAAAGGTAGATCAAATAATGACAATCGCCCAATATAGTATAGAAAACCAGCCCTTTCTTCTATTCCAACAATGTTTCAAAAAGCACTGCTCATCAGGGTCGTCAAAACACAGGACTGTTGGGCAAAAGGTACCACACAATCCTAAGTTTTGACTACCATGAAGTAGAGGGCTTTTGAAACCATTGATGGAAAAAGAGAAAATGCTCATCCCTTTCAAAGACAATTTCCACCATATGAGCTATATCTATTTATCCTCTGCAAATACTTTGGATTGGGACAAGCTAAAGAGTTGACTCTTTACAAAACAACAAAATTTTAGACAGGTCCAAATTAAAAGCATTTGCAGACAGCATATCAAAGGTGGTCCAAAAGACAAATTTTCTCTAGATAGGATAGAAAACATTGCAGGAATAGGAGAAAATGCTGGCTACAAGCATTGTCTCCCTTTCCCACAGTGTTTTCAAAAGGCCTCTTCCTCAGGGACGTGAAAACACAGGATTGTGTGGCAAAGGGTTAAAGAAAAACAGGACCTTGACTGATCACAGATACCAGTCACATCAGCTCAGTTATGTGCACTTTGTCCTCAGAGGAGTGAAAAAGTTGCCAGCATGAGGTTGTGAGTTGATTTCATATTTTGTCAGAATTTCTTACCTTAAAGTGCACTATTCTGCAATATCTTCCTCATTAGGGTCATGATAACTTGGGATTGTGTCGTAAAGGCTTAACAAGCAATTACTCCTATTCCCTCAATGTTATCAAATGCTGAATCCTGCAGGGAAATACTTAAGTGAATTTTGATGGTAGAGGCATAACACAGCATAAGCAACAAAAACAAAAACATTTCAAACATACCAAACATCTAAATCGGTTGGATGTGGTATCGCCAGTTGGTGTTTTCTTCCCTTCCCGAACCATTGCCAATGTCAAAAAGGCATAGAGTAAAACCTGAAAATACAAAAAAATGAATCCATATAATTTGAAGCATGCTCTGTGAAAAGGGGGCATCTGCAAAAAGTATCAACCCAGATCAGCATGCACAGTCCATGCAGGCTGACCTGGGTCAAAACTTTTTGCCATAGGTCAATTTTCTGGATGTCAAAGGACCAGTATACCTCATGATTCAGGTGGTTTTCTGACAAAATGGATTTTATGTATTCATGATTATAAATATGATGACTTGCTCTGTGCCATACAAGTCCACTGATAGTGTCTGTCTATGAAGAGAAAGAACATGAGGGCCATTATGGCCCTGGATCGCTCACCTGAGTCAATAGGCCAAATTTCACTCCAGGGTCATAATGACCCAATTTAAAACCCATCTGAGATATTATTAAGACAAACATTCTGACCAATTGTCAGGTTCACTGAGCTGAAAATGAGGCCTCCGGAGTGTCCAAAATGTCTTTCTTCAATTTGACCTAGTGACATAGTATATGACCCTATGTGACCATATTTCAAACTCATCCAAAACATCAAAACAAACTTGTTGACCAAGGTTCAGGTGAATTGGGTAAGAATTGTCGCCTCTAGAGTGCCCACAAGGGGTTTCTGTAATTTGACCTAGTGACCTAGATTATGACCCTATGTGGTCCAATTTCAAATCCATTCAAGATATCATCAAGTCAAACATGCTGACAAATTTTCAGGTCAGTTGAGCAAAAACTGTGGCCTCTACAGTGCCCACAATACATTTCTTGAATTTGACCCAGTGACCTAGTTTATGACCCTATGAGATCCAATTTCTAATTGATCCGAGATATCATCAAGTCAAATATGTAGACCAATTTTCAGGTCAATCTAGCTAGAATTGTGGCCTCTAGAGTGCCCAAAAGGTATTTCTTCAATGTGACCCAATGACATTGTTTATGACCCAATGTGACCCAAATTTGAACTCATCTGAGATATCATCAAGACAAAAAATTTCGAACTCGTCTGAGATTTTATCAAGACAAACATTCTGACCTAATTTCACAAGTATCTGACTGAAAATGTGGCCTCTACAGCGCACACAAGGTTTTTCTAAGATTTGACCTAGTGACCTAGTTTTTGACCCCACATGACCCAATTTTGTACTCATTCCAGATTTTATCAAGACAAACATTCTGTGCAAATTTCACAAGTATCTGACTGAAAATGTGGCCTCTAGAGCATACACAATGTTTTTCGAAGATTTGACCTAGTGACCTAGTTTTTGACCCCACATGACCCAATTTCGAACTCATCTGAGATTTTCTCAAGACAAACATTCTGATCAAATTTCACAAGTATCTGACTGAAAATGTGGCCTCTAGAGTGTACACAAGGTTTTTCGAAGATTTGACCTTGTGACCTAGTTTTTGATCCCACATGACCCAATTTCGAACTTGTCTCAGATTTTATCAAGACAAACATTCTGACCAAATTTCACAAGTATCTGACTGAAAATGTGGCCTCTACAGCGCACACAAGGTTTTTCTAAGATTTGACCTAGTGACCTAGTTTTTGACCCCACATGACCCAACTTCGAACTCGTCCGAGATTTTATCAAGACAAACATTCTGACCATATTTCACAAGTATCTGACTGAAAATGTGGCCCTAGAGTGCACACAAGGTTTTTCTAAGATTTGACCTAGTGACATAGTTTTTCACCCCACATGACCCAATTTCGAACTTGTCTCAGATTTTATCAAGACAAACATTCTGACCAAGTTTTACAAGTATCTGACTGAAAATGTGGCCTCTAGAGCGTACACAAGGTTTTTCTAAGATTTGACCTAGTGACCTAGTTTTTGACCCCACATGACCCAATTTCGAACTCATCCGAGATTTTCTCAAGACAAACATTCTGACCAAATTTCACAAGTATCTGACTGAAAATGTGGCCTCTAGAGTGTACACAAGGTTTTTCGAAGATTTGACCCCACATGACCCAATTTCAAACTCGTCTGAGATTTTATCTTGACAAACTTTCTCACCAAATTTCACAAGTATCTGACTGAAAATGTGGCCTCTAGAGCGTACACAAGTTTTTTCGAAGATTTGACCTAGTGACCTAGTTTTTGACCCCACATGACCCAATTTCGTACTCGTCCGAGAGTTTCTCAAGACAAACATTCTGACCAAGTTTTATGAGGATTGGACTGAAAATGTGGCCTCTACAGCGTACACAAGGTTTTTCTAAGATTTGACCTAGTGACCTAGTTTTTGACCCCACATGACCCAATTTCGAACTCGTCCGAGATTTCTCAAGACAAACATTCTGACTAAGTTTTATGAGGATTGGACTGAAAATGTGGCCTCTAGAGCGTACACATGGTTTTTCTAAGATTTGACCTAGTGACCTAGTTTTTGACCCCACATGACCCAATTTCTAACTCGTCCAAGATTTTATCAAGACAAAGATTCTCACCACATTTCATGAGGATCGGACTGAAAATATGGCCTTTAGAGCGTACACAAGGTAAAAAGTTGACGATGGACGACGCACGACGGACACAGCACGATCACAATAGCTCACCATGAGCACTTCGTGCTCAGGTGAGCTAAAACAATTAAAAAAGTATAGGAAAAAAACTGCTGGTAACCAGCATTGTCTCCATTTCATAAAACATTTTCAGAGACTTTTACTGATCCTTAGAATTTTGGCCGAGTCAGGATTTGTTGGGATAGTTGGTAGGAATGCTTGTAAATGGAATGAGAGATCCATGAGTACATAAATAACTAGACATGCAGTTACTAACTTGAAGGTAACCAGTAGCATTTTCTCCTTTTTTCCCACAATGTTTTCTACCCTTTCTAATACAAATCACAACATTCAGGCCACATTTAATTTGTTGTCTGTAGATGCTCTCACATTGGAGGAGTCTAAAATCTTGTCATCTAGTAAAGAATTAACCATTTACCACACAATGCCACCTTTCAACGACCCTGATGAAGAAGGCTTCTGAAGACATTGTGGTAAAAGGAGTGTAACTAGCATTTTCATCTTTTCCCACAATGTTTTCAGTCCAAAAACAATTTTTAATTTTTGAGTCGCATTTATTTTGTCGTCTGGAAATGCTTTCATTTGGAAAATGTCCAAACTCTTATCGTCTGGTAAAGAGTTAATGGCTATTATTAGTGATATGATGAAAATTAGCATTTTAGTGATTGGCTAACAAGACTGAGTTGTACGATCAGAAAGCTGTAAAAACAGAGGAAATATTAGATAAGGCAGACATATACAGCAATGTGTCTTGCCGGGCACACATGTCTAGTTGGGGCGTGTATGTCTAGCCGAGCCATGTATGTCTAGCTGGAGCCCTTACGGTGAAAAACAGACCGAGGTATACCACATTTTGACAGAGATGCTGTACACTTAGCTGATATGCATACACAAGCATGGGACTGCAAAAGCACCCCAACACTTTGCCCAGCCTTTCTTATTTGCATTCAATGACTCTTTCAAACTGGTCCAAATGGAAAACATTAGCTGGCTACAAATGCGACAAAGAAATTGAAACTTAATTTTGGAAAAATAGAAATATTAACAAACGATGTATATATTACCACAAAGCCTATTATACAACCGCCACCCAAGCTGTGGGGCCACTCGAAGTCTGGGGATGAGCTCGCTACCGCACCTAAACCTACACCTATAGAGAGGAAGGACAACACAATCGCAGCTATGGCCAATACCCGTAGACGTTTTAACTTCTCGTTTCTCACCACACCTAGACGATCTGAAAAAAACAGATGTAATTATTTTATTACTGTCCAGCTAAATCAAAAATCAAGAAGACACAAAGCAGAAACAAGAGGGCCATGATGGCCCTGTATCGCTCCACTGGCTTATAAATATAAACCATAAATACTCAACATTTCAATTCTGAGCCAAATGGTTTCAAAATGAAGACTTACAAAGTTTTCTCTGTTAAAGCCCATGTGAAAGTTGAGAGCCGCAGGGAAAAGCCTTTTTTGATCCCAGAGCTATAATTACTTGAACCCTGGTAGAGGTCCACAAGATATAGCCACATGCCAAAATAATACAAGTCTACGCTGTATGGTTATAAATAAGGTGATTTTCAAGTTTCGTCCATATGAAGCCTCTGTCAAACATAAGACCCCTAATGCAAGGCTAATTTCAAAAAAAAAATCAAAAGTGATCCAGATTTGGTAGCCCTTGGGTTTGCGGTTAGGAACAAAAAGATTTTTTGAATTTTCACGATATAAGCACATGTTTATGACCCATGAGATAGGACTAATTTTGACATAACTTTAACTCAAGGTAAGGAACAAGAAGACCTTTTAAGTTCTCACTATATTAGCCTGTGTAAAGCTTGTGACTTATCGGGTGAAGCAGTTTCAGAGATGATAAGCTTGATGGCTTTAGGCCTGTGGAGCTAAAAAGCAGTATCTTTTTCATGAATTACAATGACGTTAGTATATACAAGCTTTTGGAAAAAATTTTTAAAGGTTTTTCAATACTTTCCAGTTTTGTAGCCATAGCAACCATAGCTTTTAACAGAACTTAATTCTTTGAAGACATTCTGAAGAACATCATGGCAAGACGATATCTGTAAAGTTTGGTCAAAATTGGAAGAGTGGTTTCAATGAAAAAGATGGAACAATCTTGGTAGAAGTCTACAATATGAATCGGAATGCCAAATTTTTATAGCCTTACAGTAAGGATAAAAAAAGATACCTTAAGTTTTCACTATGTAAGCCTATCTAAAATTTGTGAATCCTGGAGTGGGACAAATTTTGATCCAAAAACTCAAACCATGCCAAATTTGTTAGTCCCATGCTTTATGGTTAGAAACAAGAAGACTGTCGAGAAATCTTCACTATATAAGCCCTTATAAAACTTTGACCCCAGGGCTACAGTGGGACTAAATGGGGAATATGTGTATTAGAAGAATAACATGCCAAATTTGGGAGTTCTTTGCCTTATGGCTAGTAACAGGATGGTTTCTGAAGGTTTCCCTCCATAAACCCACGTAAAACTTGTGACCCCTGGTGCGGGGCCAAACTTGATCCTAGGGCTGTAACTTGAGCCCTCTTTGTAGTTGTCCACTAGATAATGCTATAATTATGCAAAATTTGGTAGCCCTAAGCCTTATGGCTATGTACACCAAGATTTAAAAGTTTTCGCTATATAAGCCCATGTAAATCTTGTGAACCTCCCCCCCCCCCCCCCAGCACGAGGCCAAAATGACCCCAGGACTGTAATTTGGGCACTTTTGGTAGACCCCCACAAGATCAAGCTAAATGCAAAATTTGGTAGCTCTAGGCCTTATGGCTAGGTACAGGAAGATTTCTTAAGTTGTCTCTATGTAAGCCCATGTAAAACTTGTGACCCCTGCAGCGGGGCCAATTTTGACCCCAGGGCTAAAATTTTGGCCGGCTTGGTAGAGGCCCACTAGATATAGCTACATGCAAAATTTGGTAGCTCTAGGCCTTATGGCTAGGTACAGGAAGATTTTTAAATTTTTCTCTATATAAGCCTATGTAAAACTTGTGACCCCTGGGGCAGAGCCAATTTTGATCCCAGGGCTATAATTTGAAGAAACATGATAGAGGTCTACTATATAAAGCTACATGCCAAATTTGGTAGCCCTATGCCTTATGGTTTCAGACAAGAAGATTTTTAAAGATTTCCAATATTTTTCAGTTTTGTTGCCATGGCAACCAGAGTTTTTGAAGGAATCAAATTCTTTCAAGAAATTCTGAAGAGGACCATGGCAGGATCATTTCTGTGAAGTTTCGTGAAAATCGGATTAGTAGTTTCAGAGAAGAAGATGTTTGAAATAAAAATTAACGCACGGACGGACGCACGCACGGACGCACGACGGACACCGGGCCATGACATAAGCCTGCTGGCCTTCGGCCAGTGGAGCTAATAAAAAACTAACCCTGTACCATACTATCCCAAGTATGCTGGTTAGCAGCATTTTTCTCTGTTTCGAACAATGTTTTCTAAAGCCATCTGCATCAAGGGTTAAACTCGGGATCATTTGTTTAGGGCTTTAACCCTTTATCAAACAATCCAGAGTTTTGTCAACCCTTGAAAGAGGCCTTTTGAAAACACTGTGGAAAAAAGCAGAAAATGCTAATTACCAACATTTTCTCTTTTTTTCGCCTCAATATTGGCCACATTTTCAAGAGCAGTTTCAACCATTGTATGGCATTTAATTTGTCATATGCCAATGTTTTCCATTTGGACAAGTCTAAAATTTTGTCATTTGGTCAAAGTATTTATTTTGAAAATATACAGCAATGAAATTTTTTAAAATAATGTAAAATATTATAATTTTTTTAAATAATGTAACCGACAAATTGTCAATGACAAGCAATTTCTACTTTTTATATAATGTTTTTCTTTTCTAATTCTATAAACAAAAAGAACTTACCAGGCAATTATTTAATACCTACAATACAGGGTTTGCTGTAAAACCTATACTTCTATCTTAAATAAGAATACTTTCAGGTGATCAGACTTAAGTTCCCAGTTCTCCCCTTTTTAGGATCTGATACATGTATATACTGGTAGGTCATTTAAACCTTTAACACAAAATCCCCAGATTTAACACCCCTGAAGAGATGGCTTTTGAATAGGAAAAGGAGACAATGCTGCTTTTCCCATGATGTTTTCTAGCCTTTCGAAGAAAAATCCTTTCATTGAAACCACAGCTGATATATTATCTGCTCCAAATTGGCCAAGTTTCTTTCTTACGATTTTGTCATCTGGTAAAGGGTTAACTCTGAGAATTTTGGACTGTTCCACTTGCAGATTACAAAGCAAATAGGCTAAAGTGGTGGGATTTGTCTTTTACAGGGTAAAAAGACATCATCGGAAACAGAGAAATGCCTAGGCTCGTCCAAAGTGAAGGAATTTTCAGATGAAAATTCAAATGTTTTTCAAAATAATAGTATTTGTCCTTGAAAAAGGTAGAAAACATTGTAGAAAAAAGGAGAAAATGCTGGTGACCAGCATTTTCTCCTTTCCCCACAATGTTTTCAAAAGGCTTCTTTCTCATGGTCATTAAAACCTGGGATTGCGTGATTAAGGTTTAAACCTTAGGACATTCAATACCTTTATCTTCCTGAGTCACTGGCATCCAATTCGGCATTGGCCCCAGTCCCCTCTGTGGGTGCCATTGAATTCCTGCAGCCCTTAATTCATTCACACTGATTGCGGGATAGTTAGCTATCTGCACCGTGTTCATCTTCTAGATCGTCTGAAAAACAGATCTCTACCATATTTTTACAGTTTTTACAACAGTAACCAGTAAACATTCAATTAAAAGTAGTAGTTGCTTGTAAAGAAGGTTCTTCTTTTCAAACGATGTTTTCCATACATGTACAAACTCTTCACCACACTTCAAAATTTTAAACTTGTTCAAATTAGAATTATCTGCAATTAAACTCGGTATGTCTCAAATGATGGGAATTTTCTTTGTAAGGACAGAGAGCACTGTGGGAAAAGGAAAAAATCATCGCAGCTGTTACCCAGCTTTTTCTCCTTTTCCCACAATGTTATCAACTACCGTTATTTTCAAATAAAAATTAGATCACACAAGTCACATTAAATTTGTTGCCTGCAAATCCATTTAAGTTGAACAAGTCTAGAATTAATTTACCTGGTAGACTCTAGATCTACATGTAGATCTAAATGTGAAAAGGATTGATAAGTTGCTGTCTGATAGTCTGTTATAGGTCTACCGCAGGTGTTTGTTTTGTGATGCACTTTGCCATCTATATAATGTACAAAACAAATGCCTGCGAGATCTACATAGAGCTTTGAGTAGCCACATTTCATGCAACTAGATCTATTCAAAGTGATTCTAAAAAACACTGTGACAGAAAAGAGCATTTGAGATCTATGTCATTAATTAACTCTTTACCAAATGACAACATGTTAGACCGGTCCAAAGTTAAAGGATTTACAGACAACTCATAAAATGCGACTACAATGATGATTTCTGTCTTTGATAAGGTAGAAAACATTGTGGGAAAAGGAGAAAACGCTGGTTACCAGCATTTTCTCCTTTTCCCACAATGTTTCCAACAGGCTTCTTCCACAGGGTTGTTAAAAGTCGGGATTGTGTGGTAAAGGGCTAACCCTAAAAGCGCAAAATAAACGTAGATCTACATCATACATGTACTTATAATCTAAGATTAAGACCCTAATAAAAACAGCTTCAGTATTGTCGAGAATATCTCAAAAAGGTGGGCAGTGTAGATCAAAGGTCAGACTGCACGTTTTGCGCAGACTGATCTTGATCTGCACTGCCCACAGATGCAAGTATGGTCGCTTGAAAGGTTAATCAATTTATTTCAACTTCCCGTGATGACCTTATTCAGTTATTTGCTTTTTGTGAACGGCGTCTACTCTATAGTAGGATGAAGATCTATACATAGATCTATTAAGATCAAAGTACACATGTATCCCTGTCAGTCTGAGCAGTCCGATCTTGGATTTGAACCACCTGGACACGATAGGAAACAAAAGAGCGTAGATACATGCACCAGAGAAGCTGGGTGTAGTCCTACACTTTAGGATGTGTAAATTAAAACGTGAATGGGAGAAATCGGATAGATATTCTAGCTCACCTGGGGCGACACACAGTGATTGATTTAGATCTGCATAGACTCTATTACAAATTCCTACGTCCAGTAAACACGTATTTAAAGTTAATCAATATCAGTGCAATGCACCTTAATTTATTAAGCAATGTCTATTCAGGGCAATATTCAATAATCCTGAATGCAACGAAGACGAACTAGATCTAAATGGTGTAAGCGATTTATGCAGACAACATGTGCATATCTTAGTAGGCCTACACAGCTAAAAATACACACATCAGTGGGTTGCCAAATTATATCCAATAGCCAACATGTATCTTCAAAAGAGATTGTTCGTTGAAATGTTCAAAAGACGACATTTGCGTTCACTTCTCTAGATAGAATTTCTAAACTCTATATATTCAGTTTGAGCAAGATAAGATCTAGATCTGAAATGAAACAGATGTTGGATAGTGTATCTAGATCTAGCTTCCACATCGTGGGTTGACCAGAACGCAGACCAGCTATAAAGTAGGCCTATTGAACTTAATCTACAGTCCGCAACTTTCAAGCCATTCACGAGACGCGTTCTTGGCATTCCCAGGCATATTGACAATGGGTATCTCCCGCCCTTGCTGCAATCGCAGACAATGTGTGTCAGCACGAGATCTAAATTTTAGCCAATGAACTCGCCTAGATCTGCTAATATATCTCGGTTTATCACTCGTCTCAATCCGGCCGATTCCGTACAGGTTACGTCTACCTTGATCACCGGATCACCCGAGGTATGCCGAATGTGACCCCGTGCTTATAAACTTTGGGTTCGTGCTCAACCGAGTTCATCTATGGCCATTTTTTGTGCCAGTGTGCTAATGATACATAGTACAGATCTAATCTTGTTTGAAAATTTGAAACTGTGGCTTTTATTTGATAGAAAGCGGGAAAACGGGCTCCTCAGAACAATAGATATTTTTGTTGTAGATTAGATCTGAATCTATAGATCTACTCTCTGTCCAGTAGACAAAGTTCAGACTCGTTCATTATGAAAGCATTTGCTTGCTATATAATTTGAGCCATACTCTTGCAAAAGGGGGCTTAATGCATCTCCGAGATGTACGGTACCAATCAAGGCATCACATAGTCATGGATCCAAAATAGCCACTTTTGTAACACCCGACTGACTCATGGGGTAGACTGGTCCATTGACATGCAGAAAATTTAACAATAGCGAAAAGTCTCGGCACAGGTCAGCCTGAGGTGATACGTTTCTTTGCCACGGAGCATGGCTAATTTATAGAGTCTGACAGATGTGGCACAAATGATCTGATTTTCTCTTTGAACAGGTAAAGACATACTGTAATGAGGGCTTTTTACTAGCATTTTCCCTTTTTCACACGATGTTTTCATGAGACTATATGTCGTAGGCCAGATTGGAATCTAGGCAGATCCGGAATCTGCCTAGGCAGATCTAGAATCTGCCTAGGCCAAATTAGAATTCTAATTTGGCCTAGACCAAAATAGAATTCTTGTTTGGTCTAGGCAGATTCTGGATCTGCCTGGGCCAAATTAGAATCCAGTTTGGCTAGGCAGATACAGGATCTGCCTAGACCAAATTGGAATCTATTCTTTTTCAGAGTCTTTTCACTTTTAACACTAACAAAAAAGCAAACTATATCATTTGAATTTTAATATTTAAACTTTTTGCTTATTAACATTAAATAAACACATTTATATACAAGAAAAAAGAAAAAAAAAAATTGTAAGTTATGAATTTATCCCTTTTCTTCATTTTTCTTCTACAATTCCCAACTTAAATCATATGGTGCAGGAAGTGGAGACAAAGATTAGTGGAAACCTTTGGAAAACATTGTGGGGACTGGAGAATATGTTGGATACCATCATCTACTTTTCTTCCAACATTTTTTTCATAGCGTTTTTTCGAACGGTTGTTAAAACTCAGGATTAAGTGTTTATAGGTCAGACTAACTTATTGAAAAGCACATTTAAGACTTTTTCAAACTGAAAAATGAAAAAAAAATGTAGACAACACATGAAATATGGCTTACTTTTTGCGATCTTACCAGTTTTTTTTAAAAAAAATTGTGAGAAAAAAAGAAAAGTATGGAAAACAGCACTTTATTCCTTTCCAACGCTGTTTTTCAAAGATGTCTTTCGCATGGGTATTTTAACTCGGCATTACCCGCTAATGGATTACACGCTGGTTTATAAGAAAAAAATGGCAAACGATAACATTTTCGACTAGTCCAAAGTGAAAGCAACTTCACACCTTTATGGCAAACAAATTTGGCAGATAACAGTATGTTGGCAATTAGCAACTTTCATTGTCTTTTCACACATCATTTGTGCCAGTATGACCCTTCACATATTATTAATTATTGTTTATTTCAAAGCAAATTAGACATTATACAGTATTAACAATATTCCTCTTCCAATAATACTTTCTACTTGATTTATGAACAGTTTTTCTCTTTGTTGTAGTCATATCAATCCTTAAAAAAAAATAATAATAATTTTACAACTCTGAGGTAGAATTCTTAGGAAATTAAAATATGTTCTCCTTTTCCTACAATGCTTATTGCTTAATTTTTTGATTATTTTTCCTGATCTTTTAAAGTCATTTTAATCCACAAATGTTTACAGTTGAGAGTTTTTTTAGTAAAAGAAAATGGTTTTTTTCCCCACAGTTGCTCCATTTCCCACATATTTATTCCACTAAAGTGCAAAACACTCAAAATTTATTTTTACTCTGAATTTCCGTGAAACCACTTTTATTTTGGGGTTTAAATTAAATCAGATGGTTTATATTTTCTTTGCAGACCTGTAAACTGCACTGTTGCATACAGTAATTTTGGGCATTTCAAGGCCATAGTGGCCGAAAAAGCAATGCAGGTGTTAAAATGCATTCAAATTTAAATCATACCATTTAAAAGTATGGAAAATATTGTAAAGATGATAGTCCGTTATTGCGTGGTCGGTCCAAGAGTAAGTTGCTGTCAGAAAAATGAATTTGGAAATCAGGCAAAAAGTAAGAAAGAAAAGACTGGCCTGGCAACCTTTAACCTAGCTCCGAAATTAATTTCTCTGTTCACATCAGCGACTAACACCAAGACTGGAATACTGTTTTGGCATGAATACGCACAAAATGTTTAGGTGAAAATGCTGAACTTCATTTAGAGAACTTTTTGACTGAAAACATTCTAGTATACTGACAATATTTAGTTTACGGGATTATAACGGATTATGCCATGTCTTTAAACGAAACCGGTGTTTGTCATTCCCCTTTTGGCTGCTGCCCGTATTATCGTAAATTATTGGGAAAGAACTACCTGACACGCGGGGTACCTGTTAAAAGCGTTTTCGTACTCAATATCGTCCATAAACTAAGTTGCATCACCCAAGAAAGCATATTTGCAGATGTCATCATTGTTCGCAGTTGAATATTACCAAAGAATTATTCTTCGGTAGGGTAAGAGTGAGATGAATAAAGTAAAACTGAATTCAGCTATATTTCGACCGATTTCTACATAGTACCTCCAACAAAACTGTATACTGGTGTAAATGTAATCGAATTTCGCCAATGAAAGGAAAACTAGACTTGCAGATTGCACAAAGCAATAGCAGTTTCCCTTCTGTTTATGTATCGTTGTATTTTTATCCAAATACTTCTATGAACACCTTTTTTACAACTTAAACACGTATATTTATGTGTAAAACGATCTTTAGAAGTGAGACAGTACAAAGTCGCTATCAATAAAAACAGTAAGCCAATTTCGACAACTCTGGTTTTCCTAAAATTAGGGATCCCGGAGAGGGTAAAATGAAATACAAAATTCACAGAATCACTTCAGCAATATTCATAGCCTCCCTAGGATATTAACTGTATATCCCTTTCCTGTGAGAAATCATAGATTAAGTAAAGCAAAAAGCAGGTCTGAGAAAACAAGATCTACAATTGAATGATTTTTCAGGTAATTATTTCTAATGGGACACTGGAATGTTATGGTCGAAATCAAGGTAACAGTGTTGGAGAATAAAAGGCTGTAAATTCTGAAAATGAGAACCTTTCGTTACTCAAAGATAACAGTATCTGATTAATTGATTGATTGTATGGCATTTAACGCCATTTTCAACATTATTTCAGTTATATCATGGTGGCCAGTGCACCTATCCATGCTTTCCTGGAGTTCCATTTACCAGTGCTCCGCACAATATTCTTTCCAAGCCACTGGCTGCTTTCCCACATAACCATCGTTGAAACAAAGGTCAGCAGTGAGAGAGGAATGAATCCTGTCGCACCGACTATCATCAATCCTTGGAAAGAAATTGGCCAAGCCGGTGATTGAACCACCAACCTCCTGTTCTCAAGTCCTGTATGCTACCGACTGGGCTACGGGGGCTTGGCGATAAAGGTATCTACTCATATTTGTAGGTGGTTATTTCATCTGATTCAAATTATTTTCTTCGGGAAAAATCGGTAAAGACCCCTCTGTCATTCATACGGATAAATTTCTCTATAGGCACCCCATGCAAAACTCAAGCTATCAAAGTTCAAACAATAACTTATCAAAGCAAAAGTAGACAACATTAGTAAGTTTTAACCTTAAAAAAATCTTTTAAATTTTCATTTAAAGGAGACACCTAAAACCTTCTAATAAAAATGTTCCTGATGAACTTTTCCCATATTGTATTTTTCTGTCACTAGATCGGTAATGACAGCTCAAAACACCTTTCCTGCTATGATATCATTTGTTTTCATGAATGGATGATGTCACAGATATGAAAATATAGCCCTGGAAGAGAGTTGGCAAAATTCGATCACTAGCAAAATTCTCTTACACTACTATAGATCTGTGGACCAATGCAAACCTCTTCAACAAAGGGGTGCATGGAAAAACCAAATTTGAAAAAAAAAAGTGAAACACTCATTTCTCAATTCATCACTTTTATGGATTTGTTTAGAACGTAATAATTATATCAAATGCAGGAGAAATTTCTCCTGGACACGATTTCTTCTGATACCATTGTACCTATTCCCCACGTTTAATTAAGTTTTTTAAATGAAATTAATTGGAGTGACTGTGATACCGAAACAAAGTTTGATTAAATTCACAATTATCGTTCAACCCTTTGAATGACTAATGTCATGCTTTAACTCTTTACCAGATGACCAAATTTTAGAGTTGTCCATACTGTAAGTGTTTGCAGGTTACAAAAAAAAATGTGAGTCAAAAATAAAATTTTGTATTTTTTGCGAAGGGTAGTAAACATTGTAGGAAAAAAAATTATGGTTTTTCAGCATTTAATTTTTGTCACACAATGTTTTCAAAAGCAATTATCCTCAAGGTCATTAAAACTCGGGATTGTGATGTATTAAAGGGTTAAGTAACATTTGATTTGTCACCTGCAAATTCTCTCATTTTGGACAGGACTAAAATGATTGGACATCGTCTAGTAAATGGTGAAACCTTTACCAAATGATCCCTTTTTTTTTGTCAATCCTTAAAATGAAGGCTTTTGAAAACATTGTGGGTAATAGAGAAAAAAATTCTTTTCATCAGTATCTTCTCCTTTTTTCCACATTTGTCTTCAAACTTTCTATCTTTTTCATGCACTAATTCTTAGTAACGAGCACACTGTTTTTGCAAATTAATGAGCATAGACACTCCCTTACAATGTTTATTTACATAGAGTTATCCTGACACAACAATAGTGTTCTTCCTCACATTTTAGATTTGTAGAAACAAGCAAAAGCCGCTAGAAGAAGATGGAGTTTCAGGCAGTTGTACTGGCTGCAGGACGAGGTTCCAGAATGACAGATCTAACAGCCAGTGTTCCCAAAGCTTTACTGCCAATTGGTAACATGCCTATGATGTGGTATCCAATAAACAGTCTGGAAAAAGCAGGATTTGAAGGTACATGTAAGATACAGTGGACATTAATCTTCTTCCCAACATCCAGAGCTCCAGATAGAGGGAGTGATTTTGATTATAGAATTGAAAATATTAATTATTCTCAACTAAACCCTATGTTATGGGTGCTCATAAGAATCGTCTCATCAAGACGATTCTAATGAGTACCCACAACATAGGGTTTGGAAGAGAAATAATGTATTTAGAATACCATCACTCCCTCTTATCTGCAGCTGGAATTTGTGGTGTGTTGCTGTAACATGCAACAGCTTGGTGACCCATCCAAAGGCTAACCATAATGCATGCTGCTTAACTATCACAGATAGACATGCACCAAACCACATTGCTGTAAAAGCTAGCCTAACGGTAAAATGTGGTTTAAGTGCTTATACATGTATATTAAATCGCACTCTGCGACATTACTTTTCCCTTCGAGGAGTCTACACCCTGAGAATTTTTTTTACAAATAAACCAGGGCAAAATAAGAGGCTTACCCCTTTACCACACATAAAAATGTGGAATTGTCCAATCCGAATGCATTTGCAGACACTTTATATGTGGCTCAAATGAGTGAATTTGGCTTCAATAGAGTAGGAAAGATTGTAGGAAAAGGAGAAAATGCTAGTTATCAGCATTTCTCCTTTTCCCACAAAATTTTCTACAGGCTTCTTCATCAGGGTTGTTAAAACCTGGGATTTGTGGTTTCACCTGATAGCATGTGGAATAAATCTCACCGCTGCCACCAAATGTAACTGGCAATAACTCTGTCACTCATCTCAGCACGAAGCATATAACGCACACTGCTTACGGTAAGTATCACAAAGAGATGTGCACCAAACCACATTACTGTAAAACCTAGCTTAACAGCCCGGCTGATTTTAGCTAAACATATTTGTTTTAAATTGATTGAGAAACAAATTCTTGCAACTTATACATATCTGTCTCGATTTCTGCTCCCTGGAAACTACAGCAGTCCTCATGCTGAATGTGTGGGCCAAAGCAGTACCAAAGTTGACACCCACTCCCTAGTATCAAACTTGGGATCTTATGGTTACAAGGCCGAGCCTCTATCTCACAACCATGGACACCACACAGGAGGCTGGTTTTAACCCTTTACTAGACAATAAATATTATAGACTGGTCCAAATTGAAAGAATTTACTAATGACAAATTAAATCTGGCTGAAATGATAGAATTTGTATTTGATAGGGTTAAAAACATTGTGGGGAAAGGAGAAAATGCTGGTTACCAGCATTTTCTCCTTTTCCCACAATGTTTTCAAAAGTTTTCTTTTTCAGGGTTGTTAAAGTCCAGATTGTGCGGTAAAGTGTCAAGTGCTTACAAATCTCTCTCTGACATTCCAGCTGTGGGCTCATTTTGGACAGAAGCTCAGAAATTGTTGTTAATAATAATTATGTTGGGTGAAAATACAGGAGCATACCTTATCAAGGTTCCTGGGACACTGTTGAATGTCTTAACCCTGTGCCAAATAACCCTGCGTTTTAATGACATGGAGGATTACAGCTTTCCAAAAATTAGTGGGAAATGGAGAAAAAGCTACTAACCAACATGTTCCCCTTTTCTGCAATGTTTTCTACCCTTTCCTAAACAGATTCCATCATTTTAGCGGCATTCGTCATCTCCAAATGCTTTGAATTTGGAGGAGTCTTTTGTTGTTTGGTTGGATGAGTCTATTGTTGTTTAGTTGGATGAGTCTGTTGTCGTTTGGTAAAGAGCCTAGGTCATTTAACTCTTTTCCACACAATCCTGATTTTTAATAACCCAGATTAAAAGGGAGTTTGAAATCATTGTGTGAAAAGGAGAAAAAATGCTGGTAACCATCAATTTCTCCTTTTCCCTCGATTTTCATTTGAGCAACATTATGTTTGTCATCTACAGATGCTTTCAATTTGGAGAAGTCCAAAATTTTGTTGTGGGGTAAAGACTAAATGTAGACTTTTGGACAGTGCTTTGTTTTTTACATTGCAGAGGCTATAGTTATTGTTCTGGACTCGTTTTGTACAGAAGCTCAAAAATTATTGGTTGAGATTTGTGAGGTAAAAATGCACCTGGACTTTGTCAGCATACCAGATCAAGATTATATGGGTACAGCTGATTCACTAAGGTTTATACAAGATAAAATAAAGGTAAGTAGACACACATATGTATGATGTAAAAATGCATCTAGTTTTTGTCAGCATACCTGACCAAGATTATATGGGTACAGCTGACTCACTATGGTTTCTTCGAGATGACCTAAGGGGAGTATTCACATAAAATTATTAAAATGTATGTGAGGTAAAAATGCATCCAGTTTTTGTCAGTATCTGGCTAAGATAATACAGGTATAGCTGACTCAATAAGGTTTATTCAAGATAAAATAAAGGTGATATATGGTAGGTAAAGGAAAAACCCACCTGACTTTGTCAGCACACCTGATCAAGATTATATAGTACTGTAGACTCATTAAGGTTTATACAAGATGAAAGAAGGTAAATACTCAAATATATTTGATGTGTGTAAAAATGAATCCAGACTTTGTCAGCATACTGATCAAGATTATGTGATGATGGACTAAATGTGGGTGTTTACATATATATGTGAGGTAAAAATGTATCCAGTTTCATCAGTACTGCAGACTCACTGAGGTTTATTCAAGGTAAGATAAAGGTGAGTAGAAACATACATGTGTATATGTGAGGTAAAAATGAAGGCCTTGGAAAACATTGTGTGACAAGTAGAAAATGCTGGTAACCAGCATTTTCTCATATTCCAGCAACATTTTTGGCAAAAAGGTTGGATCCATGTCAGTCTCCACGTATGGACCAAACCTTTTTTGCCATCAGTCCATTTTCCGCATGTCCAAGAACCATTCTACTGTATGATTCCAATGTTTGTTATACAAAATTGATTGTATGGATCCATAATTAGGTGATGACTTGCTTGGTATCGTGCATTACAGAGATGCATTAAACACTCTTTTGTCAGAGCATGGGTCATGTGTTACAAGTTACTACAAACACAAGAAAAATGTTTTTGTTCTTTTTCAGAGAGACGTCCTTCTAATCAGCTGTGATTTGATTACGGATGTTAATCTTCATAACATAGCAAATATTTATCGTACCCATGATGCAACAGTCACCATGTTTCTATGTCCAGTCCCCCAACAACAAGCCGAAATTCCTGTCCCTGGACCGAAGTCAAAAAAGAGATCAGGTTAGATAATGATTGTTGCTTTTAGTCCTTTATTATTTTAAACTTATCAAAAATTGAAATAAATAAACAAATGTCACTGCATTGATAGTCCTCACCAAACGGGACTTACTTTTCTACAGAGACAGAAATTGTACAGAAGGACAGACAGGTTGAAAGACAGACAGATGGACCATGCCATAGCAATATCCCTCTACCTTTCAGAAGGGAATAAAAATTCTGTTAACTCTTTACCACAGAAGAAAAATTTAGACTAGTCCAGATTAAAAGTATTTGCAGACGACAATTTAAATTTGACTAAAATAATGGAATTTGCCTAAGATAGGGTAGAATAATGCTGGTTACCAGCATTTTCTCCTTTTCCCACAATGTTTTCAAAAGGTCGTTAAAAGTCGGGTGGGATTGTGTGGTAAAGAGTTAATATGAAGTAATCTGTTAGTTCTCTGCTAAAAAGGCTACATGAATAGATAAATTTAATTAGGAAAACTATGTATCACGTACCCTCCGTGGTTTCTGATGTAATACATCTATAGCCATTACAAATTTTCTTATCCTACAAACATTTGAGATAAGAGTTTTGATGTCGCAGTAGCCTTATGTGACACCATTTATTTAAGCATTGTATTTTTGTCAGTTATATCCAAAACATGTCAGATACAAATTTTCACATCCGTTCAACTATCAAAAATGGTGGTCATGGTAAATCCAAGGTTTGTTTTATTTGTGGTATCCAAATCAAATAATTATAATTATGTCAGCTTCCATGGAAGTATTTTAGTCCACAATGTACACTCAAAGCAGTTAGTTGTTCTCATTCATAAATATGTAGCAATCACATATAGATCAAATGATTTTTATTAAAGTATTTCTTGAGATGCAATTATGTGATAAAACAAATCTGACATTTGTTGGCCTTTGAGATAAAATATTATTCGACTCATCTGTAAAAATGTGATTAAGTTTGCTTAGAGGCTCTCTCAAAAACATTTTCATTTTTCCAGACTCTTTTTATAGAATTTTATCTCAAGTGCCAAATAAGTTTTTCTTGAGAGGGGAGGAAATCCTCCTTTGCAAATTGAATGACGAGTTAGATTTGTAATTCAGGGTTTCTAGGTTTTAGCCCCCAGCACCAGATGAAAGGTTCTTGAACTGAGCACTGCAAAGCTCTGTCTAGGTAATTAATACAGATGCAATCAAAAAGCATGTGAATAAATTTTCTGCTGCTGTGATATTATCTAAATTCTGTAAAGGGCTGTAAAACTTTACTTTGACCCTTAGAGCATTGAATAAACCTAGCCAATACTTTAAGTCTAGAAGTAAGATCCAAACAGTAATTGCAGTTTCAATGTTGCTTTTATCTAGAATGTCTATCAGCAAAACAGACAGTGTAGATCCAATCAGGCTGCATATTTTGCACTGTCTGATTTTTGTTCTGCACTGGCTGCTAGGGCAATTATTGTCTTGAAAGGTGCTTTCAGGCTTATCAAATTGTTTATCCAGGCAACAATTTGAAATTTCAAGTTTCAAGTGAATAATGATAGAATCCAACTTGTATTTGAAAACAAAAAAAAGTTTTACTAAACAAAGAAACAGTCCATGTTTGTATGTTCTCATATTGCAGAGAGAGACTTTTTTGGATTTGATGAGAAAGGTAACAGAGTGTTATTTATGATGTCAGAAGCTGACTTGGCTGACATGGATGACGACAAAGTTAAATTTAGAAAATCATTGCTGAAAAAGTGAGTAGACCCTATAAGTCTCTCATTTTGATCTCTGTTGAATCTTATTATATTAGTGAGCTGAGCCCTGGTAGTGCAGTTGATAGCTTACAGGACTTGAGAACAGAGGGCCACTGGTTCAAATCCCCTGCGAGGGGGATCCCTTTCTTAGGATTGATGATAGTCATCGCGACAAGATTCATTCCTGTCTCACCGCCGATCATTGTTTCAACAACGGTTATGTAGGAAAGCAAGCAGTGTCTTGGGAAGAATATTGTGCAAAGCACTGGTTAAAGAAACTCCGGGAAAGCATGGAAGGTGCACTGGCTGCCGCAATGTAACTTAAATAATTTGGCAAACAGCCTTAAACACAATACATGTACAATCAATCAATTAATCAACCAATTTTATACTCATGAAATCTTGCATTCAACTCATTTTACCTTACAGGCTTTGAAATATGTTTTGATTTGTCGTCAGGTGTTCAAATAACTCATACAATGGTGACATATGTGGGGACCTGCATATAGGAAAGGGGTTTTGTTTGAAATTAATTTTCCTGCTTCAGATGGTCTTCAGTCATATCACCATGACAAAACCCCATTATGGCAGCTGTGTTGTTTTTGTCTTCTTTGAGTTTAACAAGGTCTTTTCAGGGTTTCCTTAGTGCTTTGCCAAAGGACACTCAAGCATGACTAGCACTGGGACTAGAACCAGGGAATTCTGAAAACAGGTCCAGTGCCATAACCACTGAGCTATGGAGGAACCCTGGGAAAGGGATCAGAGTTGCTGTGACCGTTGGAACATTTTTTAGTGTTGCACCAATACTTAAGTCTTTACCAGACAACAAAATTTTTCACACTCCCAAATTGAAAGCAAGTGCAGACAACAAAGTAGTTGTGGTTCAAATTGTGTGATTTGTCTTGGATAGGGTAGAAAAAAATTGTGGGTTACCAACATTTTCTCCCTTTTCCTATATATTTTCACAAGCTTTCTTCTTCAGGGTCCTTTAAAGTCAGGATTTTGTGGTAAAGCTTTACTCTTTACCACATGACAAAATTTTAGACTAGTCCAAATTGAGAGCGTTTGCAGATGACAATTTAATATGTGGCTCAAAATGATGGAAATTGTCATTGATAGAGTAGAAATCATTGTGGGAAAAGGAGAAAATACTGTTTATCAGCATTTCCTCCTTTTCCCTCAATGTTTTCGAAGGCTTCCACTGTCAGAGTTGTTAAAAGTCCAGATTGTGTGGTACAGGGTTAACTCTTTCATAGGATGAAATTTTAGAATAGTCTGAATTGAAAGCATGTACAGTTAACTATTTAAAATCTGGCTCAAATGATGAAACTTCCTTGATAGGGTAAATAACATTGTGGAAAAAGGAGAAAATGCTGGTTACCAGCAGAGAAAGCCTTTGAAAACATTTTAGGAAAAGGAGAAAATGCTGGTTACCAGCATTTTCTCCTTTTCCTAAAATGTTTTCAAAGGCTTTATCTGTCAGGGTTGTTAAAACTCAGGATCATGTGGTATAGGGATAACAGTTATTTCTAAAAAGTACATGTAGTTTCTTTTTGCCTATTTATTATCTGACTGAATTGGTGTAATTTTATTTTCCAGGCATCCAAATATTAATATTCGCTCTAATCTCACAGACTGCCATCTATACTTAATGAAGAAATGGGTTGTAGATTTCTTGAAAGACAATAAGTATGTTAATTAGTTCCTTCCTTTTTAGCTTACTTAAAATGTTAACACTACTGATCATTGTGTCAATCATGGATATGTGGGAGAGCAGCCAGTGGCCTTTGGAGAATATTGTGTTAAGTACTGGTAAAAGAAACTCTAGGAAAGCATTAATAGGTGCACAGGCCTCTGTGGTGTAAATGAAATACTGTTGAATATGGTGTTAAACACCAGATAATCAGTCAATTGATCAATTCAAATATTACCTTAATAAATGTAAAACTATACCTTTTGCCGACAGGTTAGATTCAGAATCAGACTTCATAGACTACTGAATGTTTTTATGATTTTTATGACGCCAAGCCCCGTAGCTCAGTCGGTAGCGTACAGGAATTGAGAACAGTAGGTCACTGGTTCAGTCCCCAGCTTGGCCAATTTCTTTCCGAGGATTGATGATAGTCATTGCGACAGGATTCATTCCTCTCTCACTGCTGACCATTGTTTTGACGATGGTTATGTAGGAAAGCAGCCAGTGGCTTGGAGAGAATATTGTGCGGAATACTGGTAAAAAGAAACTCCAGGAAAGCATGGATAGGTGCACTGGCCGCCGCGATATAACTGAAATAATGTTGAAAATAGCGTTAAACACCATACAATCAGTAAATCGATTTTTATGACCCTTAGGAAAAATGATTAATGAATATAGCTAGAAAAGGAGAAAATATTCATTTTCCCCTTAATATTTCAAACTGTTTCAGTGATGGATTTGTGTGACTATGAGATGATTTAAAAGTAAAATGTTAGTGTTTTTTATTCCTTCTCTCAACATCAACCGTTTCAATGATGGATTGTTGTGACTATGAGACAATTTACAAGTAAAATGTTAGTGGTTTTTATTGCGTCTCTCAACTTACCTATTGATATGCACAAAGAAACTAGAAAAAATTGTAGACTGTTGAAAAAGTTTAAATGGGCAATTAAAAGCTATCAACCACAATTTCATCATTAGCTGCCAACAGAGGTCGATGGACAACAGAAATGCTATGGTTATGTCAATTGCGTGATGAAAATTTGACCATTTGAGCAGCATTTGACTCTGCCACACAACAAAATGTTACACTGGTCCAAATTGAAAATATTTGCAAACGACAAGGTAAATGTGTCTCAAACGATGGGATTTTCCTCCATAAGGTCGTAAAAAAATTGTGAGAAAAGGAGAAAATGCTGATTACCAGCATTTTCTACTTTTCCCACAATGTTTTCAAGAGCCCTCTTCCTCAAGGTCATTAAAATAAGGGGGAATGTGGTAATGAGTTACAATGTGGCTGCAGATACTTTAATTTTGGACAAGTCTAAAATTTTGTTGAAGAATTCATTGGTGAAGATTACTCTCAGTTTCATATTTTCAAAATTAATGAATTTCAAGTTTTGATGCCAATAAAGCATTGGTGCTAAACTAGAAGAAAGAAAGGATAATTGTTAACCCAAACAAAAAAGAAGAAATTTGTTTACTATGAAAGAATAATGAGAAATTATTTTTCAGACAGATCTGTTCTATAAAGGGGGAGCTAATTCCATATTTGGTAAAAAAACAGTTTGCTAAGATAAAGAAGAAAGATCCACCTAGACCAAATGAGTCTGTGATGTCAGAAAAACTTAAAACAGGTACGTGATCACACAGAGTTTGTGCCCATCAAAGATACATCTATACTCGTTTTAAGCCAGTATTTAACCCATTTCATTTTTAATTCATCAAACTATAATTATTCTTTTATCTTCATTCCAAATGTTGCTCCTGATGGCAGCAAGGTTGCACAGATTATGATGGATAGAAAATGCATTTCAATTTTTGGAGGCCTTCACAGAAATCACTGTTGTCATTTCCAGTTTTAAATAAGGACAAATCCCATTAGTTTCTATATCCCTTACAGGATTGGTCCAGGAGATCACTCCTTCCGTACAGCTTAGCTTCTTCCCATATAAAGTCAGTACCTGACAACTGCATTAGGGAGAATTCTCTTTAGCTCAGTGGTTAGCGTATTGGTCTTTTAAACCTCGATAAACGAGGATATATGCCACTAGGGTTCAAATCCAAGCCGGAGGGGTTTATATTTGAGCTATGCATTTGTTGCGAACTTTCATGTTTGTAAGATGGGGGCTCACGTGGGATTGGCCATTGAGCCATTTGTTGTCTATGAAATTCCCCATGATTGGCCATTGAGCCATTTGTTGTCTAATTAATAGACTTCCTGCCTGATAAGGCTTTCCATCATCAAATGATGACTTCTCTTAAGAGGAGATGTGTTATGGGAAATCACTCCTTCTTTACAGCATAGCTTCTTCCCGTATAAAATCAATACCTGACAACTGCGTTAGGGAGAATTCTTTTTAGCTCAGGGGTTGGTGTATTGGTCTTTTAAACCTCAATAAACGAGGATATTTGCCGCACAGGTTCGAATCCCAGCCGGAGAGGTTTATATTTGAGCTATGCATTTGTTGCGAACTTTCATGATCATAAGAAATCTATTGGTAATTTATCTATGTTTACACAACAGTCTAAATTCTGAGCCATTCTGCACACTTTCAAGTTTTAACAGCGTTTTTTTCTCTCTGGCTGTAAGGATGTAGATGTATCTTTAATGTGTGGGTTGTTAATGAATCAAAGACTTCATGTTCAAAATAGAGTCTTCATTTATGTTCATGGATAGAGCACATTATCAATTAATGGAATCTGAATACTTTAACTCTTTACCCAACAACAAAATTTTGGACTCAACCAGATTGAGAACATTTGCAGACGACAAAATAAATGTAGTTCAATTGATGATTTTTGTCTTCCACTGAGTATAAAACATTGAGTGGAAACCAGCATTTTCTCCTTTTCCCACAATGTTTCCAAAAGCCTTTTCTTTCAGGGTTGTTAGAACTGGTTGTGTGGTAAAGGGTTAAAATATATATATTTTCAGATATACTTAGTTATATGCCAGATGATAAAATGGCTGAAGTGTTAGCGCCTTACACATTACAAGATCTGTCAACATGGAATGATCATCAGGGTGACATGGATGAGTGTTACCATGGCAACAAGATCAGATGCTATGCCTATACCTCTAAAGGGGGACTGTGTGTGAGAACCAACACAATAGCTCTATACTGTGAAACTAACAGACAGGTATGAATCTCTGAGCTTGCTCGAGTCTTTACCTCACAAACCCAACTCTTTAAAGGCCCAATAGCAGCCAAACAATCAATGCAGATGTAAAAATGCATTTAACTTTAAATCATACCATTTAATACGGAAAATATAATGAAGATGACAGTCTGTTATTTTGTAGTCTGTCCCTAGTGTTAGTCGCTGGTTGACAAATGAGTTTTAAAATCATGCAAAAATGTAAACAAAAGATAGAGTAACCTGGCAACTTTTAACCTAGTTTTGAAATAAATTGCTCTGCCAGCGACTAACATTTGGACCGACCGTACAATAACATATTGTCATCTTCAAAACTCCATACTGTTAAATGGTATAATTTAAATTTAAATGCATTTTAACACCTGCTTTGTTTACTTTTGGCAGCTGTTGTTACTTTAAAGACCCTGAAAACGAAAGCTTTTGAAAATAATGCATGAAAAGCTGGTATTTCCACACTGGTTACCCTTCTCAAAACAAATTTCAGTTTTTGAGTCTCCTTCATTTTGTCATCTCCAAATGTTTTCAATATAGACTAGTCTTTTATTTTGTTGTTTGTCCCAATCGAAACCAGTTTTACATGACAAATAACTGTGGCTAAGATAATGGAATTTGTCTTTATCAATTTACCACACAATCTTGACTCTTTATGATCCTGAGAAATAGAGCTTTTGAAAACATTGTGGAAAAATTAGGAAATGCTGGTAACCAGCATTTTCTGTCTTCTGCACAATGTTTTCTAATCTTCCGAGAGCAAATTTCAATTTTTTAGTCTCATTTATTTTGTCATCTGCAAATGCTTACTATTTGGACAAGTCTGAGACTTTGTTGTTTGTCCCAAATTGAAAGCATTTTCAGATGACAATTAACTATGGCCAAAATGATTGAATTTATCTTGAAAAGGAAAGAAAACATTGTGGGCAAAGAAGAAAAAGCATTTCTCCTTTCCCCCTATCTTTCTCCCAAAACCTTTTCCTCAAGATTGTTTGGTAAAGAGTTAAGCAAACTTTGATCTTTTAAGGGTGGTGCATTCTGAAACAGCATTCACCATTTGTTGATGACTAATTCTTAATTACAAGAACTGTCATCTTATTGGCTGATACAGAGACTGTCAGCCAGTTGTATTGCTTGTCTTGCAGTTGTGATGTTTAATGAGTTCTAGATGATGTTTTGATCGTTTTTAGTCAAAAACAACCTTGAATTGTGAACATTTCCATATTTTCATTTGGAGAAGATGAAGACCATTTCATATAGTTAAACACAAACCACTGTCACTGAGACTCCAATTTACTTTAACTCTTTACCACATGACAAAATTTTAGCTTGGTCCAAATTAAAAGCATTTATTTTGCCGACAACATATTAAATATTATTTGAAATATAAATTTGTATGTCAAAGGATAGAAAACTTTGTGGGAAAAGAAGAAAATGCTGGTTACCAGCATTTTCTTCTTTTCCCACAATGTTTTCAAAAGGCCCCCTGTTCAGGGTCATTAAAACTCGGGATCGTGTGGTAAAGAGTCAAACTCTTTACCAGACGACAAAATTTTAGACTGGTCCAAATTGAAAGTATTTGCAGACAATAAGTTAAATGCTGCACAGGTTATGAAATTTGTCATTGAAAGAGTAAAAACCTTGTGGGAAAAGGAGAAAATGCTGGTTACCAGGCAAATTCTCCTTTTCCAACAATGTTTTCCAAAGTCCTTTTCCTGGGAATCATTAAAACTTGGGGTTGTGTGGTGAAAGGTTAAACAGTTGACTCGTCCACTGTGAAGGGATGGAAAAACATTAGATGAGTCATAAAATGTGTTTATTTAACCCTTTCCCAAACGACAAATTTTGGACTGGTCCAAATTGAAACAGTTTGCAGACGACAATTTTAAACAGTTGACTTGTCGACTGTGAAGGGATGGAAAAACATTAGATGAGTCATAAAATGTGTTTATTTAACCCTTTTCCAAACAAAAAATTTTGGACTGGTCCAAATTGAAACAGTTTGCAGATGACAATTTTAAACAGTTGACTCGTCCACTGTGAAGGGATGGAAAAATATTAGATGAGTCATAAAATGTGTTTATTTAACCCTTTCCCAAACGACAGATTTTGGACTGGTCCAAATTGAAACAGTTTGCAGACGACAATTTTAAACAGTTGACTCGTCCACTGTGAAGGGATGGAAAAACATTAGATGAGTCATAAAATGTGTTTATTTAACCCTTTCCCAAACGACAAATTTTGGACTGGTCCAAATTGAAACAGTTTGCAGACGACAATTTTAAACAGTTGACTCATCCACTGTGAAGGGATGGAAAAACATTAGATGAGTCATAAAATGTGTTTATTTAACCCTTTCTCAAACAACAAATTTTGGACTGGTCCAAATTGAAACAGTTTGCAGATGACAATTTTAAACAATTGACTCGTCCACTGTGAAGGGATGGAAAAACATTAGACGAGTCATAAAATGTGTTTATTTAACCCTTTCCCAAACGACAAATTTTGGACTGGTCCAAATTGAAACAGTTTGCAGACGACAATTTTAAATTTGATGAAAATGGCAGAAAGTTATCAAAAGGGGTAGAAAACACTGTGGGAAGAGGAGAAATTGCTCGTTACGAGCAATTTCTCCTTTTCCCACAGTGTTTTCAAAAGACTTGTACTTCAGACACGTGAAAACCAGGGCTTGTTTGGGAAAGGGTTAAATTATAAAGCATAATGTTTATTGTTTAATCTCAATTATTAAGTCCTCATCTTACTGAGCCGAGCCCCTGTAGCTCAGTCGGTAGCGTACAGGACTTGAGAACAGGAGGTCGCTGGTTCGATCCCCGGCTCGGCCAATTTCTTTCCAAGGATTGATGATAGTCATTGTGACAGGATTCATTCCTCTCTCACCGCTGACCATTGTTTCGACGATGGTTAAGTGGGAAAGCACCCAGTGGCTTGGAAAGACTATTGTGCATAGTACTGGTAAAAAAAACTCCAGGAAAGCATGGATAGGTGCACTGGCTGCCAAGATATAACTGAAATAATGTTGAAAACGGTGTTAAACACTATACAATCAATCTTACTGATTGAAAAATTTAACATCATTTAATCAGTTGAATTCCTGTATGTATAATTGAACGAACACCTGTTCTACCTATTAAGTTGTTACCACACATAATTTTAGACTTGTCCGGACTAAAAGCATCAGAAGACAACACATATAATGTAGGTCAAAAGATGATTTCTGTCTTTGAAATGGGAGAAAACATTGTGGGAAATGACGAAAATGCTGGTAGCAAGTATTTCTTCCTTTTTTCCACAATGTTTTCTACCTTGTTAACATATTAGTCACATTTAATTTGTCATCTGCAACTGCTTTCAGTTTGAGTTAGCGGTAGTCCAAACTTTTGTTTACTGGAAAAAAGTTAAGGGTTATGTGATTATATTAACTATTTACCACATGAAAAAATTTTGGAAGCAACCAAATTGAAAAAATTTGCAGACAGCAAATTAGATGTAGCTCAGATGATAATCTCTGTCTTTGGATAAGGTAGAAAACAGTGTGGGAAACGGAGAAAATGCTGGTTACCAGCATTTTCTCCTTTTTCCACAATGTTTTCGAATTCTTCTCTTTCAAGGTTGTTAAAATTTGGTAATATTTCATAAAGGCTTAACATTTATTTTAGATACCCAAGTACCTAATGTCTATCAAGAAAGAAATGCCCAATATCCATGGGTCAGTGACACAGAAAGGAAAACCACAGGTCAGTCATACCCATCCTATGTGCAATGGAAACTGTCTATCCTTAGACCCCCAGATGAATAAGTTAAAAAAAAAAAATCAAAATTTCACTTGATTTAATTAGGAAAAGATGCTAAAAATTTCTAACTTGTATTAACCCTTTACCAAACAGTCCTGACTTTTAACGACCCTGAGAAAGAAGGCTTTTGAAAACATTGTGGGGGAAAAAAGTAAATGCTGGTAACCAGCATTCCCGCAATGTTTTCTACGCTTTCTGATACATCATTCTTTGCAAATTTGTCATCTGCAAATGCTTTCAGTATGGACCTGTCAAAAATTTTATCATTTGGTAAAGTCTTAAGCAAGCACTCAACTCTTTACGGCACAATCCCGACTTTTAACGGCCCTTTGGGGGGAAAAAAAGCTTTTGAAATCATTGTTAGGAGAAGAAGATGCTTGGAACCTCATTTTTCCCTATTTCCACTTTTTTTTCTACCCTATAAAATACAGACTCCATCTGTTATTTGTTTTGTCGGCAAATGCTTTGAAATTGGACAAGTCTAAATTGTTGTTGTATGATAAAGAGTTAAGGGACATTAAATATGCTTGCATAAGACAGGTGCTTGCATAGTTGTAGACTTGTCCTAATAGGAAGTGTTTGCAGATAACAAATTCATTGTAACTCCAATGGCAGGTTTTGTCTTTGAAAGGGAAAAGGAGAAAATGCTGGTTCCCAGCTTTTTTCTCTTTTCAGATAATGTTTTCAAAAGCTTTTTTAGCTTGCTTAAAGTTTTTTAACTCTTTACCACACAATCCCGACTTTTAACGGCCCTGAGAAAGAAGCCTTTTGAAAACATTGTGGGAAAAGAAGAAAATGCTGGTAACCAGCATTTTCTCCTTTTCCCACAATGTTTTCTACCCTTCCCAAAACAAACTTCAACTTTTTGGTAACATCTGTCGTCTGCAAATGCTTTCAGTTTGGACTAGTGTAAAATTTTGTCGTTTGGTTAAGGGTTAAGGGGTCACAATTTCCACGCCATATTATGGAATTAGTTCATAGTTGGTACGATGATATATATGTAGGTTCAAAGTTTTTTTTGGCAATGCATTTGCTCATGCCTTTAATGTCAGGGTCAAGGTCATGGACTTCAATACATTGGATGTTAAATCAAAGTTTTACATTAAAGTTTTTTAAGAGCTTATATTTTCCAAACTAAATGGATTTGGTTCATATTTGGCCTTGATGACAGATACAGGCCTAAAGTTTCATTGATCACTTAAGGTCAAGGTCACAGATTTTGAAATTTCATTTGAAGTTTTTCGAGAGCCCCTATTTTCCAGACTTAAAGATTGATTTGTTTCATATTTAGTATGATGATAGATACACAGATAGGTCCACAGTTTTATTCAGCTATACCCCTGCATGTGGCCAAAAGGTACAGGTCACAGACAATTTGCTGGATGAAAGTCCAGGTAGAGCTATTCATGGTTCGCACAGGTCTTGAAAAAACCCTTAAATTTGACTTCAGTCTTGAAAAACCCTTGAAAATGACGAGAAGCCTTAAAAAACCCTTAAAAAGTATAGGAAGCCCTTGAAAAACCCTTAAATAAATCGTAAGGCATAATGCACCGAATATCCAGGTGACGTGATCGAAGAAAGTTTGCAAAGAAACCCATATTCCTTCATATATTCTTACAAGTAGCATACTCGTATACAGTAACAAGGAAGAGCATTGTCTACACATAGTTTGATGACATAATTTGATATTGCGTCATATCACACTTGGTTTTTAGACTGGTGGCTGACTTTCTACTTCAATCTTAGAAGAAAGTTGGGTACCATTATCGGTTTACTCTCACCTTATGGCTAAGAGCGTCTCTTCACAGCGATCGTTATCATACGCGTCAGCCATTTGCAAAAAGGTCATCTGTATCAAGTTGGAGAAATGGGGAAATGTATATTTAACCGAAATTGGTTGGCGGATCCCATATACAAACACTGGGTACAAGAATTTAAAGGGGATAAACACTCGGCGGTAATGTGCCAACATAATCAAGGTAAAATATGGATCATTATTGTATACAGCCATGTCCTTAAAAAGACCTTAATTTCTATTTCAAAAGCCTTAAAAAGCCCTTGAAAAACCTTTAAATTTTCCGTGAGAAATTCTGTATGAACCCTACTGTTGCACTAATCCTGGAGTTGGAGTTGGTCTTGTGTCTTCTTCTGTCTTAGGTTGGGACCCTGTGGCTGTTTCAAGGTACTGTTACCCCCAAGAATTAACTTTTCCTGGTGAGTAATGCTGTCTGACAACACTTCTTGTTCCTGAGGGTCATTGAAACATGAGATTGTATGGTAAAGGGTTATAGGATGTTTCATGGCTTTCTGGTCACATTTCATTTCACATAGATTATCAGCGATTCCCTGGTGGGAGAAGGTGCAACTCTCGGAGAAAAGACGTCCATTAAGCGGTCTATGATAGGAAGGCACTGCACCATTGCTGATAAAGTCAAGATTACCAACTCTATCATCCTGGACCATGTTCATATTGCTGAAGGGTAAATATCTTGAAACCATTTTTTCACTCAATATTTAACACGCTAACCATATAGCATGTTGCTTAACTGTCACAGAGAGACATGCACCCAACCCCACAACTGTAAGATAGCTTAGTGGCAAGGCTGGTTTCAAGGGCTATATATTAAACTACGGTAATCTCTGTGAAATTAATTTACCCTTTATAAAATCTCGACCCCAAGATTTATACATAAATAACCCTGGGAAAGAAATTAGGGTAAGGTAACTCCAATCCAAGCTCTAACCACATAGCAGGTGGGATAACTTACACAGACACACAAACCTAACCGCAATGCCGTAAAAGCTAGGTCAACAGTTAGGTTTAACCCGTTTACCACACAATCCCGACTTTTAACGACCCTGTGAAAGAAGCCTTTTGAAAAAATTGTGGGAAAAGGAGGAAATGCTGGTAACCAGCATTTTCTCCTTTTCCCACAATGTTTTCTACCCTTCCCGAAACAAATTTTAACTTTTCAGTTACATTTATTTTGTCATCTGCAAATGTTTTCAATTTGGACAAGTGTAAAATTTTGTCGTTTGGTAAAGAGTTAAAGTGCTAGATGTCAAACTGCTCTTTGTGACAAGTTATTATGGTAGCATGCTTCTATGCGCAACAGAAGGTTTTCAAGCTTTTATTTTCAGTTTACTGAACACACCATAGGCACTTTTGCAGCGTATGTCAAATCAAAATTTGAGAGAGTAGAAAGAGTAGAACCCTGCTCTACCTTTTTTTTAACTTAACTCTTTTTTGAAGGAAATGCCGAGACACTGTCAGTGCCCTGTCATCATCTGCATCTTCGTCATGTGTAAATTTTGACATTTTTTCATGTATCTGTTATTACATGTACTAAGATACTTACTTCAAACTTGGGCTAGTTGTTAATTATCAAAAGGGAACCCATACCAAATGGATTGGTAACTTTGAAAATATTTTTGACACGGTCATACCCCTTTTTGAAGCAAGAATTTTCATTGAAAGAGCAGAAGCAACCATACATTGGCATCTATATGCATTTCTTGTTTGTTACACTTGTCACCTTAACTCTTTACCACATGAAATAAATGTAGACATGTCCAAACTGAAAGCATTTGCAGACAACAGCTTAAATATGGCTCAAATGATGAAATATATCTTTGATATGGAAAAAAACATTGTGGGAAGAGGAGAAAATGCTGGTTACAAGCATTTTCTCCTTTCCTCACATTTTTTTTTTTTTTTTTTTCCCAAAACAAATTTCATCATTTGAGCAAAATTTTCCTCTGCAAATACTTTTGTCTTGGACAAGGCGACAAATTTGTTGGAAAAAAGTTTTAGACTTGTTTATAATTTAGACATTTTACAGACAGCATATCAATTTTGGCTTAATGATGAGACTTAAATTTGATAGGTTTTAAAATATTTGCAGGAAATGTGAAAATGTTGATCACCAGCATTTTTTCCTTTTCCAACTATGTTTAATAAGGCCTTCATTGTCTTGGTCACTTAAACTGGGATTGTTTAGGAAAGACTATACTCAATGCTCTTCCACACAGTCCAGATTTCTTTATGATTCTGGAAAGAGAATGCTTTTGAGAACATATTCTACCCTTTAAGAAACGAATTTCAATTTTTCAGTCTTGTTTGTCATGTGCAAACACTTTCAATTGGACAAATCTGAAATTTTGTCATTTGGTAAAGAGTTAAATGATTATTTATGCCAGTTATTAACTTATCCTTACAGGAGCTAAACCTAAATGATTATTTATGCCAGATATTAACTTATCCTTACAGGAGCTAAACTTAAATGATTATTTATGCCAGATATTAACTTACCCTTACAGGAGCTAAACCTAAATTATTTATGCCAGATATTAACTTACCCTTACAGGAGCTAAAACTTAAATGATTATTTATGCCAGTTATTAACTTATCCTTACAGGAGCTAAACCTAAATTATTTATGCCACATATTAACTTATCCATACAAGAGCTAAACTTAAATGATTATTTATGCCAGATATTAACTTACCCTTACAGGAGCTAAACCTAAATTATTTATGCCAGATATTAACTTACCCTTACAGGAGCTAAAACTTAAATGATTATTTATGCCAGATATTAACTTATCCTTACAGGAGCTAAACCTAAATTATTTATGCCAGATATTAACTTACCCTTACAGGAGCTAAACTTAAATGATTATTTATGCCAGATATTAAATTATACTTGCAGGAGCTAAACTTAAATGATTTTATATATATATATATATGTGTGTATGTGTGTGTATGCCGGATATGAACTTAGACTTACAGGAGCTAAACGTACATGATAATTTATGCCAGATATTAAGCTATACTTACAGGAGCTAAACTTAATTAAATGATTATATATGCCAGATATTAACCGATACTTACAGGAGCTAAACTTAACCCTTTACCACACAATCCAGAGTTTTCACGACCCTGAGAAAGAAGCCTTTTGAAAACATTATGGGAAAAGGAGAAAATGCTGGTAACCAGCCAGCATTTTCTCCCTTTCCCACAATGTTTTCTACCCAATCAAGGACAGAAATAGTTATTTGAACCACTTTTAAATTGTCAACTGCAAATGCTTTCAATTTGGACAAGTCTTAGATTTTGTCATGTGGTAAAGAGTTAAATGATTATTTATGCCAGATATTAACTTATCCTTGCAGGAGCTAAACTTAAATGATTATTTATGCCAGATATTAATTTATACTTACAGGAGTAGCATACAGGGTAGTGTGGTCAGTGCAAATGCTCATATTTCTGAGAAATGTGAGCTGAAGGACTGTATTGTTGGTAGTGGGCAGAGTATAGTAGCTAACAGTAAGTATTGTGAAACTTTCCCTTCTGTTGCAGACCATGTATTTTGAAGCATCTGCTGCAGATGACAACTAAAACAATGTCAAACAAGAGCACTTCCTGCGGGTGCCAATGCTCGGCAGTAGTTGCTTGACTTTCAGCAAAACTTCTAAATTGGAAAAGGGGTGTAACTCAAAAATACTTGGATGGTTACCTGTCCTTGTTAAGTTCCCCCTTTTGATAATTAACAACTTGTCAAAGTCTGAAGCAAATATCTTCAGTAATAACAGAGATATTCAAAATGTCTGAAGCAAATATCTTTGGTAATAACAGAGATATTACAAAATGTCAACATTTTTGCACAGTGATGCAGATGACACCAGGGCTACGACAATAGGTCAATGTTTTCTTTGAAAACAGCCAAGCTAAAAAGGGGAGATTGTAAATACAGGCAAATTCTTTATTTACATGTACTACATTTCTTTCTGGTTGTCTTTTGACGAGATTTCATTATTCAACTTAACTCATTTACAAAATTTTAGGCTCATCCATATTGAAAGCATTTGTGAAAAGCAAGTTAAATGAGGCTCAGAAATGATGGGAACTGTTTTTGAACGGCTAGAAAACATTATGGGAAAGGAAGAAAATGCCATTTACCAGCAAGGTCATCATAAAATTATGGAGAAATTTCCATGAAAGGTTTAATATATTATAATGCGGGCAGTTTCTTTTTTTATATACCACTGTTGTGTAAGTGATAAAACAGAAAAATATGCGAGGACATTAAAAATGAATTTGTAGTTTGTTATTGAAAACTTTGTGTGAAAAGGAACAGCAATTGCTACTTGTACCGCAATTAAGGCATACACAACACTTTGGCATTCCGCTTGGTCTAAGTCAGATAGACAAAGCTTGTGGGGTTGTCTATCTGATATAGACACTTGCTAACACTCATGTCTGTATCAAATAGACAACCTCACTCATTGTCTATCCTACACATAAAAAGAGTTATAGGCCGGAGATGAACATAAATCCTTACCCCCTACCCTCACAAAACATTTGATTCTTTTCACATTTCACCTTGCTGTGACCTTGACTTTTAAACAATGGACATGCTTCTTTCATGCAACACATTGCATGTGTTTGACAATTCTGAAAAGTTACACTGAAATTCATTTATAATTAAAAATAACAGGCTGGACATGAACACTCCTCCCTAAAAACACATTTGACCTTGCTGTGACCTTGACCTTTGAACTACAGACATAACTCCATGTGGTTAACATTTGTGCAAAATTATTTTGAATTTAAGTTACAAAGAGAATAGATGGTTGGTGTCTTGGATGGGTTAAGTTTATCGGGCAAGGCAGAATTATTTATATGGTGAGCCGAAGGCAAACCAGATAAATTCCAGATCCAAGCCCGATAAACTTAAACCATCCAAGACACCAACCATCTATTCTATTTATCCTGTCACACACTGTAAAGGAACAGAACAAAAAACAAACATTGATATATAGACTGTACCTTTTGTTGAAGTTTTTTATGGTACTGATATCATAAAATTCCGGAGCCGAGTCCAATGAACATTCCCAATGCAAGACACTACTCAGTAATTTATTCTTCAACTTTCCCAATCCAAGACCCTATTCTATTTATCCTGTTTCTCATTTACAATCCTAAATGGAATATAAGCAAGAAATTAAGGCTTGTATTGATATCTTTCTCACTAGATCTACGAGGAAAAAAAAATACACAAATGTTGAACTGTGTAAAGCGCTCTGCATATGCAGCTGCAATAATGACATCATGAATGATATTGAGTACGTCATGAATATGAACATGACATTTACCCTCAGAAGAATGTTATGGCGAAGAATTCCATTTTATCTTAAATAAAAGAAAACTCAACATGGGCATCAAATTTTAAGTGATAATTTTACTGTAAATTATTGATTTTGTGTACCAGCACCTATAAAAACAGTTTCAGCAGGTCACCTGACCAACTAGCCTAATAAACTTTAATCATGTGACCAACTGACGTAATAAACCTAGTCACGTGGTCAAGTGACCGTATATCAACAAGTTTATTTGACCCCCTGTTATAGGATGGGATTTATAGGAGGCGACAGGATGAAGGGAAAAAAGTTATGGCCTGGATGCTGATGGACGAAGAAATATATGCCCATGAAATTTGGAATGAGGCATAAGAAACTGATTGCAGCTAAAAGGTATGTGGTCAGCAGAAGGTAAATAATCTATTTTTTTTTCTATTATTACAGGTAAATTCACAAATGAAGCCATAGTGGAGGTTGAAAGCATGATTGAGATATAGAAGTAAAACACGGTGAAGAAGATATATAGAACTAAGTCATTTGACCGGACATTCATCGATTTAAAAAGTGCATTATCGTGGTGCATCAGGGTACAGATTGGAAAATGATGTGAAATTTCAAGAATACTTAAATAAGTCTTCTATTTTCTTACCATAAGTGGCATCTTCCCAAAAAAGAAGGGTAAAACCCAGTAAACAGAATATGCTTAAAGCACTTCATTGTGGTGCACATGGTGTACAGATGGAAATAAAAAAATAAATGTGAAATTTCAAAATGCACTCATGTTTCCTTTCTTTTTTCAGTTGATCATAAACTGCATTTTCCCCATGAAAACCTCGAGAAAAATCTGAATGTGTTCATTTGTAAGATTCAGAATTGTTAGTGTATTAACCCTTAACCGAACAATCCTGTGTTTTAACTCTACTTCACGAGCAAAATATAGGCTTGTCCAAATCGAGAGCATTTATAGACTAGTTTTAATGTAAATCAAATGATGTACCTTGTCTTTGATAGGGAAGAAAACATTGTGGGAAAAGGAGGAAATGCTGGTTACCAGCATTTTCTCCTTTTCCCATGTTTTCAAAAGCCCTCTGTCTCAGGTTTGTTAAAACTCAGGATTGAATGGTAAAGAGTTAAGGCTTTTAAAAACATCGTTGGACAAGGAGGAAATGCTGGTAGCCAGCAATATTTTCTGACCCTTACAGAAAGCATTGTTTAAGCTACATTTGATGTGGCATCTGCAAGTAGCCTCAAATTGGATGAATCTAAAATTTTGTCATCTGGTAGAGAGGCTTTACGAAACGACTAAATTTTGTACTTGTCCCAATAACAAGAGGCTTTGCAAAATGACTAAATTTTAAACTATCTTTGGGACAATGAATCAAGTGAACCTGAAATGAGATGTTTTTAAATGGATGTAAAAAATTGTGGGAAAAGGAGAGAAAGCTGGTTACCAGGATCTTCTCCTTTGCCCTTTATGTTTTCAAAAGCCTTTTTCCACAGGGTTGTTTAAAGGATGGATTGCGTGGAAAAACTTTAAAGCTTCAATACCACAGGAAAACTGTAGGAACTGTTGGTGATACAAATACATGTATTCTATACACTGTAAAAATCGTCTTGCTGCCCCATGTTTTTACCAGGTTTGATTTTCTGGCATGAATAACATGAAATGGGGGGTAGAAATTAGAATCGGGCTGCTGCATACACCAGCGAACCAATCTGTTGCCCCTAAATGAACTGAACTGGGGTATCCTTCTATTTATGGCAGCCGCTACTGATCATGCTGTTTCAACTTCTTGTGAGAGGTACAAGATGAAGACTGAAAGCTGTTATACAAACCCTGGGTGGAAGTAGGCAATATTGACTTTGTGTGCCCATTCTCAGCAGGTCACTTTCAACCGGTCGTAAGTTCTATTTCAACATTGAATTCCCAATTTAATCAAGGTCAAGGGATACCTCAGATCAGTTCACTTCATTGGCAAAAGACTGGTCTGTTGGTGTATGCAGCAGCCAGATTCTAATTTCTACCCCATTTTATATTATCCATGTCAGAAAATCAAGTTCAGTAAAAAACACTGGGGTAGCAAGATGTTTTTTTTACCATCTATATGAGCATCTACACAGATGGACAGATAAACAAACAGGCTTATACAAGTATACTCAATAGATCTGTTGATATTCGTTGACCACACAATCCTGAGTTTCAATGACCATGGGGAAGAAACCTTTGAAAACAACGTGGGAAACGCCGACAAAAATTTTCTCCTTTTCTTACAATGTTTTCTGACCTTTTAGCGTCAAGTTTCATCAATGGAGCCACATCTAATTTGTCATCTGCAACAGCAATTTGGAGATGGTTATAATTTTGTTGTTTGGTAAAGATTTAATATGCATGGTGTAGCACCGTAACCATGGGACCACGGTTTGTCTCATCTGAAAAACTGTTAGTAATATATTTAGTTTGCCAGCCAAGAAATCATACCCAAGACTTCCAGTGTGCCAAGATTTGTCACTGACAGGTCTTGCATCATTCCACCTGGGCTACTCAAGCTGACCTCATTCCTTTACCACACAATCCCAAGCTTTAACAACCCCAACAATAAGGACTTTTGAAAACACTGTGGGAAAAGAAGAAAATGCTTGTACCTAGCATTTTCTCCTTTTCCCACGATGTATTCTATCCTTTAACCTTTTACCACACAATTCTGACTTTTAACGACCCCCATGGAAAAAGCCTTTTGAAAACATTGTGGGAAAAGGAGAAAATGCTGGTAACCAGCATTTTCTCCTTTTCCCACAATGTTTTCTACACTTTCAAAGAAAAACAACATCAATTTAGCCACATTTAAATTGTCGTCTGCACATGCTTTAAATTTGGACCAGTCTAAAATTTTGACGTTTGGTAAGGAGTTAAAGGACTAATTTCATAATTTGGACAACATTTAATTTGTTGTCTGCAAATGCATTGGACCAGTCTAAAATTTTGACATTTGGTAAAGAGTTGATAAAATAATACTTTTATGGGGGGGGGGGGGGGGGGGGGGGGTATAGAGTGACACTGAAAATAAAAACAAACCTATAACTGTACCCTATTACCAAACCAACCCTTGTTTTATCAACCTTAACCCTTTACCACACAATGCCGACTCTTTAACGACCATGAGGGAGAAGCCTTTTGAAAACATTGTGGGTAAAGGAGAAAATGCTGGTAACCAGCATTTTCTCCTTTTCCCACAATGTTTTCTACCCTGTCAAAGAAAAATCACATCATTTGAGCTACATTGAAATTGTCGTCTGCAAATGGTTTCAATTTGGACGGGACTAAAATTTTGTCGTGTGGTAATGGGTTAAGAGAGGTGGTGTTTGAAAACATTGTTGGAAAAGGCCAAAATGCTAGTTACAAGCATTTTCTCCTTTTTCCACAATGTTCTCTAACCTGTCATTGACAAGTCCAATAGTCTGACTCACACTTTAATTTTCATTTACAAATGCTGTCAATATGGATCTATCCAAAATTTGCCCTCCTTCAAATATATTTTGGTTTCTGGAAAAAAGCTTCTGACAAAAAATACTGTAGAAATGATTACCTTTGTATAGCAAGAGATAAAGTACAAAAGAAATACTAAAACAAAACTAAATGGTATTATGATTTTTAATGTGATACATGTTGACATTTCAGTGACAATCACAATTTACCACCGGTGTTACTTAAAAATATCTTCAAAAGCCGCTGCCACTGATTCCACATGGACCCATAACCAAACACTCCCATGTTTTGGCAACCCTGACGAAGGCTTTTGAAAACAATGTGGAAAATGGACAAAATGCTTTAAACAAGAACTTTCTCCTTTTCTCCCAGTTTCTTTTTGACCCTTTCCCACAAACCCCATCTATTGAGCCATATTTGGGATACATGTAAACCTATTACTAAACGTCAAAATTTTAGACTAAATTTTAGTCAATTCACTCTCAGACAATGTATTGAATATGGTTCAAGTAATGGGATTTGTCTTTTAAAGGTTGTTACCTGAGCTTTCTCCTTTTCCCACAAATTTTTTCAAAAGATGTGTTCCTCATGGTAATTAAAACACAAGATTGTCTGGTAAAGGATTGCAGTATCAAACAGTCAAGGTCCAGATCTTGAATTAAAAAACTTTATGGGTTAATTATTTACCAGTCTACAAAATTTTTGACAAGTCCAACTTGAAGGCATTTGCAGATGACAACTTAAATGTACAAGTAACTCAAATGATAAAATTTGTCTATCAACTCTTTACCAAATGCAAAAAAATCTGGGCTTCAATATATTATAAGCATTTGCAGACAATATATCAAACATAGTTCAAATTGTAATTTCTGTCTTTGATAGAATTTAAAACAGTGTGGGAAAAAGGAGAAAATGCTAGTAACCAACATTTTCTTTTCCAACAATGTTTTCAAAAGCCATCTTTTTCAGGGTCCTTAAAACTCGGGGTTGTATGGTAAAGGGTTAAAGAGTAGAAATCATTTTGAGAAAAAGAGAAAACACTACCAACCAGCACCTTTTCCTAGAATGTTTCCCTACAATACATTTGAAAGTCATTTTGCCTTCATGTCTTCACTCTCAGGGCTAAATATATGAACTTTATCTCTTTTGATGGCTGAAGACACAATCTACCGTTACTCAAAGATTTTTGCCTTATAGGCCGACTAAACATGCTAACTGTATACACCCAATATCTTTTATTACAGATTCTGTGCAGTCTGATCTTGATCCATGCTGTCTGCAAAAGTTCCTGTGTTCACCTATCGTGACAAAAGAGTAAACCCTTTTACAAACAAATCTGAGTTTCACAACACTGAGAAAGAAGGCTTTTGAAAATATTGTGGGGGAAAAAAAAAGAGAAAATGGTAGTAACCATTTTTCCTTATTCCACACTATTTTCTACCCTCTGAAGGACAAAATGTGATTTTTGAATGATATACCGTTACATTTAATTTGTTGTCTGAAATTGCTTTCAATAAGGACAAATCTAAAATTTTATTGTTTGGAAAAGAGTTAATTATTGGTAAAGGAAAGGGTCAAGTTCTGTTTTCATGATCTATCAGACTTGTCCAAATCGAAAGCGCTTGTACAGGACAAATTTACACCCCCAGAATCAACCCTTTACTGCACAAATAGAACTTATATTCCGGCAGTTGAAAGCTTTGCAAGAAATTGCAAAAAGTGTAGCAATTGCTTGTAACAAACAGAAGCTCCATTTCCCAAAATGTTTTCTATATCTTTGGAAAACAATATGTTTCATTCTTTTAAATGCCATTCTGTGTATAATTTGTAATAGTTGTACATTAACCCTTTACCAGACAACAAAATTTTAGCCATGTCCAAATAAAAAGTGTTTGCAGACAACAATTTCAGTGTGGCTCAAATGGTGCAACTTTCCTTTGATAGGGTAGAAAACATTGCGGGAAAAGGAGAAAATGCTGGTTACCAGCATTTTCTTCTTTTCCCACAATGTTTTCAAAAGGCTTCTTTTCCAGGGGCGTCAAAAGGCGGCATTGTGCGGTAAAGAGTTAATCACTTACCAAAAAAACCCCGAGTTTTAACAACCCTGATAAGGAATACATTTGAAAAATTTGTGAGAAAAGGAGAAAATGCTGGTAACCAGCATTTTCTCCTATTCCAAAAATGTTTTCTACACTCTCTAAGAAGTTTTGAATCATTTAAGACACATTCAATTTTCCATCTGCAAATGCTTTCAATTTGGACCAGTCTAAAACTTTGTCGTTTGGCAAAGAGTTACAGAGTTAATGAGATTTTTCAGAATCTTGTGTAATCTAGTTGCAAATGTTGCAGCATAGATTTGGCAGTGCTGTTGGTGGTGGTTGTTGTTGTTTTCATCGTCATTGCTATGCCAGCAGTTATTATTACAGTTGCACTTTACATGAAATCATCTGAATCATTCCCTCCATCCTGTTTCCAGACAAAACAAAACAAACAGAAAACTGTTCATTCATTCTAAATACATCTTAGCTTCCTATTTAACCCTTTTCCACACAATCCTGAGTTTTAACAACCCCGAAGGAGAGGGCTTTTGAAACCAGCATCTCCTTTTCCCACAATGTTTTCTACTCTTTCAAAGGTAAATCCTATTATCTGAGCTTCAGTTAAATTGTTATCTGCAAATGCTTCCAATTTTGGATTATCTCAAATTTTGTCATGTTTTAAAGAATTAAAGTGCCTTTCACTACTAAAATTGCCCTTATGGCCATATTAGATTAAGATCAGACTGCACATATTGTGCAGTCTGATCTTTGATCTACTTAATGTCCGCTTTGTTTAGACATACTGGACAAGAACATGGAAAATGCTCTTAATATAGTCCTATTGCTGGAATGAAAATGCCTGGTAGATATATTTGTCTCTCTAGGGTTAAAACTCCAAAACTATTCAAAGGAGCCATGTTAATGTATTAGTGCTACTTTTCAATTTGTTTCTACAACAATATGTAATACAGTAGCTGACAGTGTAGAATCAGGATCAGACTGTATGTTCTATGCAGTCTGATCTTGATTCGCATTGTCCATAGAAACAACTTGGCCTGTTCAAGTACTTTGAGGGTTATTGTTTTCAATAATAAGAGTTGATATCAAATAAATGTATGCACATATATACCCAAGTACTTCTTGGGTAGTTGACGATTTTACCAAAACTGTCTCTTTTTTCCTACAAACCTTCATTTTATGCAAATAAAAATAATCATCCTGTAAAACTCTTCACCAGATGACAAACTTTTAGAAACATTTATACTGAAAGCCTTTACAGATGACCAATTAACCCTTATCCTGCTAAATAACTTAAATGAAACTTTCAAACCAATAGTGAAAACCTGAATAAAGTTATTTCAAGCATTTTTTTGTTAGAAGAATTATCTCCTAATCGGACCGTGTAGATCCAAGACCAGACTGCACATTCTGTGCAGTCTGATCTTGATCTATACTGTCAGCAAAAGGTACGTGAAGCCCAATTAGCAGCCTAAGGGTTAAATGTGGCTCAGCTGATGGAACTTGTCTTTGACTGGGAAGAAAACATTGTGAGAACAGGAGAAAATGCTAAACAAAATTTTCTCCTATTCCTACAAGTTTTCAACAGCCATCATCCTCCGAGTCAAAAAAAAAAAAAGGAAAATGGGTGGTCTGGTGAAGCATTGCAAGTCCACAAATATCAACTCTTGGTAACTGGAGAGGAAACTCCGTGTATAACTAGAACTGTCGCAAAGCATACAAATACCCCCCACCAGGACCTTGTCACTGAAGCAGAACAGAGATCAGAAATAGTTTTCAAAACAAAGATCACCAGTGACCTTGACCTTTGACTCATGTGATCCAAAAACAATAGGGTACCTCCTTGGGTCATGAGCAACACCTCTATAAAGTTTCATGATCCTAGGTCAAACAGCTATTGAGTTAGAGCCCCGAAACAATTTCAAACCAAGTTCACCTGTGACTTTGACCTTTGACCCATGTGAACCAAAAACAATAGGGCACCTCCTTGGGTCATGTGCAACACTTGTAGAAAGTTTAAAGGTCCTAGGCCAAACGGCTTCTGAGTTAGGGCACGGAAATGAAAACAAACAGACATGATGAAACCAGTATACCCCCCGCTACTTCATAGGTGGGGGTATAATAATAAACTACTCACCAAATTTGATGTCATTTTGTCTTCTTTCATTAAGGAGTCATAGGATCTGTAATGAAATTTAAAGACATTACTACTTCCATACAAATTTTTGGTTTTGTCATACCTCAGGCCACACCTGAAAATTTTGAGTCAATAAACAACATTACTTTAAACTTGATTTCTCCTTTAACCAACAAATTATGTCATCTGCAAATGCTTTCAATTTGGAAAAATCTAAAATTTTGTTGTTTGGTAAACAATTCAAAACTTCAAAAGTAATAAAAGAATACAAGCAACTGCTCCACTATTGGGAAAGAGATCTAGGTATTTAAATGACAAAATGAAATACTGTAACATTCACAGCAATAAAATCCAATACCTAAGTTGTTTTTCTTTCTCTTTTCTTTCATTTTCTTCTCTTTCTATCCGTTTTTGTTCTTGCATTTTTCTTTTCTGATCTTCTCTTTCTAATCTGTCCCTTTCTTCTCTTGATTCTCGTAAATCTGGAAATTTCTCTTCTTTTGTTTTATTCAGTCTATTTACAATTTCATTTATTCTTTTTTCTACTCTCACTTTTCTCACCTGGAAAAAAAAAGATTTATGTGTGTAGTAACAAAAACCTAAATTATCATTTAACCCTTTACCACACAATCCCAAGTTTTAATGACCTTGAAAGAGAAGACTTTTGAAAACATTGTGGGAAAAGGAGAAAATGCTGGTAACCAGCATTTTCTCCTTTCCCCACAATGTTTACTTCCCTACCCAAGACAGAAAACATTACTTGAGCTACAGATTTTCTGTCCTCTGTGAATGCTTTCACTTTGTTCAAGTCCAAGATTTTGTTTGGTTAAGGGTTCGTGGCAGGGGCATAGCTAGCCCTATTTTTATGTGAATTCTGGGATAAGAGGAGGTCTGGGTTGCCTGCCACTAGAAAAATTTTGAAACACGGTAGCATTCTGGTGTAATTTGGGCAATCTGAGGACAATCTTATGTGATCTTTTTAGAACAACAGATCAATGATTTAACTCTTTACCAAACAACAAAATTTTAGACTGGTCCAAATTGAAAGCATTTGCAGACGACAAATAAAAGGTGGCCTAAATAACGAAATATGTTCATGATAGGATAGAAAACATTGTGAGACAAGGAGAAAATGCTGGTTACCAGCATTTTCTCCTTTTCCCAAAATTTTTTCAAAAGCCTTCTCTCCCATGGTCGTGATTGTTTAGTAAAGGGTTAATAGGCATAAATGAACAAATCTAAACTTTGCTTGGCAAATTTTTCTTTTGTTAGAACCATATGGATTCAACAGAGTACTTGCATATAGTCACCTACACTCCTGAACGAGGGTCAATAAACAACATTATATAAGCAGGAGGTCATTCATAAAATTTCAGTTATTTCCCTAGTTAGAAATACACGATAGGTATCCAAATTGCCGATTGGTCCTATTTATGTCAATGTTTTTATCCTTGAAGAAGGTTTTTGAAATCATTATGGGAAAAGGAGTAAAAGCTAAATAACAGTATTTTCTCCTTTTTCCACAAAATTTTCTACCTTCTATGCAACAATTTCCACATTTGATACTTATTTGTCATCTGCAAATACAGATGAGCCTAATTTCATTTATCTAGTATAGACCTGAAAATATTGTAATTTACTTGATACCTCTAGAAACAAATCTGCAGCAGCAGATTTTGATAACATCTGTTCAAAACATTGATACTACCTTGACATTCATTTTCAGTTCATCATAAGCCCACAGTTACTTATTTGAATAGCATAAAAAACAGGTTTCTCAAATGCGCACAGATTTCAAACATTTCAGCCATGCTTTGTGTATAGGAGGCTTGATGCATATGGGTTGCATGCCACTAGCAAAATTTTGAAACACAGTAGGTATCGACCCAGGTCAGCCTGTGCACTCTGTGCAGACTTACCTGGGCCAAAATGTTTTGCTATTGGTCAGTTTTCTGCATGTCAAAGAAGCAGTGTACCTCATAATTGATTCAGTCTTCGACAAACTGGATTTTAAGGATCCACAAATGTATGATGACTTGCTTGGTATTATGCATCAGGGAGGTGCATTAGGACCCTTTTGCCAGAGCACAGATCATCTGAAAGTGACCCTTTAACTTTTTACCACACAACAAAATTTTAGACTTAACCAAATTGAAAGCATTTGCAGACGACAAATTAAATGTAGCTCAAATGATGATTTCTGTCTTTGATAGGGTAGAAAACCTTGTGGGAAAAGGAGAAAATGCTGGTTACCAGCATTTTCTCCTTTTCCCACAAGGTTTTCAAAAGTCTTCTTTTTCAGGGTCGTTAAAAGTCGGGATTGTGTGGTAAAGAGTTAAATTATGATCTGACAGAACTGAATGTGATGACAAATAATAAATATGTAGAAGGAAAATGCAAAAACAAAACAAGCATGCTGGAGCCAACACTTAGCTGCAGTTGCTTTGTATTTCAGAAAAAAATCTTGGTATAAAAGACACACCTGTGTCAGAAGTATTTTGAGGATTTTCCCATAATGTTTTTAAAAGGCTTCTTTCATAGAGTCGTTAAAAGTTGGGATTGTGTGGCAAAGGATTAACTTGTAACATGCGACAATCCTCTCATTGAGACCAATTCCCATCTGACATTTTTCATTCTTTTGTAAATCATGGCCTCTACAGAAAACTGGTGTTTGAACAAAAAATGCTGTAGTTTAAATTATGGTTCTACTATACTTACTTCCTTACTTCTATGAAAGCCTACTTGTCCCACATCCATATTAGCGGTTTTCTTTAAATTGTCCCACATTGTATAAACCACATCTACGTTGTTCATTTTGTTACCTGTAATATTAGGACAATACCAAAGACTACACAAAAGTGCAAGAAGTTTTAACCCTTTACCACACAATCCTGAGATTTAATGACACTGAGGAAAAGGCCTTTGAAAACATTGTCGGGAAAGGAGAAAATGCTGGAAACCAGCATTTTCTCCTTTCCCACATTGTTTTTTGCCCTTTCAAAGACAACTCCTTGGACCACATTTAGTTTGTTTTCCATTGGACAAGTCTAAAAATTCTGTTGTATGGTAAAGGGTTAAAGCCTCAGAGGGCCACAAAAATTTCAGCCCTGTATCACGTAATTCTGTGTTTTAACCGCACTAAAAAAGGCTTTGGAAGCCATTTTGGGATAAAGAAAAAACACTAGTTACCAGCTCTTTCTCCTTTTCCCACAATCATTGTCTTCTACCAATATGAAGACAAAGTCCATCATCTGAGCCAGAATTAAACTGACATCTGTCAATGCTTTCAATTTTGATCACCCTGAATTTCTGTCCACTGGTAAAAAGTTAACCAGTGAAATAAACATCTTCAGGCAAAGACAAACAATTGCAATATTACAACGGAAATATTTCCAAAGTATCCTATGATATAAATGGAATATTACATCAGTCTGCATTTCTGTGTGGTCAGATCAGGTTGAGTTGTGTGTGTATAGAGGTGCAAATTGGATGAGACCGAAGGTTAAGCTTATGCAAACCTCTTTATACACACAACTCAAACTGATCTGACCATATAGGTAGGCAGACTGGTGTAATACACCATTCGTTATATACCTTCCCTTTATAATTGTCAAAAATATCACAAATAAATAACAACAAGAAGGCCATGATGGCCCTGGATAGCTCACCTGAGTCAATAGGCAAAATTTCACTCCATGGTCATAATGACCCAATTTAAAACTCATCTGAGATACTATTCACCCTTTACCACACCCTTTATCATGGGTTTTAACAACCCTGTAGAAGAAGCCTTTTGAAAACATTGTGGGAAAAGGAGAAAATGCTGGTAACCAGCATTTTCTCCTTTTCCCACAATGTTTTCTTCCCTATCCATAACAAATTTCAAATTTTCAGTCCCATTTATTTTGTCTTCTGCAAATGCTTTCAATTTGGACCAGTCTAAAAGTTCGTCGTTTGGTAAGGAGTCAAGACAAACATTCTGACCAACTGTCAGGTCAATTGAGCTGAAAATGTGGCCTCTGGAGTGTCCAAAATGTATTTCTTCAATTTGACCTAGTGACCTAGTTTATGACCCGATGTGACCATATTTCAAACTCATCCAAGATATCAAGACAAACTTGTTAACCAAGGTTCAGGTGAAATGGGCAAGAATTGCTGCCTCTAGAGTGCCCGCAAGGTATTTCTGTAATTTGACCTAGTGCCCTAGATTATGACACTATGTGACCCAATTTCAAACCCATTCAAGATATCATCATGTCAAATATGCTGACAAATTTTCCGGTCAGTTGATCAAAAATTGTGGATTCTAGAATGTCCACAATACATTTCTTTAATCTGACCTAGTGACCTAGTTTATGACCCCATGAGACCCAGTTTCTAAATGATCCGAGATATCATCAAGTCAAACATGTAAACCAATTTTCAGGTCAATTTAGCTAGAAATTTGGCCTCTAAAGTGCCTACAAGGTATTTCTTCAATGTGACCCAGTGAACTTGTTTATGACCCTTTGTGACCCAATTTTAACTCAACGGAGACAAACATGCTGACCAATTTTCAGGTCATTTGAGCAAGAATTGTGGCCGCTAAAGCGCCCACAAGGTATTTCTTTAATTTAACCTAGTGACCTAGTTTATGACCCTAGGTGACCCAAATTCAAACTTATACGAGATTTCATCAAGACAAACATTCCAACCAATTTTCAGGTAAAGTGAGTAGGAAATGTGGCCTCTAGAGTGCCCACAAGGTATTCCTGTAATTTGACTTGCTGACCTAGTTTATGACCCCTGGTGACCCAAATTCAAACTCATCCGAGATTTCATCAAGACAAACATTCTGACCAATTTTCAGGTCAATTGGGCAAGAAATGTGGCCTCTAGAGTGTCCACAAGTTATTTCTTTAAATTGGCCTAGTGACCTTGTTTATGACCCCAGGTGACCCAATTTCAAACGCATACAAGATTTAATTAAGGCAAAGATTCTGACCAATTTCCAGGTCAATTGAGCAAAAAATGTGACCTCTAGAGTGCCCACATGGTATTTCTTTAATTTGACCTAGTGACCTAGTTTATTACCCTAAGAGAGACAAATTCAAACTCATTCAAGATTTCATCAAGACAAACATTCTGACCAATTTTCAGGTCAATTGAGTACAAAATGTAGCATCTAGAGTGCTCACAAGGTATTTCTTTAATTTGACCTAGAGACCTAGTTTATGAACCCATGTGACCCAAATTTGAACTCATCTGAGATTTTATCAAGATAAACATTCTGACCAATTTCCAGGTCAATTGAGTAAGAAATGTGGCCCCTAGAGTGTCCACAAGGTATTTCTTTAACCTTTTCCCAAACAAGCCCTGGTTTTCACATATCTGCAGTACAAGTCTTTGGAAAACACTGTGGGAAAAGGAGAAATTGCTCATAACAAGCAATTTCTCCTTTTCCCACAGTGTTTTCTACCCTTTTGGAGAACTTTCTGTCATTTTCATCAAATTTAAAATTGTCGTCTGCAAACTCTTTCAATTTGGACCAGTCTAAAATTCATCGTTTGGGAAAGGGTTAATTTGACCTAGTGACCTAGTTTATGACCCCAGGTGACCCAATTTCAAGCTCATCCAAGATTTAATTAAGGCAAACATTCTGACCAATTTTGAAGTCAATTGAGCAAAAAATGTGGCATCTAGAGTGCCCACACGGAATTTCTTTAATTTGACCTAGTGACCTAGTTTATGACCCTAGGTGATCCAATTTAAAACTCATCCAAGATTTAATTGAGACAAACATTCTGACCAATTTCCAAGTCAATTGAGCAAAAAATGTGGCCTCTACAGTGCCCACAAGGTATTTCTTTAATTTGACCTAGTGACCTAGTTTATGACCCTAGGTGACCCAAATTCGCTCTTATCCGAGGTTTCATCAAGACAAACATTTCAACCAATTTTCAGGTCATTTGAGTAAGAAACGTGGCCTCTAGAGTGTCCACAAGTTAAATGTTGACGACGGGACGACGCACGACGGACATCGGACAACCACAAAAGGTCACCTTGAGCACACTGTGCTCAGTTGAGCTAAAAAAAAAAAGAGAGAGTTGCATGTTTTCAGGATTTGAAGGAAAGAGCCTAACTTGAATACATGAACATGATGTACTACACAGAGTACATGCTTGATATGGAACACCTATTCTGGTCTGTTGTATTTATGTTTTAGATAATGTCTGTACTTTAGTCTGGTCAGTATTTAAGTACATAATAAGAGAACCACATGCAGATGCCAACACTCGAGTGAGGATGTTTGATTTTCAATGAAAATTGTAAGTGGAAAAAGGGGTATAACTCTATCAAAAATACTTTGATGGTTACCTGTCTTTGTTGTATAGGTTTCCCTTTTGATAACTAACAACTTGTCCAAGTTTGAAGCAAATATCTTCAGTAATAACAAAAATATTATCTTCAGTAGTGACAAAAATATTATAAAATGTCAAAGTTTTTGCACAACAAGGCAGACAACGCCGGAAACGCATATAATGACTCCAGGGCTATATCTCGACATTTTCTTCGAAAACAGCCAAGCTAATAAAAGCATACCTTGTATACTGTTAGCCTTGACCAGTTGTGCACAATCATCTATCACAGTCTGTGGGATGTCGTCCAGCGTTTCTCCCTACAGAGCAAAGATCATAAATGACAAATTTATTACATCTAAAAATATTGAACTACCAATAGTCGTTAAAAAAATAATCCAGAAATTTAATGGCCTTGCGGAAAAAGGCTGTGGAAAACATTGTGGGAAAAGGAGAAAATGCTTGTACCCAACATTTTTTCCTTTTCCAACAAAGTCTTTTACCCCTATAAAGACAAGTTCAATCAATTTTGCCACATTTAATTTGTCCTCTGCAAATCCTTTGAAACTGGACACGTCTAAAATTTTGTCGTTTGGTACAGAGGTAAACAAATTGTCTCACAGGCTACCAGGTAACAAAATTTTAGGCTACTCCATTCTAAAAGCATAGGCAGACAACAAAGTTAACCTAGTTCAAAGGATTGGATTTATCTCTAAAAGGTTAGAAAACATGTGTTCCTGGCTTTCTCACAGAGGTACTGACACAACTTCCTTTCCAAAGCCACTGGCTACTTTTTCTCACATGCATCAGAAGTGAGAGCAACACATTCCAAGGAAACAGGAATTATTAATATGTCTTATTATATGGAAATAATATTGTCTAAGAAATCAGTCATTACAAGAGGGGATGTGAAATTCATGTATCAATGGTGCCGACATAATCATAAAAATCTGCAACATTCATGTCCATTTTTATTCTTCCATACTTTTAAAAAAAGCACAGAGTGCCGTCATTGGTAAGACAATGCTTGAAAAACAATCCTGTGATAAAAAGAATCTGACACTCATTGGCTTTTGAGGTAAAAATTCTGTTAAACTGATCAACAAAATTGTCATTAAGCTTGCCAAAGGCAGGCATAATAACATTTTTCCAAGACATGTTTCATTAAATTTTTTCTCAAATGCCGACTTATATCAGATACATATATGAGCCATGCTCTTGCAAAAGGGGGCTTAGTGCATCTCCATGATTCATGATGCCAATCAAGCCATCATATAATTATGGATCCGTAATAGTAACTTTTTATAACAATCGACCAAGTCATGACATAGACTGATCCAAGAACATACAGAAAATTGACTAATAGCGAAAAGATTCGGCCCAGGTTAGCCTGCGCGGACTGGGTTGATGTTTTTCGCAGATGCATTAAGCCCTTTTTTCACAGAGCATTGTTCATTTCAAAACTCACCGTATGTAAACGTAAATAAACATGAGCTGAAGATACCTTATCTACATGGAACCTGGAACAGAAAGCAGAGAAAAATTAACAAGAGCGTCATAATGTGGCTCAGTGCTCTCATTAAGGGCTGATTTCAGGAATTTTATAATTCCAGGTCAGAATTTCAGGAATTTTTGGTGAAAATTCAGGAAGTTTTGTTGTCGCGGTAATGCAACAAAATCAACATCAGTATTACATGTGCGTTTGCATAGTACAAATATCAAAGGTCAACTCATTACTAGAAAACAAATATTTGGACTCGTTCCAATGGAAAGTTTATAAAGACAACAAAATACATATATTTACATGTATGACTCAAAGGATGTAATTTATATTTCAAAGGGTTGTAAACATTGTAAGAAAAAGGAAAATAATCGCCATAATCATTTTATCTTTTTCCCTCACTGTTTCCAATGGCCTTTTTCTCCCAATCGTAAAACAAGGGCTTGTCTGGGAAAGGGTTAATACCTGTCATTGATACTTTGGTAGTATTCAATCCGACACGAAGGGAAAAACTGATTCTCATTTTTATGTTCTAGGTCCCAGTTTGTACAATTTGATATTAAAATCTAGTTGAATTGATAATTTTAAGGCTTTCTTGAGATTTTATTTAAAAATCCTGCTAATGACGACTTGGGGTTCACATGACGACCTAAGGAGCAACTATATATATATATGTATATTACGTCTACATCCGTTTAATGAAAGCAATGGTGGCTGTCAACGCTTGGCTGCAGCTGCTTCGAGAAATACATTGATTTCCAGAGAAAGTTTTAAGTCAAAAAAGGGGTATAACTGTGTCAAAAATATTATTTTGATGGTTACCTGCCCTTGTTGTATGGGTTCCTCTTTTGATATTTAACAACTAGTCCAAACTTGAAGTAAGTATTAGCAGGCAGAGATATTATAAAATGTCAAAGTTTTCGCACAACGAAACACAGACAGGGCTATTACAATACCTTGACCTTTTCTTGGAAAAAGCTAAATATCAGCTTTCGAAACCCTAGTGGTGTCTGTTGAAAAGCATATGCTCCTTTTCCAACAGTGTTTTCAACACTATTAGATTTCAAGAAAGACAAGTTTTACCTTTCAAAGCTGAACCCCAGTAGCACATTCGGTTGTGTACAGGACCTGAGACCACTGGGTGGGGACCCTGGTTTGAATCCCAAGCTCAGTCAATTTCTTTTTGTGGAATGACGATAGTCACTGGGACAGGATTCATTCCTCTCTAAGCGCTGATCATTGCTTCCACAATGATTATGTGAAACCAGCCTGCTGTTTGAGAAGAATATTGTGTGAAGTACTGGTAAAAGAAACTTAAGAAAAGCATGGACAGGTGCAGTGGCTGCAGCAATGTAACTGAAATAATGTTGAAAGCAGCGTTAAACACAATCCAAATAAATCTCCTTTCACATACTTCTTGTTTGTGACTTTTTTATTTTGCATTTGTGACATATTCTTTCCCAATTCGCAAAATTTAAGACATGTCCAGTTTGAAAGCTTTTGCAGGTGACAAATTGAGCCTGGCTCAAATGATGGAATTTGCTTCTGAAATGGCAGAAAATATTGTGAGAAAAAGGAGAAAATGCAGGTTACCAGCATTTCTCCCTTTTCCGACAATGTTTTCAAAAGCTATATTTCTTAGGGTCGTTAAAATTCGAAACTGTTTGGTAAAGGGTTAAAGTAATGGACACAAGCAGTATTTGATTCAAACAGCAATTACCTGAAAAAAAAAAGTACTAAAAGTACTGAAAAATAAGGTCTCGTGTACATGCACCAAGAAAAAAGATTTAATCCTTTGATTTGATTTCATATGTATTTGAGTTTAATGCCGTTTAAACAGCTTAGGTCATGTAATGGCCCCCAGTGCCCCTATGCATGTGGTTCCTGGCATTCTTACACTAGTATTGACAAAACTTTCTCTCCAAGCCACTGAATACCTTTCTCACATGCATCAGAGGTGAGAGGCAAAAAATCATCGGAAAGAAAGTTTGCCGCAGCCAGGTGTCGAACCTGCAACCACCAGATCACATCAGACAGACTTAAACCTAGGTCAGAAGTCCTTTAGTTCTAGATGGCAATACTGTCTGGTAAAAAACTCAGTTTCAAAAAAGGAACCTCAAGATTTTCTTTAGTTTTCATTTATGGAATAGATTGTTATATTAGGAGGAAAAGTAGCTGATTAGAGGCCCTTTCTCCCCCTTATTTCAGCATCATTGAAAGCTAGATATTTATCTCAGCAGCAGTGAAAGCTAAAAATGTGAAATTATACCAAATATTGTGAAATTATTCCAAAGTAGATTGCATTGTCTATTTTCATGTATATGTATGTCACATAGTGATTTCTCTATCCCTAAAAGGAGTACAGGTTATATGATGGGCAGGGGTGATACTACATGCAACCCCCATTGAAAATGACATAAGAATGACATAAAAATGTTGCATGCATACTACCATCATATTTTTAATTTACTTACCATACATCTTCTGGAAAGCCCCATCTGATTAAATCTTCATCTGTTGTAAAAATTCACAAACAATTTCAGTCCAGCCATGTTTTATATTATAGTTTATGAGTTGAACTCTTTACCAGACGACAGAATTTTAGACTTGTCCAAATTGAAAGCATTCGAAGACAGCATATAAAAGGTAGCTCAAATAAAGAAATTTGCCTATGACAGGGTTGGAGACATTGTGGGAAAGGGTGAAAATGCTGGTAACTAGCATTTCCTTCCCCAAATGTTTTCAAAAGCAATTTCCCTCATAGTCATTAAAACACAATTATTGTTTGGTAAAGAGTGAATCCACTACCATATAAACAGAGCTCCAGATAGGGGGAGTGATTTTGATTTCAAAATTGGAAATATTTATCACTCGCCTCTAAACCCTATGTTACGGGTACTCATTAGCATTGTCTCATTGATAAGATTCTAATGAGTACCCACAACATAGGGTTTGGAAGAGAAATAATGGATTTAGAATACCATCGTTCCCTCTTTTCTGGAGGTCTGTATAAAGCTTTTTTTTTAACATACTGCTACTGAGTATAAGTGATGCATAGGATAAACTACTCGAGTAAAGATGCCGTAAAGGAAATACCACTGTGGATTATAATTGACACAAATCACATACCACTGTGGAGTACATGATTGTGCATCAAAAGAAATATCACTGGAGTACAAGTTTTACAAGGGACATACCACTGTGGAGTACAAGTGATACAAAAGGCATACCACTGTAGAGTACAAGAGGAAAAAAAGGACATACCACTGTGGGATACAGTTAATACAAAGGTAATACCACTGGAGAGAGCAGATGACAAATATTTGGGATACCACTGTGGAATACAGACAACACAAATGACATGGCATTGTGAAATATAAGTGACACAAAGGTCAAACAACTGTAGGGTACACATAACACAAAGGACATACCACTGTGGAAACCACTGTAGAGTTCAGTTAATACAAGCAATGGACCACTGTGGAATACAGTTAACACGGAGTACATATTACTTAGAGGTAATGATTACAAAAAGGACATACCACTGTGGAGTACAAGTGACACAAATGATATACCACTGTGAGTACAAGTGACGCAAAAGACACACCACTGTGGAGTACAGATAATACAAAGGACATACCACTGTGGAGTACATATAACACAAAGGACATACCACTGTGGAATACAGATAACACAAAGGACACACCACTGTTGATTGCAGATTACACAAGAGACATACCATTCCAGCATACAGATAACACAAAGGACATACCACTGTGGAATACAAGTGACACAAGAGACATATCAATGTGGAGTATATGTGACATAAAGAACATATCACTGTGGAGTAAAGATTACAACAAAGGACAAACATCTGTGTGGTTTTCCTTAACCCTTTATCAAACGACAATAATTCAGACTGGTCCAAATTGAAAGCAACTGCAGACGACAAATTAAAGGTGACTCAAATGACAAAATTTGTCCTGGATAGAGTAGAAAACATTGTGGGAAGAGGAGAAAATGCTGGTTACCAGCATTTTCTCCTTTTCCCACAATGTTTTCAAAAGGCTTCTTCCTCAGGGTCGTTAAAAGTCGGGATTGTGTGGTAAAGGGTTAAATGGGATATGTAGCCTCTTAAGGTATTTTTATATTTTTAGCAAGACATTTGCAAATATTTTTGTGGGAATAGCACATCATTAACACATGTCAATTATGTATGTTGACAATCTATGTACATGTAGTATGATGACTTAGTATTTGATCTTATAAAAAGAAACAAAATCACTGATTGCAAAGCCACCAACACATATATATGCCAAACTTCTGGAAACAAGGAAATTGCTAAAACTCATTGTTACTTACACTAATTTTGATCAGGACTCATCTTGTAAATCAAAAATCATGTGGGAGGAAACAACCAAAAAATTATGAAACTGAAGAAATGTTGTTACTTACTTTCATTTTTGTCAAGTCCCATGTATATCATATATGTGGGGGAAACAACTGAAAAGAATAGGACAGAAGAAGCATGTTATGTATATGTATGTTGGTACTGACCAATCATCTCTGACAATTACATGTATACAAAGCAATTGACCAATCAGTGACTGATGTAATAATTATGTACAAAATCTAAGACTAGTCCAAATTGAAAGCAACTGCAGATGACAAATTACGAGTAATTAATCCTTCACCACACATGCCCGAGTTTTAATAACCCCGAGAAAGAATGCTTTATGAAAACATTGTGGGAAAAAAAGAAAATGCTAGTAACCAGCATTTTCTTCTTTTCCCAAAATGTTTTCTGCTAGCTCAAAGACAAATCCTTTCGCTTGAGTCACCTTTTAACCCTTTACCTCACAATCCGGAGTTTCAGCGACCCTAAGAAAGAAGCCTTTTGGAAACATTATGGAAAAAAGGGAAAATACAGCTAACAAGCGTTTTCTCCTTTTCCCAAAATGTTTACTGCAAGGACAGAATCGTCTTTTGAGATACACCAAATTTATCTTCTGCAAATGACATGAATTTAGACAAGTTTTTTTTTAAATTTTGTTGTGTGGTAATGGGTTAACTGTCATCTGTAAATGCTTTGATATTGGACAAGTCTACAGTTTTGCCACTGAGTAAAAAGTCAAATATTGTGACCTTGCAGATAAAGAAGAAGCTGGTAGCCAGCATTTTCTTCTTTTCATACAATGATTACTACTCTAGCTTTCAGACACAAATTCAATCATTGGAGCCACGACTGTCTGCTCTTTTAATTTGGACTAGTCTAAAATTTTGCAGTTTTGCAAAGGGTCAACATATTTACCCTCTGCTGGCAACTATTTATGCCTTAACCCTTTAACTACCAATCCCGAGTTTGAACGACCCTTATATTGAAGCCTTTTGAAAACATTGTAGGAAAAGGAGAAAAATGCCAGTTAAAAATGCTGCTCCTTTTCCAACAATGTTTTCTACATTTTCCTTAACAAATTTCAACTTCTCAGCCACATTTATTTTGTCTTCTGCAAATGCTTTCAATATGGACAGGTCTAAAATTTTGTCTTTGGTAAAGAATTAACACAAGACAATGTGGTAAAGAATAACTCTCTTGCAAAAAGCAATGCCTTCCTGTAAGACAATGGTTTCATATGTATTCATTTATAAAACTTGTGTTAATTATCTTTACTAGCCAAGGCTGCCAATCACTATTTTGCGTGACTTTCATCTGTGGCTAGCAAAGATGCTTGATGATAAGCCACAGTTGCCACATGCCAAGCCCCAGTAGCTCAGTCAGTAGCGCAAGGACTTGAGAACAGGAGATCGCTGGTTTGATCCCTGATTCGGCCCATTTCTTTTCGAGGACTGATGATGGTGATTGCAACAGGATTCATTCCTCTCTCACCGCTGACCATTGTTTTGATGGCGGTTATGTGGGGAAGCAGCCAATGGCTAGGAAAGAATATAATGCTAGTAAAAGAAACTCCAGGAAAGCATGGATAGGTGCACTGGCCAGCGTGATGAATAATGTTGAAAACGGCATTAAACACCATACAATCTAGTCTGGTACCCCGCCGTAATGCAAGAGTATGTCAGGTAAAGCGCAATAATGGCTGCCCCCGCTAGTAATATGCAGAGGAGACGGGATATTGTTATTTCACATGATCAAATCGGATCATAGGCTGAATTCATAACATATCGATTGCAATAAAGCTATGGCAGTGAGTTTTTCTACATGTCGTTCTTATTTAGCACGAAAAACTACATATCAGAAATGCCTTACGTATCCGAAATATCAATGGACCTATACAACGTCCGAAAACAGGGCTACTTTTAAAATGATTCCTAGTCGAATTTATATTTAAACCATACTCCAACAGCACATTTTAGATTTGGTAATGTATTTTTCGTACAAAATTGATCTCATTTTATGAACTGATCAAACTGGATCACATGAAATTGGGGAAAACGGGGAAGCATGTATGGGTACATTTGAGGACATCTAGGAGGCCGTCATTATTGCGCTTTGCCTGCGATAACGTAGTGGTAGGGCAGGTAATCCAGACAACATACAATCAATCAATAAATCAACATCTGCCACATGCTTTTTTCTTTTAACCCTCTCCTTTTCCAACAATGTTTTCTACCCGATCAAAGACCACTTCCACAATGCTAAGCCATATTAAATTTGGCTTCTTCGTATGCTTTGTTTTTGGACAGGTCTAAAATCTTGTTCTGTGATAGAGAGTTAACCCTTTACTAAAAAATCCTAAGTTTTAACGACCCCGAGATTCTGACAAAAAGGCTTTTGAAAACATTATGAGAAAAGTGTAACCAGCATTTTCTCCTTTTTCCACGAAGTTTTCTAATTTTTCATCCGTAAATTTCATTAGCCACATTAAAAAATTTTGTAATCTGCAAATGCTTTACATTAGAAGTTTTGAATGACATTTATTTTGTCATCTGCATATGCTTTCAACTTGGACAAGAGTACAATTTTGTCGTGTGGTAAAGAGTTAAAACTCTGGATTGTGTGGAAAAGGTTAAGGTGATTACAGATACTTCCCATCAAAAAAGTCACATAGAGTTTCTTACTGCTACGGTGCTGCAATGTATTACCACACAATCCCAACTTTTAACAACCCTAAGGATGACGGTTGTTGAAAACAGTGTAGGAACAGGAGAACATGCTGGTAGCCAGCATTTTCTTTTCCCACAATGTTTTATACCCTTTGTCACTTCCCAGTTGTGACCAGAAGTAAATATTTTTCCCCTTTTCCCACAATGTTTTCTACCCTTTTTAAACTCCCAGTAGTGGTCAAAAGTAGACAGTAACTTTAAGTTGTTAAAATGCATCTAAATTTAAATCTAAATTTAAATCATATCACCTAAAAGTATTGAACCTATTGTGAAGATGACAATCTGTCATTGGATGGTCAGCCCAAGTGTTACTCACTGGCAGGAAAATGAATGTTAAAACCAGGTAAACAAAAGATAGAGAGACCTGTCAACATTTGACATAATTATGATAGTTTTAAAATTCAATCAACTGCCAGTGACTAACACTTGGACGGATTTTATAATGTACTGTCATCTTCACAATAATTTCTATACTTTGATATGTTATAATTGTAATTCAAATGCATTTTACCTTCCTCTTTGTTTACCTTTGACTGCTCTTGGGCCTTTAAGCCTATTCCTACGATTTGAGCATCATTTTCAGCTCCACTGGCCAAAGGCCAGCGGGCTTAAGTCATGGCCCGGTGTCTGTCGTGCGTCTGTGCTTCCGTCTGTCCGTCCATCAGTCCATCCATCCATGCGTTAACTTTTATTTCAAACATCTTCTCTGAAACTATCCATCCAATTTTCATGAAACTTCACAGAAATGATCCTGCCATGGTCCCCTTCAGAATTTCTTGAAAGAATTTGATTCCTTCAAAAACTCTGGTTGCCATGGCAACAAAACTGAACAAGAGGGCCATGATGGCCCTGGGTCGCTCACCTTAGTAGAGTGCCTTAAAGGTTTTTCTTTAATTTGACCATGTGACCTAGGTTTTGACCACAGGTGACCCAATTTCAAACTCATATTTCATGAAGACAAACATTGACCAATTTTCAAGTCAATTGAGCAAAAAATGTGGCCTCGAGTGCCTTAATGATATTTCTTTAATTTGACCTAGTGACCTAGATTATGACCCCAGGTGACCCAAATTTAAACTGGTCTTTGACTATATCAAAAGAAACATTTTTTCCAATTTTCAAATCAAATGAATAATAAATGTGGCCTCTAGAGTGCCCACTAGCTATTTCTTTAATTTGACCAAGTGATCTAGTTTATGACCCCAGTTGACCCAAATTCAGACTCATGTGAGATTTTACAAAGACAAACATTCTGACCAATTTTCAAGGCAATAAAGCAAATAAAGTGGCCTCTAGAGTGCCCACAAGGTATTTCTTTATTTTGACCTAGTGACCTAGTTTATGGTTCCAGGTGACCCAAATCCAAACTCATCTGGTATTTCATCAAGACAAACATTCTGGCCAAATTTAAGGTCATTTGAGCGATAAATGTGGCCTCCAGAGTGCAAACAAGGTATTTCTTTAATTTGACCCAGTGAACTAGTTTATGACCCAAGTTGACCCAAGTTAATCTTATGTGAGACTTTATAAAGACAAAATTTCTAACTAATTTTCAAGGCAATTGAGCAAATAATGTGGCCTCGAGAATGCCAACAAGGTATTTCTTTAATTTGACCTAGTGACCTAGTTTATGACCCAAGATGACCCAATTTTGAACTCAATGAACTTGTTGCGCTTAGATGGGCAAACAAACTTAGAAGAGAATCACTACATACCAAATATCAAAGCTCTACGCTTTCCAGTTTTAAAGAAGAATTTTAAAGTTGTCCTTCTTTGTTCCTATGTTCGAACTTGTGACCCCCGGGGCTGGGCCAGTTTTGACCCAGGGGCATCATATGAACAAACTTGGTAGATGTCCACTAGGAAATGCTACATACCAAATATCAAAGCTCTACACCTTCCCGTTTAAGAGAAAAGAAATTTAAAGTTTTCCTTCTTTGTTCCTATCTTCGAACTTGTGACCCCCGGGGCGGGGCCAGTTTTGACCCAGGGGCATCATATGAACAAACTTGGTAGAGGTCCACTCTGAGATGCAACATACCAAATATCAAAGCTCCACACCTTTTGGTTTCAGAAAAGAATAATTTTAAAATTTTCCTTCTTTATTCCTATGTTCGAACTTGTGACCCCAAGGGCTGGGCCAGTTTTGACCCAAGCAGCATCCTTGGAACAAACTTGGTAGAAGTCCACTAGGAGATGCTACATACCAAACATCAAAGCTCTATGCCTTCCCATTTAAGAGAAAAAACAAATTAAAGTTTTCCTTCTTTGTTCCTATGTTTGAACTTGTGACCCCCAGGGCAGGGCCAATTTTGACCCCAAGGGCATCATATGAACAAACTTAGTAGAGGTCTACTAGGCGATGCTACATTCCAAATATCAAAGCTCTACGCCTTCCAGTTTCAGAGAAGATGATTCTTAAAGTTTTCCTTCTCTGTTCCTATGTTCGAACTTGTGACCCCCGGGGCAGGGTCAACTTTTGCCCCAAGGGCATCATATGCACAAACTTGGTAGAGATACACTAGAAGATGCTACATACCAAATATCAAAGCTCCATGCCTTCCTGTTTCAGAGAAGAAGATTTTTAAAGTTTTCCTTCTTTGTTCCTATGTTGGAAATTGTGACCCCCCCGGGGCGGGGCCAGTTTTGACCCCAAGGGCATCATATGAACAAACTTGGTAGAGGTCCACTAGGAGATGCTACATACCAAATATCAAAGCTCTACGCCTTCCAGTTTCAGAGAAGATGATTTTTAAAGTTTTACCTCTTTGTTCCTATGTTCGAACTTGTGACCCCGGGGGCGGGGCCAGTTTTGACCCCAAGGGCATCATATGAACAAATTTGGTAGAGGTCCACTAGGAGATGCTTCATGCCAAATATCAAAGCTCTATGCCTTCTAGTTTTAGAGAAGATGATTCTTAAAGTTTTCCTGCTTTGTTCCTATGTTGGAAATTGTGACCCCCGGGGCGGGGCCAGTTTTGACCCCAGGGGCATCATATGAACAAATTTGGTAGAGGTCCACTAGGAGATGCTACATGCCAAATATCAAAGCTCTACGCCTTCAAGTTTCAGAGAAGAAGATTTTTAAAGTTTTCCTTCTTTGTTACTATGCTCAAACTTGTGACCCCCGGGGCGGGGCCAGTTTTGACCCCAGGGACATCATATGAACAAACTTGGTAGAGGTCCACTAGGCAATGCTACATACCAAATATCAAAGCTCTATGCCTTCCAGTTTCAGAGATGATAATTTTTAAAGTTTCCCCTCTTTGTTCCTATGTTCGAACTTGTGACCCCCGGGGCAGGGCCAGTTTTGACCCAGGGGCACCATATGAACAAATTTGGTAGAGGTCCACTAGAAGATGCTTCATGCCAAATATCAAAGCTCTATGCCTTCTAGTTTTACAGAAGAAGATTTTTAAAGTTTTCCTTCTTTGTTCCTATTTTGGAAATTGTGACCCCCGGGGCGGGGCCAGTTTTGACCCCAGAACATCATATGAACAAACTTGGTAGAGGTCCACTAGGAGATGCTACTTGACAAATATCAAAGCTCCATGCCTTCAAGTTTCAAAGAAGAAGATTTTTAAAGTATTCCTTCTTTGTTACTATGCTCAAACTTGTGACCCCTGGGGTGGGGCCAGTTTTGACCCCAGGGGCATCATATGAACAAACTTGGTAGAGGTCCACTAGGCAATGCTACATACCAAATATCAAAGCTCTACACCTTCCAGTTTCAGAGAAGATGATTTTTAAAGTTTCCCCTCTTTGTTCCTATGTTCGAACTTGTGACCCCCGGGGCAGGGCCAGTTTTAACCCCAAGGGCATCATATGAACAAACTTGGTAGAGGTCCACTAGGAGATGCTTCATGCCAAATATCAAAGCTCTATGCCTTCTAGTTTTACAGAAGAAGATTTTTAAAGTTTTCCTTCTTTGTTCCTATCTTGGAAATTGTGACCCCCGGGGCGGGACCAGTTTTGACCCCAGGGGCATCATATGAACAAACTTGGTAGAGGTCCACTAGGAGATGCTACATGCCAAATATCAAAGCTCTATGCCTTCAAGTTTTAGAGAAGAAGATTTTTAAAGTTTTCCTTCTTTGTGACTATGCTCAAACTTGTGACCCCCAAGGCGGGGCCAGTTTTGACCCCAGGGGCATCAAATGAACAAACTTGGTAGAGGTCCACTAGGAGATGCTACATACGAAATATCCAAGCTCTGTGCCTTCCAGTTTCAGAGAAGAAGATTTTCAAAGATTTTGCTTTTTTTTCCTTTTTGTTGCCATGGCAACCAGAGTTGTGGGTGGAATTCAATTCTTTGAACAATTTTGGTAGAGCTTCACCCAAGGAACATCCCTGCCAAGTTTCATCAAGATTGGCCCAGTGGTTTGGGAGAAGAAGATGTTTAAAGAAATTGTTGACGGACGACGGACGCCAGACATAGGGCGATCACAATAGCTCACCTTTAGCACGTTGTGCTAAGGTGAGCTAAAAATATTGGAAATCTTTAAAAATCTTCTTGTCTGAAACCATAAGGCATAGGGCTACAAAATTTGGCATGTAGCTTTATGTAGTAAACCTCTTATCATGTTTCTTCAAATTATAGCCCTGGGGGCAAAACTGGCTCTGCCCCAGGGGTCACAAGTTTTACATAGGCCTATATAGAGAAAACTTTAAAAATCTTCCTGTACCTAGCCATAAGGCCTAGAGCTACCAAATTTTGCATGTAGCTATATCTAGTGGGCCTCTACCAAGCAGGCGAAAATTTTAGCCCTAGGGTCAAAATTGGCTCTGCCCCAGGGGTCACAAGTTTTACATTGGCTTATGTAGAGAAAACTTTAAAAATCTTCCTGTAACCGAATTTTGCATGTGGCTATATCTAGTGGACCTCTACCAAGTTGGCCAAAATTTTAGCCCTGGGGTCAAAATTGGCCCCGCGGCAGGGGTCACAAGTTTTACATGGGCTTACATAGTGACAACTTAAGAAATCTTCCTGTACCTAGCCATAGGGCCTAGAGCTACCAAATTTTGCATTTAGCTTGATCTAGTGGAGGTCTACCAAAAGTGCCCAAATTACAGTCCTGGGGTCAATTTGGCCTCATGTTTGGGGCTGGGGGAGGGGAGGTTCACAAGATTTACACAGGCTTATATAGGGAAAACTTATAAATCTTGGTGTACATGGCCATAAGGCTTAGGGCTACCAAATTTTGCATAATTATAGCATTATCTAGGGGACGACTACAAAGAGGGCCCAGGTTACAGCCCTAGGATCAAGTTTGGCCCTGCACCAGGGGTCACAAGTTTTACATGGGTGTATGTAGTGAAAACTTCAGAAACCGTCTTGTTACTAGCCATAAGGCCAAGAACTCCCAAATTTGGCATGTTATTCTTCTAATACACATATTCCCCATTTAGTCCAACTGTAGCCCTGGGGTCAAAGTTTTATAAGGGCTCATACAGTGAAGACTTCTCGACAATCTTCTTGTTTCTAACCATAAAGCATAGGACTAACAAATTTGGCATGTTTTGAGCCTTGGGATCAAAATTTATCCCACTCCAGGGTTCTCAAATTTTAGATAGGCTTACATAGTGAAAACTTAAGATATCTTTTTTTATCCTTACTGTAAGGCCTAGGGCTATAAAAATTTGGCATGCCCATTCATATTGTAGACTTCTACCAAGATTGTTCCATCTTTTTCATTGAAACCACTCTTCCAATTTTGACCAAAATTTACAGATAACATCTTGCCATGATGTTCCTCAGAATGTCTTCAAAGAATTAAGTTCTGTTAAAAGCTATGGTTGCTGTGGCTACAAAACTGAAAAGTATTGAAAAACCTTTAAAAATCTTTTCCAAAAGCTTGTATTTACTAACGTCATTGTAGCTCGTGAAAAAGATACTGCTTTTTAGCTCCACAGGCCTAAGGCCATCAAGCTTATCGTCTCTGAAACTGCTTCACCCAATAAGTCACAAGCTTTACATAGGCTAATATAGTGAGAACTTAAAAGGTCTTCTTGTTCCTTACCTCGAGTTACAGCTGTAATATTGTATGAGTGTAATCTAAATAACCTCTTCCAAAGTTATTCAAGTTACATCAAAATTAGTCCTATCTCAAGGGTCATAAACATGTGCTTATAGCGTGAAAATTCAAAAAATCTTTTTGCTCCCTACCATAAACCCAAGGGCTACCAAATCTTGATCACTTTTGATTTTTTTTTTTAAATTAGCCTTGCATCAGGGGTCTTATGTTTTACAGAGGCTTCATATGGACGAAACTTGAAAATCACCTTATTTATAACCATACAGCATAGACTTGTATTATTTTGGCATCTGGCTTTATCTTGTGGACCTCTAGCAGGGTTCAAGTAATTATAGCTCTGGGATCAAAAATGGCTTTGCTCTGCGGGTCTCAACTTTCACATGGGCTTTTACAGAGAAAACTTTGTAAGTCTTCATTTTGAAACCATTTGGCTCAGAATTGAAATGTTTAGTATTTACGGTTTATAAGCCTGTGGAGCGATACAGGGCCATCATGGCCCTCTTGTATTTGTTGTCTGCCAAAACTTCTCAATTTGGACAAATCTAACATTTTGTCATCTGGTCAAGGATTAATACAAGAGCACCACATGTGGGTGCCAAAGCTCCGCTGGGGTTGCATGATTTTCAGTGAAAATTTGAAGTCCAAAAAGGGGCATAACTGTATCAAAAGATTATTACCTGCCCTTTTTATATAGGTTTCCCTTTCAATAATTAGCAACTTTCCAAGTCTGAAGCAAATATCTATAGCAATAGCTGAGATATTATAAAATGTCAGTTTTCACATACCAAAACGACGACACCAGGGCTGGGACAATCAATAACTCAATGTTTTCTTCGAAAACAGCCAAGCCAAAACAGCTGCAAGATGTGATGTGAAATGCCCAACATCAGTCTCAAAGTTGCATAAAAAAAAACATGACTGTTCACTAAAGAACACTTGCACATTCATAATTATGCAAATTTTGCATGACTACAATATGTGTCTCAAATGCGAATTTTAACCCTTTCCCAAACATGCCCTGGTTTTCACGTGTCTGCAGTACGTCTTTTGAAAACACTGTGGGAAAAGGAGAAATTGCTCGCAACGAGCAATTTCTCCTTTTCCCACAGTGCTTTCTACCCTTTTTGAGACCTTTCTGCCATTTTCATCAAATTTAAAATTGTCGTCTGCAAATGCTTTCAATTTGGACCAGTCCAAATTTTGTCGTTTGGGAAAGGGTTAAGTCTCACATCCTGGTAGCGCAACAGTCAGCAAGGTTGTCAGTTTGAAAGGATTTTACAATTCCACTATTCTCATAGGCAGATTATGGGTCGCATTACAAGAGTGTAAATTTTCAAAGGAATAAAGTTATGACTACCCTTTACCAGATCCAAAAATTTTAGATTCTCTCAAACTGGAAGAATTTGCAGACGACAACTTTTTGTGGATCTAATGATAAGGTTTGTCTATGTAAGGATATAAAACATATCTAGGGCGAGATTTTGAGACATTGTCCCATTTATTAACTCTACCACAATCCCGAGTTTTAGCGACCATGAAAGACGAGGCTTTAAACCCACTGTGGGAAAAGGAGAAAATGATGGTAACCAGCATTTTCTACTTTTTCGCTATTTTTTCTACCCTATTACAGACAGAAATCATCATTTGAGCTACATTTTAACTTTCAGTCTGGTCCACTAAAAAGTTTTGTCATTTGGTAAAGAAAAAAAGAAAAAGAGACCAGCATCTTTTCCTTTGACCACTATGTTTCAAAAAGCCCTCTTAACCCTTTACCAGACGACAAAATTTTAGCCTTGTCCAAATTCAAAGCATTTGCAGACAACAATTTCAATGTGGCTCAGATGGTGCAATTTTTCTTTGATAGGGTAGAAAACATTGTGGAAAAAGGAGAAAATGCTGGTTACCAGCATTTTCTCCTTTTCCCACAATTTTTTCAAAAAGCTTCTTTCCCAGGGGCGTCAAAAGGCGGCATTGTGCGGTAAAGGGTTAAACTGGGTGAAACCCCAGACTGTTTGGTAAATGCTTAAACAGCTTTTGAAAACATATTGGGAAAAAGGAGAAAATGCTGTTAACAAGCATTTTCTCCTTTTCCTACAAAGTTTCCTACCATTTCAAAGACAGAGGACATCTTTTCAGCAAGTTATTTAGGCTATGTCTAAATATTTGTTGTTTGATATATTGTTAAATATTCAGCATTGAGCTATAAATACACCCTTCTATTCTTCATAAATATCTAGATTTCTGTTCAACTCATTGACCTGACATTTTCTGAAAATCTAGTTTTCCATTCCCTGTAAATACTTGACTGGTATCCAACTTCCTACAATATTTTCATCACTCAAGCAGCTCAGATCTTGTACCAGTCTGTCTTCTGCATAAACAATTCCTAGAAAATATCTCTAAATCTAGCTTCTACTTTCACAATTGATAAGTTCAAGTTTCACACAAGTAAGGTATGTGTAATTTTATCACTACAAGGTTTAATTTGACAAAAAGGTTTTGCTCAACCCTTTTCCAAGCAGCCCTGATTTTTTCTGACCCTATTGGGGGCCTTTGAAAACACTGTTAGAAAAGGAGAAAATGCTGGGTACCTGCATTTTCTTCTTTTCCCACAATGTGTTTTACCCTGTAAAAGACAAGTCCTATTATTTGAGATATATCGAGTTTGTCTTTTGCGAGTGATTTTAGTTTGGAAATGTCCAAAAGGTGAAGGATTAATCATTATTTGGGTTTCACTCATGAAAACCTGCAAAACATTTTTAGCTAGATCTAGATCTACTTGATGTACTTGAATTCACTTTTGTCACTTGACATGAGCTGCACTCTGGAAAAAGGAGATTTCGTGCATTTTCATGATGCATTATACAAAGTATACAAAGCCAGTAACCATATGATAATGATCTGAATCTATAAATCCATTTTGTATAGCCACTACCTGCATCATGGGGTAAAATGGTCCTTTGACATGCAGAAAATTGAACAATAGCAAAAAGTTTCTACCGAGGTCAGCCAGCAGGCACATGTGGATCGGCAGACTGACTTGGGTCGATACATTTCGCAATTGTATTTAATCCCCTTTTGACAGAGCATGGCTCATATAAATATACACAAAAATCCAAAACAACACAGTAAAGGTATTATGAATTTGGAATTATTGTATATGTATGTATATTTTAGAATGTAATGTGTCATGTTCAAATCATTGCGACAGGATTCATTCCTCGCTCTCACCACTGACCAGTTTCGATGATGGTTATGTGGAAAAGCCGCAAGTGGCTTGGAAAGAATATCGTGTGGAGTACTGATGAAAGAGACTCCAGGAAAGCATGGATCCACAGGTGCACTGGCAACTGCCATATAACTGAAAAAATGTTGAAAATGGCCTTTAACACCATACAATCACTAATTATTCACTTCCAATTTCCTAACAACCATGCGCAAGTTTGGGCTATTTTCTTCTTTTTCAACAGCGTTTTAACATTTTCTAAGACAAAGCCCATCATTTATGATTTGAGCAACACTGAACTTGTCTTCTGCTTGATTTAAATATGGACAAATCTTCCGCTTGATTTAAATATGGACAAGTCTAAATTTGACTTTTTATGCCCCTGCAGTACACACTGTTAAGCCCTTTTCACACTTGCTGTCGGACCAGTTTACAGCCACTTGTAACATTTATTTAGCAGTGTTGCACAACCACTTGCACAATGTCTTGTGAGCTGTAGCAGTCATGGCAGAGTCGCAAGCAGTCACAACTGACCTTTTTAGAATTTTGAACTTGTTAAAGATTGTGCTGTGACAGCCCAAATACTCGTACTAGGTCACACTAACAGTCATACAAGTGTTCTGCAAGTTTGCATGACTGATGGATATTGTACTTGATCCCTTACATGTCATGCAACCCCTGTACTTGTATTTTGGATCTCTAGCTACCAGTTCTGCATTTGGTTGCATTTGGAATGCGACTGTTGGACTTGACTAGTTTTCGACAATTCGCATCACCTCATGCAACATTGTACCAGTACCACTGTACGACATAAGAGACTATGCAACTATTTCTAAGAGAAAATTCTGCCAGTAGCTGAAATGGTCTCCAGCCATTTTTTAAGAAGGCTTGAGGCTCCTGCCACTACCTTTCTGTTTTTGCTTGGTGTTTGTTGCTTTTCTTAAAGACAATCCCTCAGTTCTTTGGAATTTAGTATATATCTGACAAGATCCTTATTGGTGGGTTTAACCCTTAACCACACAATCCCAAATTAATCCCGAGTATGAAGCCTTTTGAAAACATTGTGGGAAAAGGAGAAATTGCTGGTAACTAGCACTTTATCCTTTTCCCACAGTGTTTTTTAGCCTTCCCAAAACAAATTTCAATTTTTGAGTCACATTTGTCATCTGCAAATGCTCTTAATTCGGACTAGTCTAAAAATTTGTTGTTTCGTAAAGAGTTAAGTCCCTGGCTTGTTGAACGACCACTCGTACAACCAGTATCATGATCCTGCAACTGGGCTAATCCAAACACCTAACGAATTTCATAGTGTTGAGACAGATGGTATGACAACACCATTAGTCCCACCAATGACATCACACCGGAGTTACTTGTGCTGCACTCACAGATGAACTTATGATCCCTTGCACAAGCATTATGTGTCTTTGTCTTTCTGCCATTGCTTAGACTCACTCTTGTTGAACAACTTCTATTGCATTTGTGAAAGCTTTTTGTGATCCATTGCAAGAGTAGCTTTTTTAAGTTGATCATGCAACCAAATCATAGCAATTACTTGCACTCCAACTGTGAAAGGGGATTGAGAGAACACTGGGGGGAAAAAAGGCAACTGCTTGAAGCATGCATCTCACCATTTATGATACATGTATTTGCAACACTCTTGATAACAGTGATCACCTATGAATTAGCTGATTTACCATTTAACTCTTTACCAAACAACAAAGGTTTCGACCCGTCCAAGTTCACAGCATTTGCAGAGGACTAATGAGATGCTGCTAGAATGATGATTTCTGTCTTTGATAGGGTAGAAAACATTGGTGAAAAAGGAGAAAATTATGGTTAACAGCATTTTCTCCTTTTCCTACAATGTTTTCAAAAACCATCTATTTCAAGGTTGTTATAAGTAGAGGTTGTGTGGTAAAGGGTTAAGATAATGAAATAGGGCAAAGGCCTTTTTTTTATTATCTTTCTAGCATGTTAGTCAAGCATATCTATGCTTTATCTACTGTTGCGCAATACCCTCTGCACATACAGGTATATATTTTAGCAGTGTCAATTAGACAGACTGGTTTAGCACTTCTAGACAGACCAATCAAAACAGTTAGAAGGAAATCATGTTTTCTACTGGAGTAACAGAACAGGATGTACTTGAGGCATCGGCAAAGATTTCTGGGTACAGAGGTATAGGGGTCTTCCAGCCTGACGTTCCATCAGCCAGTTTTGTAAGTATTAAATTTGTTCCAAGATGACAACATTTTAGACTGTTCCATAGAACGTATGTATTTTTGGTAGGATTAAAAATTTGGGGGAAAATACTGTTTACCACTTTCTCCTTTTCCAACGTTTTCCAAACATTCTTCCTCAGGGTCATTAACCTTTAACCACCCAATTTCAAATTTTAACTTTATGAGGAAGAAGCCTTTTGAAAATTTTGGCTCATATAATCATATGAAATAGGGCTTAGAACAGGAATACACATATTAATGCATCAAGGCAATTTCTCCTTTTGCAATAAAGATTTCAAGCATGGTTCGATGAAAAGTCATCTATCATGTAAAAGCAAATGCTCATACATATGACACATCGTCTTTATGTAGTTAACAATTCTGCAAACTTATACTGAAATTCATTCATAATTAAAAAAGTTACAGGCCCAACACCAATACTATACCCCCCCCCACACACACATGACCTTAACCTTTGACCTGTGGACATACCTCTTGCACATGACACACTGGTGTGGCTAACACTGCTGCAAAGTTATTTTGAAATTTGGTTAAAGGGAAAAAAAGTTATGGCCTGGACACCAAAACGACCCCCCCCAACACATTTGACCTTGCTTGAACCTTGACCTTTAATCTACAGACATGACTCTTGTGCATGACATATCCTCTTTATGTGATTAACAATTGTGCAAAGTAATACTGAAATTCATTCATAATTAAAAAACTTACAGGCCGGACACGAATACTACCCCCTCAAAACACATCTGAACTTGCTGTGACCTTGAATTTTACTATATAGGCATATCCCTTGCACATGACACATCGTCTCGATGTGGTTAACATTTGTGCCAGTTTAATTCAAATTCAATGAGAGAGAAAAAGTTATGGCCCCAACTCCAAAACAACCCCTGCCCCAAACACATTTGACTTTGCTAGGACCTTTACCTTTGATTCATGTACATGACACTTGCACATGACACATAGTCTTTATGTGGTTAACAATTCTGCAAAGTAATTATGAAATTCATTCATAATCAAAAAGTTACAGGCCAGACACAAATACTAACCCCCCCCCCCAAAAAAAAAACACGTTTGACCTTGCTGTGACCATGACCCCTATCCTATGAACATACCTCTTGTGCACGACACATCGTCTCAATGTGGTTAACATTTGTGCCAAGTTATACTGAAATTGAAGGATAGAGAAAAAAGTTATGACCTTGTTTTGTTGTATACAACATGTAATTTTGACTATGTACACTTGTACACTTCCAGTAAAATATCTGTTCTGTTCTGACCTTGACCTTTGATCCATTGACATGACTCTTGTGCACTACATATTGTCTTTATGTGGTTAACAATTCTGCAAAGTAATATTGAAATCCATTCATAAATAAGAAAGTTACAGGCCGGACACAAATACTACCATTCCACCCCTCCAAAAAAACACATTTGACCTTGCTGTGACCTTGACCTTTAACCTACAGACATGACTCTTGCACATGACAAATGGTCTCCATGTGGTTAACATTTGTGCCAAGTTATACTGAAATTGAACAATATGGGAAAAAGTTATGGCCCGGACACAAAAAGTGGACACAGACGGACTAACCAAAAACTATATGCCCCCGAAAGAAAAATTTCGGGGGGGGCATAAAAAACTCAATTTGAAATTTTCCCTAAATGGTCTTTTTAATAATAATATTAATTTCTCATCATTCTATTTTTAAAAATCTGGCTTTCACCCTCCCCACATTCTTTTCATTTTCAACAATTTTATTCCTGTACAGATTCAAGGATGGGGACAGGCAGGACCTGGTATATCTACCGTCCCAGAGTCAGCTGAAAGAAACCTACGAAATGTTGGGTCCCGTTTCAATCAATGGCGGAAACCAGTCACTGAGTATGGTAGTAATGGTCCTGAGTGGGAGGTGAAATTAAAGGCTTCTCCATACATAGGTAAGAGATCTTTGATGTGTGTTTGGTACTGTCCACAGTAAAAAACATCAAAGGACTGATAGTCCTGAGAGTCGCCTGGATGGTAATAGGTTAGAAGTTTTCACCCTTTTTTGTTCAAATCTCTTAAAAGCATTCGAGATACAAAATAACTCAACCATAAGACAGCATTATATGTAAGCATATTTCTAAGCTGTCATCCTAAAATTACAAACATTAATATGTGGTGGGAATTAAAATTTAGGCACCAGGAACTGGTTTAAAAAGTTCAAAGTCTCTTACCCCGGGTGACTTCATTTAAAAAATGGTTTTCAAACGGTACAATCAATATAAAACAAGTCATTTCGTTGAAATGATATCCACCACAGAAAAAAAAACCCTTTTTTTTGATAAAAACATTATTATAAGAGGTATTTTGTTTTGCATGTAAATGGCCTTTTTTGTTATTGGTGAAAATATACATTAAGCCTCCTTTTTCTATGATACAGCATTTTATTAAATAAAAACAAACACTGATTGTCTGTGGCTTACGATAAACACTATAAATATGAAGTTTCATTTTTCCAGTAGTTAAAGAGATTGGTCCAGAATGGAAATATACATCAAACCCCCTTTTTGCCATGACACCACATTAAAAACAAAAACAAAATGAAACCGAAAGACATCAAGCCCCCTTTTTCCATGACAAAGCATTACATTAAAAAAAAGTATATCGGCAGACTATTATGAGGACTACATGTATGAAGTTTCGTTAACTTTCGCCAACGATTTTAGAACATATCTGTCTGGATGGACGGAAGATCGAACGGACAGACGGACAGACAACATGAAAACCATATCTCTCGCCCCCCCCCCCCCAACCCGAAATTCAGCGGGGCGTAATAACTGTCGAAGTTAAATCAATATTAACAGTTCCTCCCTATCTTAATAATGCCTGTAAAGAATGTGGACAAAAATTAGGCTTCTAGGTTGATAAAAATGTTTTTCTGGCACAGAATCTGGGTGACTTAACTTACATGTGTATCTTAATTCTTACACATATTGCTAAAACAAGCATTCTAAATAATTTCAGTAGAATAGGGCATACATTTTCTCCCCAGATTTAGAGCAAGTTGTTTTTATATGAAACAAATTTTCTAAAATGGTTATACATATATCGTTTAATTTCAATAATTGTCCTTTCCAAATACAGGATGCTAGATATGAAATTTGGGTATAATTGCTTATACAGTTTCAGAGGCGGTTATTTTAAAATGTAACTACTAATTTCTCAAGCTTCTGTGAAGTTTATAGAAACAGAGCTGAATGACTTGAACAGTTTTACAAGAGGACCATTTAGGCAACATTAGTATGGAACTCAATTGAACTTTGTCTTCTGGTATTGGATCTAGTGACACACTTTTAAACCAAAAATACCCTTTTGCAACTCACCCATATCTAATCTAAGCAGTCTGACAAAGTTCCGTGAGTATTGGACTGAACATAAATGATTCTAAAGCACTAGATCTATTACAGTTCCGTCTGATTTGACCTAGTGACAACCTTTTTCTTTTAACTCCCGGTGACCTACTTTCAGTTTTGTCAAGAATTATTATTGAGACAAACAGCCTGGCAATTTCATGATCATTGGACGGAAATGTAGCCTCTGGAGCACACACAAATATTGGACTGGGTAATCTACTTGTCCTTCGGAAATAATTTGTATTTGTTGCTATCCAGGTTCAAGTTTTGTCCACACTGGAATCTAAGAATGTGGCTGCTACAGCTCAAGAAGAACAATATAACCCAATGGCATGATCATCAGCCTTTTAACTTTGTCTCTGTTTTATAACATCCCCGGAATTAGTACTGCTTCCACACCAATTCAAAATTTTAGAGATCTACATGTATATTGCTTTGACTTGAACTAAATGTATGCGATTCGCTCTAAATTACCCTTTACAACAACCCTTTTCAAGATTACAAACACTCCAATACAGAACTTGTTATTCAAGTGGGTTAACATTGATCTGCTCTATTATATTTGAAATATAGTGGAGTAAAAAGTCAAGTTTTTTAGATTGCTGGTTGTTAGAACTCTGTAGTTTCAAGAATTCCCATGTAAATTCAGATTTTGGCAGTTACGAAAGCACCTTGTGTTCTGACACCCGCACTAATAAATTTTTGTTTCATAAATACTAGATCTAGGTTAATCACACATTAAAACAAGAGGGCCATGATGGCCCTGGGTCGCTCACCTGAGTCAATAAGCGAAATTCACTCAACATGCATAATCCAATTTCTGACCAATTGTCAGGTTAATTGAGCTTAAAATGTGGCCTCTAGAGCATCCACAAGGAATTTCCGTAATTTGACCTAGTGACCTAATTTATCACCCCATGTGACCCAATTTAGAAATCATCAAAAAATTTATCAAGACAAACATTCTGAACAGTTTTCAAGTTAATTGAGCAATAAATGTGGCCTCTAGAGTTCCCACAAAGTGTTTCTTAAATTTGACCCAGTAACCTAGTTTATGACCCCAGCTGACCCAATTTCAAACTCACCCAATATTTCATCAAGACAAACATTCTGACCAACTTTCAAGTCAATTGTGCATGAAATGTGACCTCTAGAGTGCCCTAAAGGTATTTCTTTGACCTAGTGACCTAGATTATGAGCCCAGGTGACCCAATTTTGAACTCATCCTAGATTTCATCAAGACAAACATTTTAAGCAATTTTCAAATCAATTGAACAACGAATGTGGCCTCTAAAGTGCCCACAAGGTATTTCTTTAATTTGACCTAGTGACCTAATTTAAGACGCCACATGACCAAAATTCAGACTCATGTAGGGTTTATCAAGACAAACATTTGGACCAATTTTTAAATCAATTGAGAAATAAATGTGGCCTCTAGAGTGCCCACAAGGTATTTCTTTATTTTGACCAAGTGACCTAGTTTATGACCCCAGGTGACCCAATTTCAAACTCATCCGATATTTAATCAAGACAAACATTCTGACCTATTTTCAAGTCAGTCGAGCAAGATATGTAGCCTCAAGAGTGACCACAAGGTATTTCTTTAATTTGACCTAGTGACCATGATTATGACCCAGGTGACCCAATTTTAAACTCATCCTAGATTTTTTCAAGATATTTTATCAAGACAAGCATTCTGAACAATTTTCAAGTCAATTGAGCAATAAATGTGGCCTCTAGAGTGCCCAAAAGGTATTTCTTTAACTTGACCTAATGACCTAGTTTATGATCCAAGTTGACCCAAATTCGGACTCATGTGAGATTTTATCAAGACAAACATTCTGACCATTTTTCAAGTCAATTGAGCAAAAAATTTGGCCTCTAGAGTGCCCACAAGGTATTTCTTTAATTTGACCTAGTGACCTAGTTTATGATCCCAGGTGACCCCAACCCAAACCCATTTGAGATTTTATCAAGACAAACATTCTTACCAAATTTCAGGTCAACTCAGCAAAAAATGTGGCCTCTAGAGTGCCCACAAGGTATTTCTATAATTTGACCTAGTGACCTAGTTTCTGACCCCAGGTAACCCAAATCCAAACCCATTTGAGATTTTATCAAGACAAAAATTCTGACCAAATTTCAGGTCATTTGAGCAATAAATGTGGCCTCTAGAGTGCCTACAAGGTATTTCTTTAATTTGACCAAATGACCTAGTTTATGACCCCAGGTGATCCAATATCAATCTCATCTGATATTTCATCAAGACAAACATTCTGACCAATTTTCAAGTCAATTGAGCAAGAAATGTAGCCTCTAGAGTGCCCTCAAGGTATTTCTTTAATTTGACCTAGTGACCTAGATTATGACCCCAGGTGACGCACTTTTGAACTCATCATAGATTTCCTCAAGAGAAACATTTTAATCAATTTTCAAATCAATTGAACAATAAATGCGGCCTCTAGAGTGCACACGAGGTATTTCTTTAATTTGACCTAGTGACCATTTAAGACCCCACATGACCCAAATTCGGACTCATGTGAGATTTTATCAAGACAAACATTCTGACCAATTTTCAAGTCATTTGAGCCAAAAATGTGGCCTCTAGAGTGCCCACAAGGAATTACTTTAATTTGAACTAGTGACCTAGTTTATGATCCCAGGTGACCTAAGTCCAAACTCATCCGAGATTTTATGAAGACAAACATTCTGACCAAATTTCAGGTCATTTGGGCAATAAATATGGCCTCTAGAGTGCCCACAAGGTATCTATTTAATTTGACCTAGTGACCTAGTTTATGACCCCAGGTGACCCAATTTCAAACTGACTGAACATGTTTTGCTCAGGTGGGCTAACAAACTTAGAACAGGTTCACTACATACCAAATAACAAAGCTCTATGCATTCAAGGTTTAGAAAAGAAGAAATTTAAAGTTTTCTTTCTTTGTTCCTATGTTAGAACTTGTGACCAGTTTTGACACAGGAGCATTGTATGAAAAAACTTGGTAGAGGTCCGCTAGGAGATGCTAGATGCCAAATATCAAAGCTCTACGCCTTCCAGTTTCAGAGAAGAAGAATTTTAAAGTTTTCCTTCTTTGTTCCTACATTTGAAACTTGTGACCCCCGGGGTGGGGCCAGTTTTGACCCCAGGGGCGTCATATGAACAAACTTGGTAGAGGTCCACTAGGAGATGCTACGTACCAAATATCAAAGTTCTACACCTTCCAGTTTCAGAAAAGAAGAATTTTAAAGTTTTCCTTCTTTGTTCCTACGTTTGAAAATTGTGACCCCCGGGGCAGGGCCAGTTTTGACCCCAGGGACATCATATGAACAAACTTGGTAGAGGTCCACTAGGAGGTGCTACATGCCAAATATCAAAGCTCCACGCCTTCCAGTTTCAGAGAAGAAGAATTTTGAAGTTTTCCTTTTTTTGTTCCTACGTTTGAAACTTGTGACCCCCGGGGCGGGGCCAGTTTTGACCCCAGGGACATCATATGAACAAACTTGGTAGACGTCCGCTAGGAGATGATACATGCCAAATATCAAAGCTCTATGCCTTCCAGTTCTAGAGAAGAAGAATTTTAAAGTTTTCCTTCTTTGTTCCCATGTTTGAAACTTGTGACCCCCGGGGCGGGGCCAGTTTTGACCCCAGGGGCGTCATATGAACAAACTTGGTAGAGGTCCACTAGGAGGTGCTACATGCCAAATATCAAAGCTCCACGCTTTCCAGTTTCAGAGAAGAAGAATTTTAAAGTTTTCCTTCTTTGTTCCTATGCTTGAAACTTGTGACCCCCGGGGCGGGGCCAGTTTTGACCAGGGACATCATATGAACAAACTTGGTAGAGGTCCACTAGGAGGTGCTACATGCCAAATATCAAAGCTCCACGCCTTCCAGTTTCAGAGAAGAAGAATTTTAAAGTTTTCCTTCTTTGTTCCTACATTTGAAACTTGTGACCCCAGGGACATCATATGAACAAACTTGGTAGAGGTCGCTAGGAGATGCTACATGCCAAATATCAAAGCTCCATGCTTTCCATTTTCAGAGAAGAAGAATTTTAAAGTTTTCCTTCTTTGTTCCTATGTTCGAAATTTGTGACCCCCGGGACGGGGCCAGTTTTGACCCCAGGGACATCATATGAACAAACTTGGTAGAAGTCCACTAGGAGGTGCTACATGCCAAATATCAAAGCTCCACGCCTTCCAGTTTCAGAGAAGAAGAATTTTAAAGTTTTCCTTCTTTGTTCCTACGTTTGAAATTTGTGACCCCTGGGGAGGGGCCAGTTTTGACCCCAAGGACATCATATGCATAAACTTGGTAGACGTCCGCTAGGAGATGATACATGCCAAATATCAAAGCTCTACGCCTTCCAGTTCTAGAGAAGAAGAATTTTAAAGTTTTCCTTCTTTGTTCCTATGTTTGAAACTTGTGACCCCCGGGACGGGGCCAGTTTTGACCCCAGGGACATCATATGAACAAACTTGGTAGAAGTCCACTAGGAGATGCTACATGCCAAATATCAAAGCTCCACGCCTTCCAGTTTCAGAGAAGAAGAATTTTAAAGTTTTCCTTCTTTGTTCCTATGTTCGAAACTTGTGACCCCCAGGGCGGGGCCAGTTTTGACCCCAGGGGCGTCATATGAACAAACTTGGTAGAGGTCCACTAGGAGATGCTACATGCCAAATATCAAAGCTCCACGCCTTCCAGTTTCAGAGAAGAAGAATTTTAAAGTTTTCCTTCTTTGTTCCTATGTTCGAAACTTGTGACCCCCGGGGCGGGACCAGTTTTGACCCCAGGGACATCATATGAACAAACTTGGTAGAGGTCCACTAGGAGATGCTACATACCAAATATCAAAGCTCTACGCCTTCTAGTTTCAGAGAAGAAGATTTTTACAGATTTTGCTATTTTTTTCCTTTTGGTTGCCATGGCAACCAGAGTTATAGGTGGAATTCAATCTCTTGAAGAACTTTGGTAGAGCTTCACCTGAGGAACATCCCTGCCAAGTTTCATCAAGATTGGCCCAGTCGTTTAGGAGGAGAAGATGTTCAAAGAAATTGTGGACGACGCACGACGGACGACGGACATTGGGCGATCACAAAAGCTCACCTTGAGCACTTTGTGCTCAGGTGAGCTAAAAAAAACAGCATTTACAAATTCACCTCTTTAAAAACGAAAAACAACCAATCAAACACAATATACTTCAAACACTCGCCCTGCATGGATCGGTGAAGCGATAGGTCGGTGTACGCTGAAAATAAGGGCCGCTTCAGCGAATGATTCATAAATATGTAAATTTATAAAGAATTCCATGGTGCAAATGACGTTATACGTCACGTGATTATAAGATCTATATTTGTCGCACAGCTACATTCCAGAAAGCACCTGCTAAGCGATCACTTGGTACAGCCTAGAACCGTGCGCATTACATACGCTATGTACGATCTCTGTGCACCTATAATATTGGTGTGCGAAGTATTTAAAGTCTAGAATAAAAAACTCTGAAGAAGCAACGTGTAAGAATGTCTAAAAAGGCAATGCAACCATTCCAAGTCGTTATAAATTTGTTTAAAAAAAACAGCCTAATGTTGGGAAAAATCTCCACTGAAAGCTTCCATGCTAACTCGGTATCGCTTTTCTCTTTCCGACCATAGGTTGAGTGTTGAATTGTAATAAGACTTGCAACAATTAAGGACAGATTGTAAGATTTAGAGTGTACTTCTAATGGGTAATTATTAAACCATTTTCACTGAGAATTGTCCACAAATAGAAGCGTGGCATAGTAAAGACGCTTGTCGTCGGAGAGTATTTTTCAGTGTGTCCGCAAACTTGTTTAGGTCACAACGGCTATTTTTAGATACATACATAATGCGCTATATTTACAGATGACGTTTGTGTAAGCGATAGGCTATCGTGTACCCATGTGGACGAAATGGTCGTTTCAAATGTTTGAACCATTAAATAGCTCAGTCTTTATAGACATATTCAGTATCATAAAGGCACAATTATAAGTTATTTACGATAGAAACTGGGTTGTTTACCAAATAATTAGAAAACTATGTTTTATCTCGTAAACCGGAACTCGGCCAGGAAGCAGTACAAGGCCGGAGGTATGCCTACGTCACCCCATAGATCAGGATGATAACAATGAGAGCCTGGTTGCTACGCAACCAGGCGACTCAAAAATCAAGACCATGTCACTTATTTTACAGGAACAAGTTCACATATTCATGTTTTCCACAGATTTATGGAAATTATCATGCAGATGACAATCTGTTATTGTACTGTTGGTCAAAGTGTTAGTTCCTTGCAGAACAAGAGCACTACATGAGGGTGCCAACACTCAGCTGCAGATGCTTGATTTTCGGTACAAATTCTAAGTTGGAAAAGGGGCATAACTATCAAAAATTATTTGATGGTTACCCACCCTTGTTGTATAGGTTCCCCTTTCGATAATTAACAACTTGTCTAAGTTTGCAGCAAATATCTTTAGTAATAATAGAGATTTTATAAAATGTCAAAGTTTTCACACGATGATGCAGACATCAACACTATGGCTAAGACAATACCTCAAAGTTTTCTTCAAAAACAGCCGAGCTAAAATGAACTTAAAACTAGGTCAAAAGTTGCCAGGTTGCTCTGACTTTTCTTTACTTTATACATGGCTCTAAGGAAAAGGAGAAAATGCTTGCAACCAACAATTTTCTCATGTATTCTATCCCATCATTGGAGCCAAATTTCATTTTTTGTCAGCCAATGTTTTCAATATAGGTAAGTACAAAACTTTGTTGTCTATTAAAGATTTTCTACAATTTGCTTGTCATTCTAGGAGATATTGACTTTGGAAGAAAAGACTGGGCTACAGCAAGAGACACTGTTGATGCAGTATTAGATCTGCTGTTTAAAGAGGTGAAATCTGGTGCAGGTAAATTCGAGGGCCTCAAAATTGAACGCTATGTCCGCCAGGGAAGTTCAAGGGAAGGTTTGAAGGTCATTGCCCCTGATGAGTTTGACACCCTTTTACTCTACCATTTTGAAAGTATTTATCTGAGTCCAAGAGATATTGAGACAAAATCTAATAAAATTGTACCCGAGTTCTGCAAGATGACATGCAACAGGACTCTTGATACCATCGAAGCCAGGTTACCACGACTATTCCAAAAAGGAGTTTTCAAAGCTGCTGATGGAACAGTCTGCCTGAGCTCAAGAGCTCTCCACCAACAAGTATTCCAGTCTATCATTGACCAAGCCACTGACAAGATCCGTGATATTATTCATAACCTAGAAATCAGAGGCGAAAAACTCGAATTCAAGATTTCTCGTACCATGAACCCGCCATCAATCAACTTGACAATCCATATGAACAATGGCAAAACAATTGATGTAGATGTTGTACCAGGGCTATTACTTAGAGAAGACCAGGTGCCCGATCCAGCGAGTCCAGGTCAGACAATGAATTGCCCTGTGTATGCAGTATTTAGATGGGCTGAGGAAACAAGTGTAAAAGCCACAAAATTCAAAGATGCAGAAATAGTGTGGCGAGTCTGCTCCTCCGGCTATGAGAAGCATACAGCAGACGTGGCAAGATGTAGACAACAGGAGAGATACATCATAACAGCCCTGCGTATCCTGAAGACATACTTTGCAAAGACAAAAAGGTCTGGACATTCAACACCCCCACAAATTGTCACTGTGCTGCGATCCTACCACCTGAAACACATTGCTTACTATATACTGCTCTACACACAGTATATTAACAAAGTTAAGTTTGGAGGAGTTCAGGAAGTGCTGAAGTACTTTTTCAGATTTCTACGTGTCAGTCTAGAAAACAAACGACTGCCACATTTCTTTCATTCCAATAAATATGTCACTTGCATGTTTCCAGACTACCCTGTGAACCACGATGCACTTCGATTCAACCTTCTTGGACAAAAATCAGATGAGGCTCTGAACCAGGCGTTGTTTTCCCTGGACAACCACTTGATACCAAATTTGAAATATTATTTGGGTGGGTCAGAGGAAGACCAAGTAAAGGAGCGCATAACCACAGAGTACAGACAACATATTTCAGTCGGAGACTTTTTCTAAATCATTGTAACATAGCAGGTACAGAGAGAGTCACTTGAAATTATTTTGATAACAATTTCATTGTGTATGTTTCATTGCATCCTCGTTGACCCAGTTCCGACGTATTCCGTATTCTACATACCTGGGTTATCTTGTGTATGTTCTCTCGTTCTCATGAATTATTCATGAGGCATTTCGATTGGTAATCTCAATTTTTCAGTGAGAAAATTTAATCTATTTTTATCAACCATATGCCATCATTTCTATTTTTACCACGTTACAACCAATCAAATCGATGAATGTAGTTTACGGAATACATCGGAACTGGGTCAACGAGGATGATGTCACCCTGCTACACACCCCTAAGGACTACAACAGCACTCTGTATTTCTGAATATTTGCCTTCGTGTACAAGGATTTGTAATGTCTGCCCTGGATTGTCATAAGGCAAATGCCACAGAAGGAAGGCCCCTCGGTGGCTGCCATATTCATTGATAATGATGTGTGTTTTACCCAGTTTATTCATAACAATGGAAGAAATGTGATTATTCGCCACTACAAGAGAGTATCGTTATGTTATTGACAATTCGATTGGCTACTGGGTGTAATTCGCAATCTTACGGATATTCATAGAAACGATGGTTTCGCAAATAAATGTCCCACTGGTGATGAATGGTAATAATTCACACCTGGGTTAACGAGGGTGGTTTCATTGTTGGCTGACATTCTTTGGAAGTGAAAGAATCAATTTGTGGAAGACTGTATGATAAACAAAAATCAATTCTGTGTGAAAGATACATTGTAAAACTTAACCCTTTACCACACAACAAAATTTTGGACATGACCAAATTGAAAGCACTTGAAGACAACAAACCAAATGTAGTGCAAATGATGACTTCTGTTTTTCATAGGGTAGAAAAGAATGTGGGAAAAGGAGAAAATGCTGGATACCTGCATTGTCTCCTTTTCCCACAATGTTTTCAAAATCCTTCTTCCTTAGGGTTGTTAAAACTCATGATCGTGTGGTAAAGGATTAATAAGTCATCTTTTCATAAATTCATAAGGATCATTTTCTCAAAATTTAACCCATTTCCCAACAGTCCTAAGTTTTGATGGCTCTAAAACAGGAGAGCTATGCAAACATTGTAGATTTTAGAAACTGCAATGTTATATGATGCTTCTTGTATTGTCTCTTTTTAACTACCCCTGGAGTGTTACTATAGATGACTATATCATTACCACCTGAGTTTTAATCAGTGCCATCTGCAAGCCTGTAAGGCAAGAGACATTTGACAAACCTGCTGTATTAAATAAAGAATATCAATTTTTGTGAAAAAGGCAGTTTCTTGTTACAACCAGTAGCTCCTGTTTCCAAAATGTTTAAAAAAATACTTCTAATCCAAGAGCATACCATGTCAAAATTGTACTGGCAAGTCATTATGTGGTTACACTGTAATAATTCTTTCCTTTTTTTTTTTTATCTCTCTGTAATATGTACACTGTATTTATTTATAATTATTTTGATTTGCTGCCTGCTTCCCATTAAAATAAAGACGCAACATTTATCAACAATTGTTTGCCTGTTAACAATGAACAAGCAAGGAAGAAAGGGGGTATATCATGTGGTTTTGATACGAGCACAGATCAACCTAATACCACACAATCCCGAGTTATAACTACCCTTGGCAAGAAGGCTTTTGAAAACATTGTGGGAAAAGGAAAAAATGCTGATAAGCAGAATTTTCTTTTTTTCCCAAATTGATTTCTACCCTATCAAAGATGACTTCCATCAATTCAGGGAATGTTTCCGTCTTTTTTAGCTCACCTGAGCACAACGTGCTCAAGGGGAGCTATTGTGATCGGTCATCGTCCGGCGTCCGTCCGTCCGTCCGTCTGTCCGTCCGTCCGTCCATCTGTCCGTCCGTCCATTAACAATTTCTTTAAAAATCTTCTCCTCCTAAACCAGATGGCCAATCTTGATAAAACTTGGCAGGAATGTTCCTTGGGTGAAGGTCTACAAAAAGTGTTAAAAGAATTTAATTCCATCAAAAACTCTGGTTGCCATGGCAACAAAATGGCTGAAAATTGAAAAAATCTTTAAAAATCTTCTTGTGACAAACCATAAGGCCGAGAGCATTCATATTTTGTATGAAGCATCATTTGGTGACCCTTTACCAAAATTGTTAAAATTATTCCCCTGGGGTCGTATTTGGGCTTTGCCCGGGCGCACCATATTTTACATAGAAACAAAGAAGGAAATCTTTAAAAAATCTTCTGATGACAAACCATAATGGCTAGAGCATCCATATTTGGTATGTAGCATTATCCGATGATCCTCTACCAAAATTGTTAAAATTATCCCTCTGCGGTCATATTTGGGCTCTGCCCGGGCGCACCCTAAATTAAAATCTTTAGAAATCTTCTTCTGACAAAACATAAGGCTGAGAGCATTCATATTTTGTTTGAAACATCATTGGGTGACCCCTTACCAAAATTGTAAAAATTATTCTCCTGGGGTCATATTTGGGCTTTGCCCGGGCACACCCTATTTTACATAGAAACAAAAAAGGAAATCTTTAAAAAATCTTCTGATGAAAAGCCATAATGGCTAGAGCATTCATATTTGGTGTGTAGCATTATCTGATGATCCTCTACCGAAATTGTTAAAATTAACCCTCTGGGGTCATATTTTGGGCTCTTCCCGGGCGCACCCTAAATTAAAATCTTTAAAAATCTTCTTCTGACAAAACATAAGGCTGAGAGCATTCATATTTTGTTTGAAACATCATTGGGTGACCCCTTACCAAAATTGTTAAAATCATTCCTGTAGGGTCATATTTGGGCTTTGCCCGGGCGCACTCTATTTTACATAGAAACAAAGAAGGAAATCTTTAAAACTTCTTCTGATGACAAACTATAATGGCTAGAACATTCCTATTAAGTATGTAGCATTATCTGATGATCTTCTACCAAAATTGTTAAAATTATTCTTCTGCGGTGATATTTGGGCTCTGCCCGGGCGCATCCTATTTTAAAATCTTTAAAAATCTTCTTGTGACAAACCATAAGGCGGAGAGCATTCATATTTTGTTTGAAGCATCAATGGGTGAGCCTTTACCAAAATTGTTGAAATTATTCCCCTTGGGTCATATTTGGGCTTTGCCCGGGCACACCCTATTTTACATAGAACCAAGAAGGAAATCTTTAAAAAATCTTCTTCTGACAAATCATAATGGCTAGAGCATTTATGTTTGGTATGTAGCATTATCTGATAATCCTCTACCAAAATTGTTAAAATTATCCCTCTGCAGTCATATTTGGGCTCTGCCCAGATGCACCCTATTTTAAAATCTTTAAAAATCTTCTTGTGACAAACCATAACGGCTAGAGCATTCATATTTTGTTTGAAGCATCATTGCTTGACCCCTTACCAAAATTGTTGAAATTATTCCCTTACGGTCATATTTGGGCTTTGCCCGGGCACACCCTATTTTACACAGAAACAAAGAAGGAAATCTTTAAAAAATCTTCTTCTGACAAATCATTAATGGCTAGAGCATTTACATTTGGTATGTAGCATTATCTGATAATCCTCTACCAAAATTGTTAAAATTATCCCTCTGCGGTCATATTTGGGCTCTGCCCAGATGCACCCTATTTTTAAATCTTTAAAAATCTTCTTGTGACAAACTATAACGGCTAGAGCATTCATATATTGTTTGAAGCATCATTGCTTGACCCCTTACCAAAATTGTTGAAATTATTCCCATACGGTCATATTTGGGCTTTGCCCGGGCGCACTCTATTTTACACAGAAACAAAGAAGGAAATCTTTAAAAAATCTTCTGATGACAAACAATAATGGTTAGAGCATTCATATTTGGTATGTAGCATTATCTGATGATCCTCTACCGAAATTCTTAAGATTATTCCTCTGCTGTCATATTTGGGCTCTGCCCGGGTGCACCCTAATTTAAAATCTTTAAAAATCTTCTTCTGACAAAACATAAGGCTGAGAGCATTCATATATTGTTTGAAACATCATTGGGTGACCCCTTACCAAAATTGTTAAAATCATTCCTGTAGGGTCATATTTGGGCTTTGCCTGGGCGCACTCTATTTTACATAGAAACAAAGAAGGAAATCTTTAAAACTTCTTCTGATGACAAAATATAATGGCTAGAACATTCCTATTAAGTATGTAGCATTATCTGATGATCTTCTACCAAAATTATTAAAATTATTCCTGTGCGGTCATACTTGGGCTCTGTCCAGGTGCATCCAATTTTAAAATCTTTAAAAATCTTCTTGTGACAAACCATAAGGCGGAGAGCATTCATATTTTGTTTGAAGCATCATTTGGTGACCCCTTACCGAAATTGTAAAAATTATTCCCCTTGGGTCATATTTGGGCTTTGCCCGGGCGCACCCTATTTTACATAAAAACAAAAAAGGAAATCTTTAAAAAATCTTCTGATGAAAAGCCATAATGGCTAGAGCATTCATATTTGGTGTGTAGCATTATCTGATGATCCTCTACCAAAATTGTTAAAATTATCCCTCTGCAGTCATATTTGGGCTCTGCCATGGCGCACCCTATTTGAATCTTTTAAAATCTTCTTGTGACAAAACATAAAGCCGAGAACTTTCATATTTTGTTTGAAGCATCATTAGGTGACCCCATACCAAAATTGTTAAAATTCTTCCCTTTGGGTCATATTTGGGCGTATATCCGCCCTGCAGTGAAAAGAATAGCCTGCCCTTAATAGACCATATAGGTTACAAATATACTCAGGTGAGCGATATAGGACCATCATGGTCCTCTTGTTTTAATTCAGGCTCATTGCAAACACCCTATCATAAATTGTAAGCAGTGAAAAATTTTAGACTGGCCCAAATTGAAAACATTTGCAGACGACAAAATAAATGTGGCTAAAAAAATGAAATTTGTTTTGGAAAGGGTAGAAAACATTGCGTGAAAAGGAGAAAATGCTGGTTACCAGCATTTTCTTCTTTTCCCACAATATTTTCAAAAGGCTGCTTCTTCAGGGTCATTAAAAGTCGGGATAGTGTGGTAAAGGGTTAATTTGTGGTCTGCAAATTCTTTGAATCTGGACCAGTCTAAAGTTTTGTCGTTTGGTAAAGAGTTTTTAAAATTCAACAGCGTACATAGAGGCTATTCTAGTATCGGTAAATCCTGGGATTAATTCGCTGGTGTATGATGCATAGATGGATTGATTGATTGATGGATTGATTGATTGCATGGTGTTTAATGCTGTTTTCAACATTATTTAAGTTATATCATGATGGCCAGTGCACCTATTCATGCTTTCCTGAAGTCTGTTTTACCAGTACTACGTACAATATTCTTTCCAAGCCACTGGCTGCTTTCACACATAGCCATCATCGACACGATTGTTAGCGGTTAGAGAGGAACAAATCCTGTCACAATGACTATCAACAATCCTTGGAAGGAAATTGGCCAGGCCTGGGATCAAACCAGCAACCTCCTGTTCTCAAGTCCTGTATGCTACCAGTGCCTAGATTGGATCAATAAAATTAAGCTTAAAAGAGAAAAACAGCCATTTACCATAGAATTACGTCAAATTTCCACTGTAAATCCATGCAGAGTGTTGAAACAAAAATCCCATGATTCCAAATCCCCTGACCTTTCCCAAACCTCACTGCTGTAAACACTGTCAAGTGTCAGCAGTATTTCAGACAGGTCCCAGGCTGTGAAGTTATTTCTGTGTTTGGTGTTCAACAAAAATTGACGTTTTTCAACATTATTTAATTATATCTTGGTGGCAAGTGCACCTGTCCCAGCTCTATAGGAGTTTCTTTTATTAATATTTTACACATTCTTTCAAAGCCACTGGCTGCTTCCCAAACTCAGACACTGGCTGAAAATTCTTCTGAATTGCAGTCTGCAGTTCACTTATCAATGCTACAAACTACAGTCTAGAAATCTTTCAGAGCTAATTGCCACTATGACTTACAAGTCAATTAAACAATCAGCACAGGGGCATGGGCCAAGCCCGGCTCAGTCAGTAACAAACAAGGATTGAAACCAGAGGTTGCTGGTTTGAAACCCAAGCCTGGCCCAACTTCTTTCCGAGGATTGATAAATCCTTGCAACATGATTTGTTCCGCTTTCACAGCTGATCATTGTTTCGACAATGGTTTTGCACAAATGCAGCAGATAGCTTGTGAAGAATATTGTGCAAGTAGAATACTAATAGAAGAAAATCTAGGAAAGCATGGATAGGATAGTATGGACAGGATCACTGACTGCTGCAATATAACTGAAATAATATTGAAAAAGGCATTAAACACCATACAAACATGCACATGCATGGACAATTCAGAACTCAATACCTCTCATTCAAACTCCTTTTAACACCTTGTAGCAGATGAACGTTTAAACTAGAGGTCCTTAAGGAATTGAATCACTCTACTGGCAGTGAGTTAGCGTTTTTTCTAGCATACATCATGATTCATGATGCAAAAAGGAAAAAGACCAACACACACACAACATGCACCAAATAATGCAAAAAATTGAAGTTACAGTACTGTTTCTCAAAACCAATTGTCTGAAATCAAGCTTAATTTGATAGGGTTCCAGTGTTCATTGTATAAACCCTTTACCAAACAATCCTGACTTTTAACAACCTTGAGGAAAAGTGCTTTTGAAAAACCTGAGCATTTTCTCCTATACCCACAATGTTGCCTACTCTTCCACAGACAAGTTTCATAGCTTGTGCTGCGTTCGTCGTCTACAGATGCTTTCTGTATGGACAACTCCAAATTTTTGTAGTTTTGTAAAGGTTAGACAACCCCTGCAAGTTTCAAAGAAACGTTACAAACAATGTGGACTGTGTTAAGTACACAATATTAAGTCATCAAATGGCTGCTTTTCCTAAACTAATTGCTAGGTTTTCTTCAGGATTCAGGGTTGATGATATAAATAATCTTTGCAAGTTTCAAAGAGTTGAATCAAAAAAATGTGGACTTAACAAGAAATGTAAATTTTCAACTTTAACTCTTTACCACATAATCCCGAGTTTTAAGGACCCTGAAGAAGAAAGCCTTTTGAAAACATTGTGGGAAAAGGAGAAAATGCTGGTAACCAGTATTCTCTCCTTTTCCATCAATGTTTTCTACTCTTTCTAAGACAATTTTCTCCATTTGAGCCACGTTAAAATTGTTGTATCCAACTGCTTTCAATTCGAGCCAATCTAACATTTTGTTGTTTGGTAAAGGGTTAAATGGCTACTTTTCCCATACTGAGTATCAAATTTTTTAAAAATCATTAGGGTTCAAGCTAATGATGATATAAAACAACTGTGAAAGTTGCATGAAAATCTGATTACAAATGTCGATTTTATCAAGTAAACAAGAAATGAAAATTTTCAACTGGTGTTGATCGCACAAAACAACTGTGCAAGTTTAATGAAAATCCAATAGACCTTGTCTTATTATATACAATATAGAGGCAGTTGCTAATGAGCTATTTATAGTAACTGTGTCCGATAAGGAAAATTTCGTTGTCCGGTAGTAGACCAATGGAGTTTCAGTGGCCTATGATCATAAGTGACGCACCAAAAGTACTGAATTACATCAGACAAACACAGCACTTTAAAAGACAAATACCATGTTGGGGCCATATCTTACCGGTACTTCTCGTTTGCAAATCCTTTAAAGTTGGACAAAAACAACATTTTGTTTTGTTTTGTTGTTTACCATCGAAAAGGGATCATATTTATAATATGTGTACATAGAATCCCTGTCACAACTGAAAAAAATGTGTACTTTATAGCTTAAACAAGAAATGGAAATTTTCAACTTTAAATGGCTACTTTTCCCATTCTTTTTATCAGATTTTTTTAACAAAATCAAAAGGGTCCAAGCAACTGATGAGATAAACAAACTGCAAATTTCCTGAAAATCTGACCAAAAATTCAGACTTTATCAAATAAGAAAAGGCTTACAGATGGACAGACAATGGAAACCACGCCATGACATAAGCTCTGCTGGCTTTCAGCAAGTAGAGCTCATAAACATTATAGCACAGGGAGGAATAGCCAAAAGTTGAAACTATAAGGGTCCATCAATTCCGATGGAACCAAAAGGGATACATGAAATTCAGCATTTTAGACAGTGTAGTTCCCAGAATTTCCCTAAACAATCGCTATGGGGCACCAGTCCTGTACAAAAAAGTAGTGGTATATGCATATGTAGCCCTGGGTCTGTATTCACCTGTCTTAAGACAGTGGTGCCACTGGTGATTAACAGCTGGAGCCCTGAAACCAGTGCGTGCATGCATGTTTCACTTCATATTTTTTGTGCGTGATTATTCCATTCAGTGTGTGAATCACGCACATATGTGCGTGAATGGGAATCCTGTTAATGTCCGTTTAAACTTCTCCTCAAAGTCTGACCACTTCTCCCCATTTTGAAAAACTTCTCCCAATTCTCAGACTAGGGAGAAGTCACTTCTCCCAAAAGTCTGCGAGCTGGCAGAGGCCAGCTTAAGAACTTTCTTAGTCTTATTCTCCAGAATGTTGTAAATTTGAATGTAACACAACTTCTGCTTGGCTAAACCATTTGGTTTAGCCAATCAGAAGTTGTGTTCATTTCAAATTTAGAAAATCTTGAAAAATAAGACTATGAACATTTTTAAGAATAGTTGGTGAATGATTGCTTGTTAAAAGCAGTTTCTTCTACAACCTTTGCCACACAATCTTGAGTTTCAAAGACCCTTAGAAAGAAACCTTTTTTTGAAAACATTGTGGGAAAAGGAGAAAATGCTGGTGACCAGCATTTCTCCTTTTCCCAAAATGTTTTCTACCTATTCCATTCTGTTTCATTGTGTTGCGTTTCAGTTCCATTTCTAAGTTTATAGGAACCAGTCTATGTCGATAATTTTTACAATGATGTTTTCAGAGCAGTCTGCTATGAATTTTTGTCAGGATGTAATATTACATTTAATTTGTTGTCTGTAAAGGTTTTCAGTTTAAAATAAGTCTTAAATCTTTTCAAGTGGTAAAGAATTAAGTACTTCATGCATTTTTGAAAAATACAATGATTAACTAATCAACTTTTAGATCATTGGAAGTACAAAAACACTGAGAAAATCAATTCAAACTGATATCTTGATAGTTTAAAATTTGTGAAAGTTTTATTCAGGAAAATGAAAATGCCCAAGAACACTCCCAAGAAAAACCCAGTCATTCCAGCAAGGCTCGAGCCAAGGGCCTCCAGGTCATAAATCCTACATTTTATTAGCCAAATATGCAAGACCCCTGGCAGAGCTACTTTTGCTATGCAATGCCCCATAGGCTTTTATAACTGAGCCACACTCTAGCAAAAGGGGGCTTAATGCATCTCTGTGATGCATTTTTTCCAGTTAAGCCATCACAATTATGGTTCCAAAATAGCCACTTTTTTTAACAACCGACTTGTAGAATGGTCTTTGACCACACACAGAAAATTAACAAATAGCAAAATGTTTTGGCCTAGGTCAGCCTGCGCAGTCCACACAAGCTGACCTCGGTCGATACCTTTCGCAGATGCATTAAGCCCCCTTTTCAGAGCATGGCTCATATGTTTTGTTTCCACTTCAAAGGAAAATGAAAGTAAAAAGGACTACTCTTGCATGTATATATCTATGAGGTTCAGTAGGAGCCTTCGACCTTTCTTTCTGTAGCAACAGTTTAAACCCTTACAGCCCAAAGTATAAGTTATGTTGCTTTTGCGGACAGTATAGATCGAGATTAGAGTGCACAAAATGTGCAGTCTGAACTTTGATCTACACTGTCTGCTTCTTTGTCTGGCCTTAACAAGGGGCTCTGAAGTGTCTTGCCCAAGGACACTCCCATGAAAAGCCCAGTGCTTACAGTGAGGCTTGAATCCTGGGCCTTCCGGTTACAAGTCCTACATTTTACCACTCCTATTTTAACATTGTTTTCTAAATTAATTGATTTCTACCTCAGGGTCATACAGACAGGAGATTGTAAAACAGAATTGGCTCTTGAGCATTAAGTTCCAACTTGACATCACCGATTCTTGAATTTCAGAGTCCAGCAGAGGTTTTGAACAGTAAGGCAATGTAAAATTGATGGGAAAAAAGTTACAGCCCTGAAAAAGATCCAACTCAACCTGACTCGGGACTGAGCCCTGATTCCCTAGGTTCCTAAGTGAACCTTCCCTACAGAAGCTATCTCTATAGCTCTGTAGAAAGGCCATATAAGAGTCCTCTGATACAAACACAAGCTACATACCTTTACAAAGGCTCTTTTGCATGTATCATTTAAAGGCACAGTGGCAGCCAAAACTAAGCAATGCAGGTGTTAAAATGCATTTAAATTTAAAACATATCATTTAAAGATGGAGAAATTTTTGAGAAGATGACAATCTATTTAAATAAAGTACCGGTAGGTCCATGTGTTAGTCACTGACAGAAAAAATAATTATAAAACTAGGTCAAAAGTTTACAATTGCTATATCTTTTAAAGTCCATTTTTCTGCCAGCTGCTAACACTTGGACCCAAAATACAGTAACAAATTGCAATCTTCACAATAATTTCCATACTTTTGACGTTTTCAGTGGTATGATTAAACATGAATGCATTTTAACAACTCCAATGTGCTCTTTTGGCTCCTAATGAGCCTTTAAGTAGTTGACCAGTGTCGCACCTAGAGTGCGGGATCAAAGGATCCCCACAATGTTCTTTACTTTGTCCCTTAACTCTTTTGAAAACATTGTGGGAAAAGAAGAAAATGCTGGTAACCAGCATTTTCTCCTTTTCCCTCAATGTTTTCTACCCAATCATGGACATATCTTGTCCTTTTAGTCACCTTTAAGTTGTCGCCTGCAAATACTTTCCATTTGGACAAATATAGAATTTTGTCATTTGGTAAAGCGTTAAGACTGATGACAGCCTGGGCCAGCCGGCACAATTTTTTAATACCGTACCTATGTGCTTCTTGTTTCCTTTCGCCTATTTATCTTTTATCGTAGTCCATACCGCAGTGCTATTTATTTCTTTTCTGCAAATTTGTCATTATAGCAGACTGTCTATATGCATACTAGTAGAGCAAAAGTGGTACAATGACAGCAGTTTTGATAACTTTAATTGATAACTGGTCAAACTCTATTCAAAATAACAAAGCATCAAATTTTACGCATGACTAAATTAAATTTTACCAAATCAAAAAACTGACGTATAGAAAATGAAGCAGACAATTTGCAAAAAGTCATTGTATCTGAACTGGAGTGTGATTCTGGTGCATCGAAGGGCAAACAACAGTCCTCAAAAGGGCTAAACACTGGGAGAGTTGTGAAAGAAACTAACATTTAAGTAAAAGATCATCCTTTTCAGAATGAATGGTTGTCACGATTTCCACCTAGAATTGAGTCCAGGATGGTAAAATGACATGTGGAATATGCATTGATTCAAAGCTCAAATTTAAAAAATCCCTTTTCAAAAAGTGACTGATGCTCTAATATGCACGTGAGTGCTCTTACAGGACACCTCAAGTCTGTTGATCATCGCCAGGCATGCTTGCATGTCAAATGCATTTTGACAGATTGTCCCCCCAACTACTTTGCAGTCTGATGTTGATCTTCAGACTGTGACTCTGCAAAAGCAACTTAAGTTATGTTTGGTGCATGATTGGTGAATTTAATCTTGCATACATCTTGGGCAACTATAAATTTTATCATTTTTTTTTTTTTAATTATTCTTTTTTTTTTGTTAAAATACCTAAATCTATCAAGATCAGACAGCGCAGAACATGCAATCCCATTTGAGATCTACACTTTTCTAAATCTGTTTTCTTACAGAATTTTTTAAAAATAATTCAATCTTTTTTTTCTCTGGCCACCTACATATTTTTCATTCATTATGCTATACTTTGCACAGTCTATCTAAATTGTTTTCACATTTTTTTCAATAACAACACAATCCCAAGTTTTAAAGACCCTGGTGAAAGAGGCCTTTGAAAACTTTGTGGGAAAAGGAGAAAATGAAGGTACCCACAAAGTTTTGTTTATGCCACATTTTATTTGTTGTTTGCAAATGCTTTGAAAGTCTAAATATTTATCGTTTAGTATAGAGTTATCTCAGAGTCATTAGTTTTGATGCCCTTAACCCATTACCACACAATCCAAACTTTTAACGACCCTGTGAAAGATGCCTTTTGAAAACATTGTGGAAAAAGGAGAAAATGCTGGTAACCAGCATTTTCTCCTTTTCCTACAATGTTTTCTACCCTATCCAAACAGTCACATTTATTTTGTCATCTGCAAAATTTTGTCGTGTGGTAAAGAGTTAAGCACTTTAGCTTCTGTATCATTAGTTTAATGACTCTATTATATAAACAAATGCAATGTATAGCAGCTGTAGCATGTTATCTATGACTGCAAATTTATATCACACTTATTTGTAATTTGAATAAGTCAAACATTTTTGCAACTTTTTCAACAGACCACCGAAGCATCCCTGTTTGTTTACACTCATATGAAATGACGTCTTTTAATCGGCTGGTCTTTTTTAACATGCACAACAACTTTGATAGTTGGAGAAGCAAACCAGTAATTTAACCCTTTCCCAAACAAGCCCTGGTTTTCACATGCCTGCAGTACAAGTCTTTTGAAAACACTGTGGGAAAAGGAGAAATTGCTCGTAATGAGCAATTTCTCCTTTTCCCACAGTGTTTTCTACCCTGTTTGATAACTTTCTGCCATTTTCATCAATCTTAAAATTGTTGTCCGCAAACTCTTTCAATTTGGACCAGTCCAAAATTTGTTGTTTGGGAAAGGGTTAACATGCATAATCTTTTCCATCTTTCAGACATATGAGCTATTTTCTATTTTTTACATCTGATACTTGCTACTCTATTTAAAAGATTTACATTGCTACAGTTTATAGGGGGGTAGTCATGTGCTAAAACCATAGTTTCTCTTCCATACTCGGTTGTCTGAAGAGGATTGTATTGAGTACCCTCAATACATGTATTGTATTTCAAAATGAAAAACAGACTTTAGCATTTGATTACACCCTGTTGCCTGGAGCACCAATTGATCCATGAACAGTTTTGATTTAAGTTATAATACTTAAAGGCTTTGAAATGATATAAGGCATACACTTTACAGTATAGTACAATTCTACTGCAAAAAACAAACTTTGGGTTGTTGATTGTTACCTAACCAGTGTTTCCATTTGAATAAAATTGGACCCTGTGCAACTGCAAAAGTTTAGTTCCATTGCGTTCCTTCTGAGTCCCATTTTTGCTTGCATGAATTATCTGTTTATTAAGGCCAAATATGGTCAGTGGATAAAAAGAAGAAGCTATTTCAAATGACTTCTACATGGAACCTTTTGCAGATTTAATGTGCTGTGCACGCCAGTGACAGTCGCTCGAAATAGTAGAAATCTTACGTCACGATGGAACTTCCGTACAAACTGTTGTAAAAGCCTTACATCTGCTTAGTTTCATAACAAATCAAACACATTTACACGAATAAAGGAATATAGATAAATTTCTGTAAGCATCTAAATCTTGGATGGCAGATCTTTCAGCCATTGGTCTAGGAAAGATCACAAATGCCTTTTCTTTTCGGCCCAGGAAACCATCTTCAGGAAAAGAAATGCTAAACAACAGCTGTTTTCCTACCATAAGTTTGCCAGAAAAGGCAATAGGAGCACAACACGGGTAACCAGTCGAGGTCGACGACAAAGATCTATTTTTATCTTTTATATCTTGGCATACCAAGATCTGTTTATAGATACTTTGGAATTCTGATGGTCAGTTTGTACAAGAAATGTAAAACCTTCGTATCGGTATTTTGCATTGTTTTCTTTACTGATGTAACTAGTTATATCATGGTTTTGACTCATTTTTGACTGCGTCCAAGGGACGCGATCAGCTTTGATATTTTAGCGTCTGAGCTGATTTTCATGCGTATATAGATACTTTTACGTTGTCAACGGGAACCCTGCCGGCTTCTAAAAATAGGTGAGGGTAACATTTCATCAGAGCAAATATTTTCTCATGACTGTAAATACAAAGTTTATAGACTTTTGAAAATTTTGACATCAGTGAAATAACGAAAAAAGTCACCAGGGATGATGAAATAAGGAAAATCTTATCAATGGGTCTCTAACTTTCCACATGTTAAAACAGACTATAGTAAATGGTGTGTACAGAGTGCAGCTGAGCAGATTATGGCTTCAAACGTGGCTACTCACACCAACTGATTAGCAAAATAACAAGGGCGTCAAAACTTAGGAGCGTCAGGTCCGACAATAACCTTTTCTAGAGTCTTAAGACATCAAATTGTGTTCCAGCGTGGTGTTGAACTTAAAATCTTAGGAATTCTTATTAATCAAGTAAATGTGATATGACAGAAAACTTTCCAGTATTTCTTGGATCATTCATGAGTAAATTAGTGATTAAAAACATACCATTTGAAGTGAAATAGAAAACCATCTTGAGTATTTACTGGAAAAATCTTGCGCAACTTCTCAGATGAGCTTCGACAGACGCTTGAAATTCAATGACTAAATTGATCAAAATTAACTTTCGGTCGTCTGCAAGACTTGATTCTATGATCAGTTTGTTTTGAAGAAAATTCAGAAGAGAAAATTTTGTTCCAACAACAGAGCTTCGACTACAATTTTGTCCCATAACAGTATATGTATTTATGCTTAAGTTTTACTGATTTCATTGTCTAATCCTTCAGTTATTAAAGAAGATATTTCCTTTTTTTTTTTGTTAACAGTGACATAGATCTATGTTCGAGTCATATTCAAAACCCATAAATGGAAAACGGGTTACACTCTTTAAGGGAGATCAATCGAACACCAGACTTTCAAGGGAGATAACAATTGTAGTCCTTAGAAACGTTTACAAATGGCGCAGATGCAAAGTGCTGTTGAAGATTTGAAAGATGAGAGGGTACCGCCCTGTTTATATTGGAATGTAGATCAAGTTGCAGACTGGATTGAAGAATTAGGATTTCCATACTATAGGGTAAATATTGACGATTGTTTTCGTGAGAATATTTTTACGCGTTGAACAAGACCGCTAACAGGTGTCCGCTAACAAGAAGTGACTTTAGGGCTACACTACCTTCAGTCTGAAGTGTTGCGCCGATGTTAGTTTTGTGACTGTTTCTCCGCTCACCTTCACAGCAGGTGCACCTTGATTGCTTCTGGAAACTTCAAAATTTTACCCATCATCTTTCAGCCGACTCTCTTTCAACCGACTCTCTTTCAGCTAGATGTAAGGGTACTCAGTATACTGCAAAATTAAGAGTTTTTATTTTTAGTTGACATAGGTGAATCTCATTGACTATTACCTTACAAATAATTGATTTTGTGGCCCTTTTGTTGACAAGTGTATCCTTTGATTGCATGCATAATATAAGAAGTAATCCAAGCTTTTATAAAGGTCAACATGGCAACATCTCTGGAGAAATGCTGTTGATATGAACGACGGAATCGGACCAAATTTCATCCATAGATAAACCAAGGTCTGTCTAATTAATAAAATAACATTATAACATCATATATTTTTAAATATATATGACATTATATGAAAAGCTGGAATCTGAAATACGCAGAACTCCAGTCTCCTTACATGCAAGATAATTGAGGTGAAGAGGATATATGTCTTTAACCTGCTTGTCAGCTATGAAGTAAATCAGAGGGGAAAAGTCTACCCAACGTGGGACTCGAACCCACGACCCCAGGAACACTAGTACCGCAGCTCTACCAACTGAGCTAGCTGTGCAACTGGTTGTGAGTCTACCCAAAGCCGATTACAACACTCCTACCCCTCCTGATTTCTTGGGAGTCAACAAATCCCTCACTGGTCCCCACAGACCGCTGGTGCCACATACCCGCGCTCACCAATTGACCTCATCACCATTGAAGTAAATCAGAGAAGAAAATTGTGCCCGATGTGGGACTTGAACCCATGACCCCAGGAACACTAGTGCCGCAGCTCTACCAACTGAGCTAGCCGGGCAACTGGTCATGAGTCTACCCAACACCGATTACAACACTCCTCCCCCTCCTGATTTCTTTGGAGCCAACAACTCCCTCACTGGTCCCCACAGACTGCCGGTGCCGCATACCCGCGCTCACCAATTGACCTCGTTGCCATTGAAGTAAATCAGAGGAGAAAAGTGTGCCCAATGTGGGACTCAAACCCACAACCCTAGGAACACTAGTATTGCAGCTCTACCAACTAAGCTAGCCGGACAACTGGTCATGAGTCTACCCAACACCGATTACAACAGCCATTTAAATGGACGTGGATTGACTAAAGTTTAGATCTTTCTGCATTGCAAGCTTACATTTCTTTTTTACCAATTTTGTTTTTAATTTTCATGGAAGATTTCTAACCTTTAGAGCATTTGCACCGGCAATTTTCAGCATGATTACAGGAGCTGTTGCCCTTTGAAATCTTTACCAAATCCAGTAAAGACAATCGGTGGGATGTATTCATTGGTCTGTAAGAAAGTTCTAGTTATGATGTATCTTTACATGTGTAAGTTTTCATGATACACGTGTTTAACTCTTACCACACAATCCTGACTTTTGAGGACCCTGAGCAAAAAGCCTTTTGAAAACACTGTTGGAAAAGGAGAAAATGCTGGTAACCAGCATTTTCTCCTTTTCCCACATTGTTTTCAACCCTATCAAAGACAATTTTCATCATTTGAGCCACCGTAAATTTTTCGTCTGCAAATGCTTTCAATTTGGACAAGTCAAAAATTTTGTCTTTTGTTAAAGGGTTAACGCTTTACCAAACCGCAAAATTTTTAGACACTTCCGTATTCAAAGCAATTGCTGATGACTAATTGAATCAAAATCAAAGTATTGGATTTGTCTGTGAAAGGATAGAAAACACTCAGGTTCATGTGGAAAAGGTTAATATGTATAATTTCATTGCAGTCTTGTATAGAAGAGAACAGAATTAATGGCAGAAAACTGATACACTTGGAGGCTTCACATTTGCCTAATATTGGCATCACAGACTTTGAACATATCAAGGTATGTTAAACATCATGATTATACCTTAATTTTAGCCTTGCTCTGTGACAAGGGGAATTAACTCTACCAAAGGACAAAATTTTGGATTGGTCTGAATTGAAAGCATTTGCAGACGACAAATTATATTCAGCTAAAATGGTGGTTTCTGTATTTGATAGTGTAGAAAACATTGTTGGAAATGGAGGAACTGCAGGTTACCAGCATTTTCTCCTTTTCCCAGAATATTTTTAAAAGACCTCCCTTTCAGGGTCGTTAAACTTGAGATTGTGTGGTAATGGCTTAATACATCTGCAAAAAGTATCAACCCAGCTCAGCCAGTGCAGACTGGGACGAAATTTTTTGCCATTGGTAAATTATCTGCTTGTCAAAGGACCAGTCTACCTCATGATACAGTCAGTTGTTTGACAAATTGAATTTAATGGATTAATAAATTCATGCTTAGTATAACTGACCACAGAGATGCATGAAATCCCCTTTTTCCTGAGCAAGCTCATATACTTCTTCATCATTATCTGATCTCTAGAGATACGCTTTAATCATTGACCTCCTTTTGCCAGAGAACTGCTCATTTATGAACATGTACTAATCTGTATATATTAATAAAAATTAGAACAGTACATAGATATGTAGATGATTGTGTTCCTGATTTCGATCTACACTATCCATAATGGGAACTTGTAAGGTGTAGACTGTGCTTCTAGAACTAATTGTACCATTAAGAGCTGAGCGCAATAGATGGGCTGATAACATACAGTGCTTGAAAACAAGGGTTTACTGATTCAATAGCCCTACTCTGCCAAATCCTGTCCTAGGATTGATAATAGTCATTGCAACAGGATTTATTCCATTCTCAGTGGGACTCTGTTTCAGGGATGTTAATAGGGGAAAGTAGCTGGTGGCTTTGAAAGAATTTTTGTGTAAAGTACTGCTAAAAGGAAATCCAGGAAAATATGGATAGGTGCAGTGGTTGCCATGATACGACTGATACAATGTTAAAACATGCTAAACACTAATTAACTCTTTACCACACAATCACGGGTTTTAACAACCCTGAAGAAGAAGCCTTTTGAAAACGTTATGGGAAAAGGAGAAAATGCTGGTAACCAGCATTTTCTCCTTTTCCCACAATGTTTTCCAACCTTCCCAAAACAAACTTTAATTGTTGAGTCACATTTATTTTGTCGTCTGCAAATGCTTTTAATTTGGACAAGTCTAAAATTTTGTCGTTTGGTAAAGAGTTAACCGACCAACTTTATGAGGGATGTTCATTAAATAATGGAAATATGTTATTTTCTTCTTTGCTGTATTTTCTTTGAAGATTTACAGCCCCTCGAAACATTCACCCCCTCTGCCTATACACAGTTGCTGTCTTCTAAGCCACTGTTGAGAGGCTGCATTATACTTCTTAGGACTAAAGCGAGTACAGATTTTGTACCCGGGTGCTAGTCTGACAGGAAACAGTTATCTACAGTACATAGGTACTTACATCAGTATAGATGACACTGCTTTACAAAATTTGGTTGTCCCCCTTGTTTGAATGAAACGGAAGCAGAGGCTTCAAGGTCAAGGTTGAGTGATGTTTGGAACTTATGTATGATAGGACTAGACTACAGAAAAGGCCAAAAATTGTCAATGAGGAAACATAATGTATGATGTTCAAGCTTACATATCAAAATTTAAGCCCTTGGAAAGGCTAGGAATGGCCAGAGACTTCAAAACATCAAAGACTCAATACAATCGACAGTTTCTCAAGATGATATTGTACCCTACCTGTGGGTATTTGGGTACTCTTTTCAGCACTAACACTTGTACATTACTTATGAAAGCAAAACGAATATATACAATTATGTTTTAGATTGTGGCTAAGAGTATACGTGATCTGTTGACACTTGAGGAACCAAACTGGAACAGAAGCATCTCACTGCCACCAAGAAGTGACATAGGTGAGTGCAAAGATTATGAGCTACACTCTGGCATAAGTGGATTTAAAGCATCTCCATGGTGCATTATACCAAACAAGGAAAAAAGACAGACAGACAGAAAAGTCACATTTAGAGAGAAAAAGAGAGCAGTCATTTTTCTGTTCTGCAGCAGACAATGACAAAAACTTTGGGACATGAGAAAAACATGCCCTTTTGTTTAACTCTTTACCCAAAAATCCTGATTTTTAACAAACCTGGGAAGAAGCCCTTTTTTATACACCCAAAGGGTCGTATTATGTTATACCCCCGGTCGTCCGTCCGTCAGTTAGTGATTTCTTGTGTGGACAACTCCTCCCACAGTTTCCATCGGAATTATTTGAAACTTGCCACAATGAATCTCCATGATGTCTAGTTGTGCACCTGACTCTTAGAATTTGGATCGCTGTTTGCGTTCTAAAATTATCTGCCCTTGATTTCTGAAATAACCAACTTTTCACTTTGAATTTTTGTTCAGGCCATAACTTCTATACCATAAAAGGTATCAACTTGAAACTACATACACTGATAGAACACATTATGGAGAAAAGCAGTGCTCAAGAACCATAACTCTGCTGCTCTTGTTTTTTGAGTTATTGCCTTTTGTTGATTTTCAGTTTGAATTTTTGTCCAGGCCATAACTTCCAAACTATAAAAGCTATTAACTCTGAACTTCATACACTGATAGAACACATTATGGAGAAGTGCAGTGCACTTGAACCATAACTCTGCTACCTTTATTTTTTGAGTTATTGCCCTTTGTTAATTTTCAGTTTGAATTTTTGTCCAGGCCATAACTTCCTAACTTTAAAATCCATCATCTTGAAACTTCAGACTAATAGAACACATTATGAAGAGGTGCATTGCACAAGAACCATAACTCTGCCATCCTTCTTTTTGAGTTATTGCCCTTTGTTAGTTTTCACTTTGAATTTTCGTCTGGGCCATAATTTCTAAATTATAAAGCTATGATCTGGAACCTTCAAAGACTGATAGAACACCTTGTGGAGAAGAGCAGTTCACAAAAATTGTAACTGTGCAACCCTTTTTTTTTTTAGTTATTGCCCTTTAATATTTTTCACATTAGATTTTTGTTTGGGCCAGATCTTCCAAACTATAAAAGCTATCAACTTGAAACAATACACACTGGTAGAACAGATTGTGGAGAAGTGCAGTAAACAAGAACCATAACTCTGTCACCCTAAGTTTTTGAGTAATTGCCCTTTAATAACTTCATTTTGAATTTTTGTCCCGGCTACATCTTCCAAACTAGAAAAGCTATCAACTTGAAACTTCATACACTGACAGAACACATTATGGAGAAGTGTCATGCACAAGAACCATAACTCTGATACCCTTATTTTTTGAGTTATTGCCCTTTATTTATTTTTTAAATTTTTACTTTGAATTTTTGTCTGGGCCATAACTTCCAAACTATAAAAGCTCGCAACTTGAAACTTCAAACACTGATAGCACACATCGTGGAGAAGTGCAGTGCGTAAGAACCATAATTCTGCCACTCTTCTTTCCTGATTTATTGCCATTATTTTCTGAGTAATTTCCCTTTGATATTATTTACAGTTAGGGCCTTTCTTTCATATGTGGAGTATTTCCCTTTTTATATGCTCGAAGGGTCGTATTATGTTATACCCCCGGTCGTCCGTCTGTTAGCAATTTCATCTGTGCGCACCTCCTCCTACAGTTTCCATCGGAATTATTTGAAACTTGCCAGAATGAATCTGTATGATGTCTAGTTGTGCATGTGACTGTTAAAATTTGGATAGGTGTTTGCAGTCTAAAATTATCTGCCCTTGATTTCTGAAATAGTCAACTTTTCACTTTGAAATTTTGTTCAGGCCATCACTTCCATACTATAGAAGCTATCAACTCGAACCTTCATACACTGATAGAACTCATTATGAAGAAGTGCAGTTTACAAGAACCATAACTGTGCCATTCTTATTTTTTGAGTTATTGCCTTTTGTTAATTTTAAGTTTGGTCCGGGCCATAAACTATTACAGACAATCAAGACTTACTTTCTTTATCATGGAGAATAACTACTCTTCATTCACGGCCCATCCTTCATTTCAACTCGTTTCACTGACAAGCCCCTTCGGGCGTATATGCGCCGCTTTGCGAAGCTCTTGTTAAAACATTGTGGGAAAAGGAGATGTTAAAACATTGTGGGAAAAGGAGAAAATCCTGGTAATGAGCATTTTCACTTTTTTATACAATGAATTCTATTCTATCTAAAACCCATCATTTGTGCCACAATTTTGATTTGTTGTCTGCAAATGCTTTCAATGGGTAAACTTCAGACTGCTTTGTCAAAAATTTTAACACCCCCATTGTTCACTTTTGGCCCCTAACAAGCCTTTAAGTACTTGATCAGTGTTGCACCTAGAGTTCGGGATCGCAGGATTCCCACAATGTTCTTTACTTTGTCCCTTAACTCTTAACCACTTGTGTCATGGCTCATGTTTAATCTACGTTTCTAATTCGTTTCAGGAGATCTGGGTCTGTATTCACCAACAAGGAACTTTTTAACAGATGACAAAATTTGGACTTGTCCATGTTGAAAGCATTTGCTAAGGATAAATAGAATTAGGTCAAAGTGATGAGAGAAGCCGAGGAAAGGGTAGAAAAGAATATGCAGATGCAAAATTAAATGTGACTGAAATTTTTATTTTGTTCCTCAAAATATTTACCTCCAACAGATAGACAAAGTTTCAGTCTCCGGATCCAATCTTTGAATGCATTTTCATAGTCATTTTTAGGTATACCATGCAGACACTTCATTTTGTTTCCAAAGCTAAAGAAATACCTTTCAGGTCGAAAATTTGTTCAGCACAAACACCTAAGTTCCGCAATGTTCCAAAGTCTTCATAGTATACCTGAAAAGACTATGAAAATGCCTTCAAAGATTGGATTTGGAGACTGAAAATTTGTATATCTGTTGGAGGAGAATACTTTGAGGCAACAAAACAAAAATTTCAGTGAAACCTGTGAAGAATCAAATTTTAGGTGCTTAGATGCATTCATATTTGAACACTCCCCATAAATATGGTGGAAAACATTGTTGGAAAATGAGAAAATGCTGGTAACCAGCATTTTCTCCTTTTCTCACAATGTTTTCAAAAGCCTTCTTCTTTCATGGTCGTTAAAACTCAGGATTGTGTGGTAAAGGGTTAACAAGTATGGTCACAATGGTAAGTTTTTTTTTTTCCTCCACAGGAGTAGCTCTAGAGTTTTTATTTTTTCCTACCTCAGGAATGTACCTTGAGAAAAAAGCTGGAACAGGGAGAGAGATGGATGGAGTGACATATACAAGATATTTACTGGACTTTCCCGACCCAAAGTGGAAACCTCCGCTGTCAAACCATTGCTTGATACTGCCATCCAGCTAAGAAAAACAGACTATTCTTGGGCCGTTTTTATACAAGTTGTGCTCTGTGGAAAGGGGTTTTAATGCATAAACAAAAAGTATTGATCCAAGTCAGCCTGTGCAGTCTGCACAGGCTTGCCTGGCTTGAAACTTTTTGCTATTGGTCAATTTTCTGCATGTCAAAAGACCAATCTACCTCATGATTCCGTGGATTATTAGACAAAATAGATTTCATGGATCCATGATTATGTGATGACTTGCTTAATATAGTGTATCACTGAGATGTATTAAACCCTCTTTTCCGAGAGTGAATGACAAGTAATTGCTACTTTTTTCACAATATTTACCATATCAACAAAAAAGTACTTTCCTTCCATGTGATACATAGTCCTTTAACCCTTTCTTAAACAGTCCCATGTTTTAACAACCCTGAGTTAGATGGCTTTTGATAACATTGCGGTAACCAGCATTTTCTCCGTTTTCCACAATGTTTTCTACCCTTTCAGAGACAAATCTCATCACCTAAGCCACCTTTATTTTGTCGTCTGTAAATACTTTCAATTTGGTCGTGTCTAAAATTTTGTCATTTGGTAAAGGGTTAACCCTTTCATAAACAATCCTGGGTTTTAATGTCCCTTGAACGAAATAGCTTCCAGATGTTCCATATATCTGAAAGGCACTTAACTCTGTACCAAAGAACAAAATTTTGGACTTGGCCAAATTCAAAGCATTTGCATATGACAGATGCAGCTCAGATGATGACATCTGTCTTTGATAAGGTATAAAACATTGTGGGAAAAGTAGAAAATGCTGGTTATCAGCATTTTCTCATTTTCCCACAATGTTTTCAAAAGGCTTTTTCTGTCAGGATTGTTAAAACTCATGATTGTGTAGTATAGAGTTAAACAACCCGTGAGAAAATAGGTTCCTTATTTAAATCTAAAAGGCCCTTAATATGCTCTCACCTTTGAAAGGGAGTGTTGTATGGAAACTAAGTTTATCGTAAGTCTCTTTTGATGAAAAAAAAATGACCTTTTGATGCTCATAAAATCTTTTACATGTAAATTACATATTTAATGCATTTTACATGTAAATTACATATTTAATGCATTTTACATGTAAATTCTGTATTTTATGCATACTGCCTATTTACATATTTTGCTGTGCTCCTTTTATCTGTGATGGCTTATTATTTTTATTTGTATATTTTTTTTTTATTTTTTCCCTTTAATCCACAAAAAAGCTGTTAACTATTGCACTGGTGAATAAATGCAATGCATGAATATATTTAGTGGGGAGGAAAAATTAGAATTTAACCCTTTCCAGCACAATCCCGGGTTTTTAACAACCGTGAGAAAGAAGCCCTTTTAAAACATTATGGGAAAAGGAGAAAATGCTGGTTACCAGCATTTTCTCCTTTTCCCACAATGTTTCCTACCCTATCAAAGACAGAAATCATCATTTCAGCTACATATGAATTGTCATCTGCAATTGCTTTCAATTTGAGCCAGTCTGAAATTTTGTCGTTTGGTAAAGAGTAAAAATATGGTTTCACAGCTTTAACCTTTTACCATGTTTTAATTATGCTGAAAAAGAAGGCTTTTGAAAACATAGTAGGAAAAGGATAAAATACTGGTAACCAACATTTTCTCCTTTTCCCACAATGTTTTCTGCCATTTCAAAGAATTTGATGCCTGTAAATGCTTTTGATTTGGACAAGTCCAAAATATTGTCTTTTGATAAAGGGTTTAAACCTTTATGCACCACATTATCAAAAAAAAAAAAAAAAAATTTGGATAGTATAGATCCAAGTCAAACTACATCATGTGCAGTTTGATCTTGGTCTATAGCTGCCTCCTGCACCTAAGGAGTAAAGTTTCTTCTGCATAAAGTTGTTTTGTAATATCTATTGATGTTGAGAAAGCTTTTGTTGAAATAAAAGTAAAGATCCCTATATTATTAGCTTTGATCATTTTTTATCACAGCTAACAACCTCACAAGATGACTTTTTTTGTTTTTGCGTGAAATTGCTTATGAAAACATTCAGGCAAAAGTAAAGTTGGTTGTATTAACTGTTTACCGCACAATCCCGACTTTTGAAAACATTGTGGGAAAAGGAGAAAATGCTGGTAACCAGCATTTTCTCCTTTTCCCACAATTTTTCTACACTTTTAACCAAAAATTGCATCGTTTGCACCCCATTTAATTTTTCTTCTGCAATTGTTTCCAGTTTAGACAAGTCTAAAATTTTGTCATATGGTAAAGAGTTTCAGTTTGGACAAGTCTTCTAACTTGTCCTAATTGAAGGCATTTGCAGAAGTATTGAGTATTACTCAAAACTTGAAATTTGTCTTTCAAAAAGTAGAGATACATTCAATTTGTCATCTGCAAGTGCTTTGAATTTGGTTGAGTCTAAAATTCTGTTGTTTGGTGAAGAGTTAAAGATAGAAAAAAAATAAAAAGGTGATAAAAACGACATTTTTATTTGTGACTGCATAACTATGGTCATTAATTCAGATCTGACAGCATAATTAATGAAGTCTTCTTTAATTAGGGCAATTAAAACACAGGTCTTTTTATCTCTGAATGCAGGCGAGGGAAAGTAGTGTTAACATACTGTACAACAACAAGCTGGTGTTGTAGTGAGACTGAGTTAGGTTGGATATCTACTTCTTCCATGTTCTTTTGACTTAATATTCTGATAAAATCTTTTACCACTAACAGACTCACTTGCTTTCATGAACAGTGCAGATTTAAATTAAATCATACAAAATGCACAATCTGATCTTCCTTAAACCCTTTACTACACAATCCAGACTTTTAATGACCCCAAGGAAAAGGACTATTGAAAGCATTGTTGGAAAAGGAGAAAATGCTGGTAACCAGCATTTTCCTCTTTCTCCGCAGTGTTTTCTACCCTTTCAAGCAAAATTTTCCTAATTTGTACAACATTTAGTTTGTTGTCTGCAAGTGCTTTCAATTTGAATGCTAAAATTTTGCCATTTGGTAAAGATTTAACCCTTTACCAAACGACAAAATTTCAGACTGGTCCAAATTGAAAACAATTGCAGATGACAATTTAAATGTAATTCAAATGAGAAATTTTGCATTTGACATGGTAGAAAACATTGTGGGAAAAGGAGAAAATGCTGGTTACCAGCATTTTCTCCTTTTCCCACAATGTTTACAAAAGGTTTCTTCCCCAGGGTCGTTAAAAGTCGGAGAGTTAATACCTTCTGTTAATACCTTCTGGTCTATCTGATAGCATTGTAGGTTCTTGCAAGACATGGCATTTTGGGTTTCTATCTGGAGGATACTCTCTCTCTCTCTCTCTCTCACTGATGATTTTGTATGCATGGATAAATCTGAGAGAACAAAATCAATACATTGACTGTATCAGTTTTTTCTTTTTTACTTCATGCATAGCCTAAAGGAAGAGGAAGCTGTTTTGAATGCTTCACGCACCATAGTAGAACATAAACAGGATATACTCTGTGCTTCCAAGCAATAATCTATCTAACGTTTCTTCATACTTACATAGTCCCAAATCTTGAGAATTTTTCTATTTCGTCATTAGCTCGGCTGTTACTGAAGAAAATGTTGAGTTATTGCCCTAGCCCTGTCATTGTATGTGTTGTCATGGTCGTTGACATTTTTCATATCCCTGGTATTACTGAAGATGTTTACTTCAAACTTGGACAAGTTGTTAACTATCAAAACGGGAACCCATACAGGGGCAAGTAACTGTCATAGTATTTTGGACACAGTTATGCCCCTTTTTCAACTTTTCACCAAAATCAAGGAGCCAAAGTTTACTACTAGCATGCGGTACTCTTGTTCATTTCATACTGTGACCTCGATGTGAAAGAGTGATACTAAAGACCCTGTAATGTTATGAGAAAATGGTATTGATTAACTCTTGTCCACACTATCATGTGTTTTAACAAACCTGAACATGAAGGCTTGTGGGGAAAGGAGAAAATGCTGGTGGCCAGCATTTTCTCTTTTTCTCACATTTTTTTCTCAAAGTCAGACTCCATCATTTCTGCTACATTTAATCAGTCGTCTGCAAATCTTTTTATGATTGGTCTAAGACCTCATTTTCTGTCCTCATGGAAAAGAGATGAAGTAGCTAAGAATACTTCTTTTCTATTGAACAACTATCAATTCTTGGGACTTAGAAATATTCTACTGTATGTAGTATCATAGGTTTAAATCCACTGTATAACTGAATCGTCTGGGATAATTATTGATTAATTGATTGATTGATTGATTGACTGATCGATCGATTAATTGATGTTTTACGCCACTTTCAACATTATTTCAGTCATATTACTGAGACAGCTGACTTATTTATGTACACTTGGTTTAACCAGTACTAGGCTAGGGCCCTGAAGTGTCTTGCCCAAGGACACTTCCTCAAAAAAACCCATGGCTTCTTTTGAGGATTGAATTTGGGACCTCCAGGTTACAAATCCTATGCCTTATCGATGAGCCATGCAGGACCACCTCAGTTGCCAGAATAATGTTTCTAGTAAATTGATGGTTCAAAAAAGTTCAGAAAAAGCTTGGCTGCCTTTCACTGAACTGCGTAGATTTACGCAAATTTCCTGGGATGGTATATACACACGTACATTCCCTGCTTTAACCAAAGGTTAGCTGGCGTAAAGTTATGCAAATATTTACTCAAATAGAGTTACGCAGTTTTAGTGAAACTGGTTTTCAGACTTGATGCTTGCTTCCCTAAACTGCATACACAAATTTCGTGGGTACACAGTTTAGTGCATGGCAGCCTTGAACATTTGAACGTTTGCTTTGTCATTTTGTACCAATATGAAGAAAATTGTGAGAAAAGAATTTCTAAATTTTCCATAATAATTTTCAAAGGCTGTCCATTATCTGCATTGGCGAGAAAAGTCGTATTTTGTAGATGGGTTGGGTATAAGAAAATTATGTTTACATATTGATTCATGGCTAATCCCTATCGATCTTTGTGTCTCTCTGTTAGGACATTTTATCCAATCCGACAGCTTATATTCTATATGAGTGATGCTCTGGCAAAAGGGGTTTAATGCATCCCCATGACGCATTATACCAAGCTAGTTACCACATACTTATGGATCTATAAAAGCCATTTTGTCAAACAACCGACTGAATCATGAGGTAAGATTTGTCCATGACATGTAGAAAATTGACCAAACACAAAACGTTTCGATCAAGGTCATTTTAACTTGGACCGATACTTTTTGCAAACTATTCTTTAAATTCCTTTTTTCACAGAGCTTGGTTCATTGATAAGGGGGGGGGGGGATGAGGAATGCTGCTTACCAGCTCTTTTTCCCCTATAAAAGCCATTTTTCCATTGTCGCTAAAACACGAGATTACGAAACATTAGAAATACCGTTCCAGTTCCGAAGTGTTCTTCTCAGTCACGCTGGATAACCCTTTACAACGCAGCAATAGTTTTGACCTGTTCATATTAAAAGCATTTAAGGACGGTAGGTGAATATGGCTCAAAAGATAGGATTTGTCTCTGAAAGGGTAGAAAACATTGCGGGAAAAGGAGAAAATGCTGGTTACCAGCATTTTCTCCGTTTCCCACAATATTTTCAAAAGGCTTCTTCCTCAGGGCCGTTAAAAGTAGGGATTGTGTGGTAAAGGGTTAACTCTTTTAACACAAGTCCAAATTTCAGAGTTGTCCTTATTGACAGCTTTTGCAGACAACTAATAAGAAGTACCGGTAGCTCATACGATGGAATCTGCCGAGTCTTTGGACGGGTAGAAAAAATCGTGGGAAAAAGGAACAAATTCTGGTAATCAGCATTTTCTCCTTTGCCAATAATTTTTTCAAACACTTTGCTCCTGAAGGTTGTTAACTTGGAAAACGCTGTAAGCATCATCGTCATCATCATCACCATCATTGTCACCATCGTCGTCGCCGCCGTTCCGCTCCCGTCATAGTTATAATCAACTCGTGTTGAAACTCTGACCAACATACCTAATAGGACCAAAAGTTCCCTTTCCGAAATGTAGCCAGTGGTGTAGCGAGATGCTGCCACCGTTATGGGACTACATCAGTGAGTTCACTGGCTACAGTTCTATTGATTCACACTGCAGGTGTTCTGTAGAATTATGGAAATTAGCTTCAATTCTGTTGAAACAGGGTTCACACTGCTGGCTTCCGTAGAAGTATGGAAATACTGTTGAAACAGGATTCACACCGCCCGCTTTCAAAGAAGAATTGCAGTATTACTGAAAAGGATTCAAGTCATAAACATACTGAACAACATTTGTCATTGTATTTTCGAGATTCATTTCCACTAGCCGAAAAATATTAATAAGAATCAAAACATCGATTTTAGATACATTTCAACCAGTCAAGGACCTGCAGATATTATTTTGACTTCCACCTGGAAAGGACCTGTAGATTTCAAGTTGATTTCTGCCTGTCAAGTACCTGTAGACTTCAAGTCGATTTCCACCTATCAAGTGCCTGTCATGTCTATTTCAAAGTCGCAACTGTGACAGTGAGGCCATATCTCCGCCAGCTGTTTTCATACATAAATAGCTGCGTACGCTGAAACATCTGTCATTGTATTATTGGGGAAAACAGTGGCATAGTATCTGAATATTTTAACTCTTTCTCTGTCGATCGCACCTCAAAAATGGCTTTTGTGGAAGGCGTAGGTCATGATCAGACTGCACAGAAGGTGAAGTCTGATCTTTGATCTACATCATCTGATACCTAATACCAAACATATACGAAAATCATCTTTAATTGCAGTGGAAATCTACTTTTAAATCTCGGGGTGAAAATACGGATTCATCCAGTTGACATCGAAAGTTTTATTGGTGAATAAAAAGTGTCCTATATAGGTGAAAACCCGGATTTTCTGTGCCATTTCGGAAGTTTGCTTCGAAGTTCTACAAGTATCAGGTATATATAAAACGGTTTTATTATTATTCGCCGCCAAAGGCGAGGGAATATAGGCTAGGTTTTGCGTTGTTTGTCCGTCCGCCCCGACGATATCTTCTAAAATCCTCGACGAAACTTGATGAAACTTTCTACTTGTGTTCCTTATGATAGTCCTCGATATACTTTTTTTTTTTTAAATGTCGTGTCATGGAAAAAGGGGGCTTTTTCGGCATGGGATATCATTTCAACGAACTAGCTTGTTTAGTTTCTCTCCTGTAACATAGAACAGCTCTTGTTATATGCAAAAAAAGTTTTGTTTGTAGTTTGTTGGTCTGTCTTTAGATTCTTTTCCCTGGTGTTTCCAGTCTCGTTCTGTAGTTTCCTCTCTCTGTATAATTAGTGACTTGTTTACAATATGGTATTAAAAGTCTGTTTTCAAAAGCATTCAGTTATATGGCGGCGGCCAGTACACTTTTCCATGTTTTCCTGGAATTTTCTTTACCAGTACTTTGCACACTATTCTTCCCAAGCTGCTGGCATCTTTCCCACATAACCATGGTCGAAACTATGATCAATGGTGAGAGAGGAATTAATCCTATAACAATGACTAGCATCAATCCTCGGAAAGATATTGCATGAGCTAGGGATTCCAACCAGCCACCCCTGGAGAGAGAGAGGGGGGGTAAAGAGTATGACAATCATACGAATCAAGTGCGAGTTGCTTGTGCACACACAAAGTGTAGATCAAAGAACAATCAACGACTTCTGTGCACTCTGATTATGATCTATACCCCGATATTTCTGCGATAGTCTCTCAAAGAAAACCCAGAATGGCAGCAACTGGTTTATGACTGAATGTTATCTGACCCTTCTTCCATTTTATGACTTACAAATATTTTACTAATGATAGGCCTATACCAGTGTATTAACTCTACCAGATGACAAAACTGTAGATTTCTTCCATAAAGATTCAAGATTTTGCAGACAACAAATTAAGTGTGACTCATAGGATAGGATTTATCTTTGAAATGATAGAAAACATTGTGGAAAAAGGAGAAAATGCTGGTTACCAGCATTTTCTCCTTTTCCCGCAATGTTTTCAAAAGTCTTCTGTCCTAGGGTCGTTAAAGCTCGGGATTGTTTTGTTAAGGGTTGAAATCATTTCCTCTTAAAGCAATGCTGGATGACTTGGAATTTTTTTTTTTTTTTTTGTAAAACACGGATAATCAATATGAATTAGGTTTGGTACATGTTTAGAAACATTCTGGAAGACGGAGAAAGTGTTTGTCACCGAGAATTTCTCCTATTTGTCCCCATGATTTAAAAAGTGACCGGGTTCGATATGCAAAAAGCCGAGCCTCGGTTGCGTCCAGTACTTGAAACCAAGGTGTCGTTGGTTAGAATCCCCAGCTCGGCTAATTTCTTTCCTAAAATTGATGATAGTCATTGTGACAGGATTCATTCCTCTCTCACCATTCACCATTGTTTCGACGATGGTTGTGTGGCAAAGCAGCAAGTGCCTTTGGAAGAATACTGTGCAAAATACTGCTAAAAGAAACTTCGGGAAAACATGGATAGGTGCACTGGCCGCCGCGATATAACTGAAGTAATGTTTAAAACGGCGTTAAAACACTACAAAAATACATTAGGACGAAAAAAAAAAAAACGTTTAGCAGAAGTTACCAGCATTTTCTCGTTTTCCAACGAATTTTCCCAAAAGCTCATTCCCCAGGGTCGATAAAATATGGATTTGATTGTTAAGGGGTGTAACAATATATGAGCCACGCTCTGGCAAAAGGGGGCTTAAAGCATCTCCGTGATGCACGATATCAAGCAAGTAATCACATGATTTTGGATTCATAAAATCTCTTTTTTTTAACAATCGGTTGGACCTGGAGGTACAGTGGTCCTTCGACAAGAAGAAAATTGACTGAAGGCAAAAAGTTTCGGCTCAGGTCAGCCTACGCAGAATGCGCGGGCTGACATGAGCCGATACTTTTTGCATATGCTTTAAGCCCCCTTTTCAAAGAGCATGGCTCATATCTTTTTATCAATCATTCAGTCACGGTTGTCATTTGCCGCATAATGCTACAATGTTTTAGAAGTAGTCTAAGTACCGCAGGACGAATAACGGGAGAAAAAGTCAGTTGTAGGGGGATGTCAGATTGTTATGATGGACCTAAAACAATCAATATTTCAATTAATTATTCAATAAATGTTGCCATGTTTTGATAGATAGTTACCGGACAATGGTCAGACAACTTTTGTCGCGTGATTGTTTGGGCAGACGTTGTCTACTATAAATGTCAATGTTATATTGTCTACTAATTGGGCTGATGGTCATAAACTACTCGTCACCACTCGGCCGATTCCGTAAATACATTAACGGGTCACCCGAGGTTTGCCGAATGGGTCAATAAGCCATCACTGCATGTACACTTGTCTGTCGCAAAATATTGAATCGTCCCACTGTAAAATCACTAGATTCGATAGGAATAACTCTATGGATGTAATTTCAAATCTGGTTTGGTTGATTTATCTCAGTGAAATGTGAAATAAAAAGGGGGACAATGTAGATTCAAAATCAGACAACATGTTCAATGTAGCCTGATCTTGTTCAGCCCTGTCCGTCACAGTATAACCATTTAGTTTGGTAATAACTAAAATGACATAACAGTGTGAGGAAATCTGTAAATCTAAGCTGTTTTTCATTTATCGCATTATTTACACACGTTAAATACGCTGAAAGTTAGCTATCAAAAGTTTATATAATGGAAAGAGTATAAGAATTCATTTACGTCTGCAACCTTGACATTTTTTGTTGTAACTGTCAATAACGCACTTACAGACAGCCATTTATGTTTCCAAATAGACATCAGTCAGACAGGTTCAACTGCTTGCCTGTCTTACTCCTCTTACTCGCGATCTGTAGGTCCAGAGTCTGTCTGTCTCTCTCTCTGTCTCTGTCTCTCTCTCTCTCTCTCTCTCTGCGCATGCAAATGCTCCCTTTCCTACCATATTTTCCTTTTCCACCATATTTTCTGTGTAGAAATTTATGAAAAACACTCTATCCCTTCGTTCAAATATTTTCCATTCCTTATCACTTGTAAGTCAAATGGGGGGGGGGGGGGTGGCTGAAAAAGTAGAAAACATTTTGGGAATAGGAGAAAATGTTGGTTACCAGGTTGTAAATATGGATTGTTTGTTGAAGTGTTCAGTTTACGACTATATTTTACATTGGCTGATCAAAATGCCTGTTTCAAGACTTATCGTAAAATTAATAAATTTTACAGCCATCATAAACTTCTCATTGTAATATCTAAAGTAGTCATTAATATTCATAATTCAATCATTGTGACAGCTTGGGCGAAATTTATTTGTGCCGACTTAATTAGGCGTAGTAATACTTTCGGTGCACTGCAGAGTGTTCATATTTCCGGGGAGTGGAAAAGACCAGACATTTATAGGCTTACAATCTTTAAAGCCAAAGTCGCTCCTAGTATATCAGATTTGAGGTCCAAGATCAGCACTTAACAATATGCAGTCTGGTCCTAATCGATTCTGTCCGCGAGAGCAAGATATTCCTAAGGCTGTTTTTGCAGTTGTTTTGTACCATCGTATATAGGTACCTCAACATTAAAAAAAAAACGTGACTTGAAAGCTCTTTTCTCGCGTAGCCACAAAGCCAACCGTATGGACTAGTTAAAAATCGTTTTGTATAACACAGAGAAGATTAACCCTTTCTGTCTGTGCTGTAGACGAAACAAGGGTTTGGGGCTTTAGCGGACGGCATAGATCAAGTTTGGACTGCACCGCACATGCAGTCTGATCTTGAAACTTTAGCGTTCATCTATTTACTCATGCCTTAAATATAGAAATATATTTCAGTTTCAGTGGATTGTATTTTCAGCAGTAGAAAGAGGTCGATACATATTTGGCACTGAAAAGATTTAACTGGGGGGTTTACCAGGCTATAGACTGCTAGTGTTGCTCTGATAGTACCGCAAATTATAGGACTCATAACATCTAACAAAGTGTTGCGCAATACAAAGTAAACCCGTTACAACATTATTTGAATTCGATAACTGTTAACTATAGTTTATATGAAGTATTTTCCACAATTTATCGTTTATCACTCAATGATCTCTGCCAGAGCTTGGCTAAATGGCTAACTCATTAAAAAGCGACACAAACTGGTAGCAGACCGAAAACAAATTTGTAATGTAAATATTCGAAAAATCGCCGGAAAGAAGTTTGCCCAAACTAGTATCGAACTGGCAACCACTATGTCACAAGTCAGATATGCTAACCCCTGAGCTACCCTGACGGGCTCCAATCTTCTAGTAACAGTTTTGACAGGACGTAGGTCCCTCCGTGCTCTGGGAGTCCTTCGCGACTTTTGTTGTTTTGGCATTGAATTAAGGAAAATCTGGTTCGATCCTCGCCGGCAGTACTGGTCACGTGAGAGTATCCTGGAGCAAAGCACTGCAAAACCTGAGTCAAGTACTGCTAAACCACTGGACATAAATATGAGCCATGCTCTATGAAAAGGAGGTTTCATATATCTGCAAAAAACATCGATTCCGGTCAGCCTGCGCAGGCTAATCTGGGTCGAAACCATTCGCTTTTGGAAAATTTCCTGCCTGCCCAAGGGCTAATTTACTTCAGAATTCGGTTGTTTGTTAGGTGCAAAACCCAATTTAAACAGAGTGTTTCGTATTTATACCCCCAGAGAGCTCGATGACTCAGATCTATTGTGAATCATAGATAGACTACAAGTAGTGACACAAATGTAAATCAAGTGAGGTTAGCTCACAGCGTCTTTCAGATAAAGCTGGACAAGCAACGTCTGTCTGTCTGTCTGTCTGTCTGTCTGTCTGTGCATTTGTAGACTACTGATTTTCGTCTTCAACGGATTGGATACATCTTTAAATAGCAGAAAATGCTGGTAATGAGCTCTTTTTTTCCCTATTTCCACAATGTTTTCAAAAATTGTTTTTCTTAGGATTGCTAAAACTTGGATTCTTTGTTAAAAAGTTGGGTTGACTTTTTACCAGATAATCTCGAGTTTTAACTACCCTGACAGAAAGGCCTTTTCCCACAATGTTTTCTACCCTATCGAAGACAGAAATCATCGTGTGAGCTACTTTTGATTTGTCGTCTGTATGTGCTCTCAGTTTGGTCGTGTCTAGATCGTTTTTTGTTGGGTAAAAAGCCAAGGGATGATATGCATCAACAAGAGAAAAATGGTTTGTGAAAAGACGTATAAACTTTCCTTAACACCCTTGGAATTATAAATTCGAATTAGAGGTTAACCCTTGGGTTGCTAAGCGCAAAGCACTGACCTTTTGCGGACAGTGTAGATTAAGATCAGACTGCACAGAACGTGCAGTCTGATCTTCGATCTACAATGCCCGATAAGGAGATATTTTTCTCCAAAAATGAGTTTAAATAGCATTATTCTGTTTTTTTTTTTACTATGGGCTTGAAAGTTTCATTAAGCAGGATAAGGTTTAACACATGATTACAGGTGAAAAACGTTGTGGCGAAAAGAATGAATCACGAGGATTTTTCCCTGTCGCAAGAGTGTTCAATAAGTTGGCTGATATGAGGCAAACATACAATCGACCGGAGCTGGTATTGAACTAACCACCGAGGAACGCAACCTTCATGACAGGATTACAAAAGAAAAAAACGTCAGAAACCGTCAGAAACTAAGCCAGGGCAATTCAAAAGCACAACAATGCGTGTAGTACGTGTCTTCTGCGTGTTTATCGCAATATAAACCTCGTAAAAAGTCGAGACATTACAAACCGAATGACTTTGTTGAAGACGCGATAGACTAAGAAAATTGCGATTTCTTTGCAAGTCATAGTCTGGACAAGTTGGCTTCTTTAAAAAAGAAGCCAGGAGAGGTCGGCATCAATGTTTTCCAATAGTTAATTGGCTTTTAATTTCAATCGACTTTTTTTGGGGGGGGCCTTCATAATTTAATTTTCGCGGGATTCTCGCAATCCCGTATCCTAGAAGCAACTCTGTGTGTTATTTCATCAAATCTACATCATTATAAATCCATAGAATTTTTGTATAAATATATATAGACAGCAATTTCTGTGGCAGTCTGCCTTTTAAACTCACCACTGTTGGAGAGGTCTGATGACCTCTCCAATTACCTGCCCCTACTACTACGCTATCGGGTCAGGCAAAGCGCCACTCGTCACAACTCGGCCGATTCCGTACCTACATCTAACCTCGTCTGTATTAGGGAGGCTTCCATTTTGAACTACCAATCACATGATCTTAAACATGGCGGCGCCCCTGTAGATCGCTTAGCAACGACATGAACAACCACTGTGAAGTTATTCACTTCTATCGATCTGTCGATGAAAGCTCCTAAAGACCCGTTTACACATTCACGATTTTCTCTACGATTCACCACGATTCACCCAGATTTCTCATGGTCAGAAAAATCGGGATGGATCGGGATGAATCGTGGCGAAAAGTAGAAATATTCAGTGTCACTACGATTCCAGTAAGAATGTCCACGATATTAGTACGGTGTCTGTAAGGTATCGCTACGAATCAATGACGATTCATGACGGCAACGCTACGGTCAATGAGGATTGACCACGGTGGCACAACGAATGCTCACGGTGCTTGTACGGTTTCGTCTACGACGCCGCCTTTGGTGTAATACAGCTTGCGCAACTGCCACATTTACATCTGTTGATGTGTATACTTCTGATTCGCTCTTCAAAATGATTCCTTCAATGCAGCCCTGTGAATTATATGCAAGAATTGTAGCGAAACGGCTCAAAATCGTGGTAAGTCGGCTAGATTCGTACGTAACCGTGATGTATCGTACTCAAACCGTGATTGATCGTCTTCCTACCGGCCTTGGTCGTGGCCAATCGTGGAGCTCCGTAGCGAAACCGTGGATGATTCGTAGGACAACCGTACACAATTCGTGGTGAATCGTGAGAATTCGTGGTGTCAAAGATTCCACGACTGGCTACGATCTCTCACGAATAGCCGCGAATATAGCTACGGTGTCAGTACGAATAAGCACGATTCCGCTACGGTTGCGCTACGAATTAGGCCACGCCCAATAACCACCACGATTCGCCACGAATGTTTTAAACAGTTTAAAACTTCCGTAGCGCTACCGTGGAGTTTCCCGAATCATCACGATTCATCAAGATTCACCACGATTCACCACGGTTCTACTACGAATCACCACGGTACACGACGATTTTACAAATCGTGGCGAATCGTAGCGGCACCGTAGCCAAAAATCGTGAATGTGTAAACAGGCCTTAACGGAATTGATAAACCACGCTAAAAATTGAATGTACAAACTGTTTGTCGACTGAAATACTCTTAGAAAGATAACGATAGAAAATTTACTCATGCGTTCTTTCTAAAGAGGAGCCTTACAATTTCAATAACGGTAAAGCGGTGTGCTTCCGGAGATGTGCGAAATGTACCGTGTAGGTGCATATCAAGCTACGTGATACAGCCGAGGGATTTGATCACCGGATCACCCGAGGTATGCCCGAATGGCAAAGCGCAATAATGGCGGCCTCCTAGGTGTCCTCAAGCGTACCCCTACATACTTCCCCGTTTTCCCCAATTTCATGTGATCCAATTTGATCAGTTGATAAAATGCGATCAATTTTGTACAAAAAATACATCACCGAGTCTAAAACGTGCTGTTGGGGTATGGTTTAGATATAAACTCGACTATGAATCATTTTAAAAGTAGCCCTGTTTTCGGACGTTCGACTTTTCGACTTTTCTAGGTCGAAAAGTGGAAGTTTTATTGACAATTGTCATGTGAAAAACTTCCACTTTTCTACTTTTCCACCTAGCAGTTTAACGCGAAAGGTTGAAGTTAGTACTTCCTAATTTCTACTTTTCTAGTCAAACGTGAGGTCGAAAAGTCGAAAGTTTTTTGACAATTGTCAGGTCAAAAACTTCAACTTTTCGACTTTTCGAGGTAACTTTTTTGCTAGAAAAGTGGAAGTTAGTGTGCCTAATTTCTACTTTTCGAGTTCCTCGTAGGTCGAAAAGTGGATGGCGGAAACAGGATTCCGTATGAAACAGTTAAACAGTAACAAATCATGTTTTCCTCGGTTTGACAAGATTCTTGTCATTTAGCCCGTCGCAGAGATGTATGGTGAGAGTAACGAACGACAACTCTGCTCCGAGTTTGCCGTGTAGGTGCATAGCTACGTGATACAGCCGAGGGATTTGATCACCAGATCACCCGATGTATGCCGAATGTGCCCATTTTCGCTGACCATTCCAAATCAATTCTAATTATAGATTTGAAGACTAGCCTTCTGGTTGGATGATACGGAATGTCTCTGCAAATCAAATCATCTGGCTGGCTGAAGCATTCTATCTCAGCCAATCAGCTGGCTAGTCTCGAAATTTTAAGTTATCTAAAATTCGTTTTGGTGTCAGTCCCAGGTTTTTCCTATCCTTTGTTAAAACTTTGCTCCTAACATTTCGAAAAGCAAGATCGAAATATTATTTTAAAGATTTTCCTTAATGAACAAATTGCGCCCTACGTAGGAACTGATTGATTAAATGGTGCAGCTTTATTTGAACAACTGGGAATACGTGTAGCCAATGGAATGTCACATGGATAGCCTTATTTTAACACTTTGGGAATACATGAAGCGAATGTCACATGGATAGCCTTATTTTAACAAAGGGGAATACACGAGGCAAATGTAACATGTTTGGCTTTGTTTTAACAGTTCACCCGTATGTGGAAAATTGATGTAGCAAATGTCACATGAGTACATTTACTTGAACAGTGTACCAGAAAAGACAAAAACTGGATGAGAGGAAAGTCGGTAAATATGGGCGTGCCCGTTATATATAATTTTACACACCTAAGGTGTCATACGCAATAACTGTTATTATGACAGTTAATAATTACAATGGCAAAGAAAAATCACCGCAAGGTTAGCCTCAACCTTTCACAGAACGGAACATACGCTTGATTTAAAACATGCACAGTCATAGTATACACAAATAGGGTCTAAATTTCGCATGACACTGACGAGAAAGAACTTTAAAGGGAGAGACAGAAAGAGAGAGGGGGGGGGGGGACTTCTTACTCATACAGAATATGCAAACTTTGTGTAAGATTTGCCATTTGGTTTTTGTTTTTAATCATCTTTGTTTTGTAGGGGATTTTCTTACAGATCTGTCAATGTCTGTCTGTCTCTTGAAAGATCACTTAATAATCCTCTTAAAATTCTGCTACATGGTTTTACAGGACAAATTCGCTCCAGTAAATGATCCGAATTCACCTTCACCTTCGAGTTTACTCTTTCAGCGCCAAATATATATAAAGCCGACCCTTTCGACGGCTAAAAATATAATCCACTGAAACTTTGATAGATTTTCATCTTTTAGACTGACTAAACAAGCGGACTGCATAGATCCAAGATCAGACCGCACGTTCTGTGCAGTCTGAACTTGATCTATGCCGTCCGCAAAAGGCCATGTTTTCGCCTATGACGCTGAAAGTGTTAAATCATTCTTGTATGCATTATTAAATACTGTTCACTTGTACAGAAAGGGATAGAAATATGCTGTATAGCTATTATTTGACAACTCATGTCAATATTAATTATGTTTCTATGCTAAATATAGACTTTTACGGTGTATGTCCAACGGTATACAGTGCTTTGTATTCGCGCATTTTGGCTTGTCCATCACTTAACCATTAGGCTGCTAAGCGCGAGTACGTGCAGTCTGATCTTGGATCTACACTGTCCGATAAGGAGTCATTCTTCCCCGAAACATAACTTTGAAAAAGCTGTGGCCAGGTTTTTACTATCGGCTTAAACGTTTCATATTACTTATCTATCAGGTTAAGGATTAACTCTTTACCAAAAGACAAGATTTTTAGAGGGCTTGCTCATATTGAAAATATTTGCACACAACAAATAAAATGTAGCTCAAATGATGGAATTTGTTTTTTGAAGGGGTAGTGAACATAGTGGGGAAAGCAGAAAATGCTGGTAATCAGCCTTATTTTCCCTTTCGAACAATATTCTCATAAGTCTTCTTTCCAGTATTTTTTTTTTCTAAGTGAGGTTGTTTGGTAAAGGGTTAAAATGCTTTAAAACATAATAAAATTTTCTTGCCATTAGTTAAAACCCAAACATGTGTATTATGTTTTCCAAGTTCAAAAGTTTCAAATGATGGTATTTTTAAACGAAGAGCAAGAAATGTTACTTTTACCAGCAATTTCTCACTTTCCCACAATGTTTTCAAAGGCCTTCCTCGTTAGGATATTAAAGCAGGATAGTAAAACATGGGACTTTTTAATAAAGGGATCTTACTAGAAAGCATCCTTTACCGAGTTTACCCCAATTTCAAAGACCCTGAGAAAAAAAGCCTTCTGTCTTTCCCACAGTGTTTTCTATACTTACAAAGGCAAGTCCCATCATTTGAGCCACACTGAGTTTGTCGTCTGCAAAATCTTTCAGTTTTGACAAGTCTACACCTTTTTCATCTAGTAAAGAGTTAAAAGTGCTGACGAGAAAAAAAAAAACAGAAAGACGCCGCTTTTATTCTTTTGTTGTAAATGCCGTGTTGAACACGACATTGTCTTGTCAAATATATCACATCAACGTAGAGGGCGCAGTCTGTCAGAAGCGATGTCAATTTCACCACTTTTTTGTCCGGCGAGAAAAATGTTGTGCACTGAGTCACAGGTAGACAAATGTTTGAGACACCACTTGTACTGAAGAGTGTTTGCAATTACAGCAAAATTTTGGACTTGTGGACTTGATCAAATTGAAAGCATTTGCAGACGAAAAATTCACCGTTACCTAAATGGTGGAGTCTTCTTTGTTAGGTAGAAAATATTGAGGGAAAAGGAGAAAATGCTGGTTACCAGCATTTTCTCCTTTTCCCAAAATGTTTTCACAAAACTTTTTTCTCAGAGTCGGTTAAACACGGGATTGTGTGCTATAGAATTAAACCGCATTCTATCGTAGATGCTTCCCCGAATATGACTGTCAACACGCACGTTTCAGACGTCATAGTTTGCGCACGATAATGTTTACAGAAAAGTCTCAGCACAACTTGAATTTCGAAAATTGGCGCCGACGAGTGTGGAGGCAAAGGAACGAGGCGTAATCGAGACTGCTGTGCGGCAGAATACGAGTGCTTTGGAAGAGGCTCTATCCTTTTCTCGGTCGGAATTACGGCCATAGGGACGTGTACCTGATCCAGAAACTGGCTCTGACCATTGCACATTATAGGGACGAGATCCCAGACCCCGATTGTTGGGCCATACGCCGGGGCTTTGTTCTTTACTCTTTAACATAGCACAAAATTTCGGACTTGTCCAAATTGAAAGTTTTTGCAGACGACAAATTCAATGTAGCTAAAAAGATGGCATTTTACTTTGCAAGGGTTGAAGATATTGTGGGAAAAGAAGAAAATGCTGGTTACCAGCATTTTTTCTCTTACCAGCATTTTTTTCTCTTCTACCTCAATGTTTTCAAAAGCCCCTTTCCCGGGCGTCTTAAACACAAAATTGTTTGGTAAAGAGTAAAGGAACGACATTGCATGGCCACATCGAGCCAGCTTGGTGACCCGAGATCTTGAAAAGTAGTCAACGGAGTACATGGACCAATCGGCAAGGTCCCCAGACATAGATCTGATATAGCATGCCTTTGGCACGTTATAGCGTTAGGAATCAAGCCAGAATCGCAAACATAGACACTGCACGGGCTGGAAAATGTGCTGGTAGGCGAACTGCGTAGATTCATCGGGCATTGATCTTGAAGTTAAGAATAAGTTTTAGCGACAGACGCTGGGAAGTAATTCAGGTTTGAGATAGACACGTTTGCTACTGAGTTAGATTGTATTGATTGATTGTATGGTGTTTAACGCCGTTTTCAACATTATTTTAGTTATATCGCGGCGGCCAGTGCACCTATCCATGCTTTCCTGGAATCTCTGTTACTAGTACTCCGCACAATATTCTTCCCAAGCCACTGGCTGCTTTCCCACATAACCATCGTCGAAACAATGGTCCGCGGTGAGAGAGGAATGAATCCTGTCGCAATGACTCGGAAAGAAATTGGCCGATCCGGGGATCGAACCAGCGACCTCCTGTTCTCAAGTCCTGCATGCCACCGACTGAGCTACGGGGCTCGGCTAATTAGATTGAAAAAATAAACTCAGCAAAGTGATATCAGTGATCAAATGTGAGCCATGCGCTCTGAAAAGAGCGCTTAATGCATCTGCAAAAGTATCGATGCAGGTCACCCTGCCCAGTCCGCGCAGGCTGCCATGGATCGAAACATTTTGCTATTTGTAAATTTTCAGCAAGTCCGTGGTCAATTCTACTTCATGATTTAGTCCTTTGTTAGATAGGATGTACTTTATGGATCCATAATTATGTGATGATTTACTTGGTATCATGCATCACGGAGATGCATTAAATCCCCTTTTGCCTGAGCATGGCTCAAATCTTTTCACCACCGGCTCCTAGTTTCTTGTGAACTGTAATGAAAACTACACCCTTCACACTACAATAAAAGTGGCTAGGAAGATACAGTAATGTTGTTTTACATTGTTGAATTAGTAACAGTTTTGGTTCTACGGTCTATTACAACATTATTGCATGTATTATATTATTGAGCCTTTTATTATTGCGCCTTTTTTGTCTAGTAAATATAGAACTATATTGTATCTTTCTGTTTATGTGATGTGTTACGCCATTTGAATTTTTTTTTTAAAGCTGATTATGGTATTCAGCAGTAGGAGGGGATTGATTCTCGTCTTAAACAGTCTTTCGTCGAAAAGAATTTTTGCCAAGCCGGAAATGGGTTACGGAGTTGCTTTACACATTCCTTATTTAAATGTACTGCTAAATAAACTAAATAAAAACGAGAAATATCATTTAAATAAAAAGATTGACGGCGTAAATTTACCAGCAAAAAGACAGGCGCCCTTAAAAGAAACATGTCCACATTTTATACCAATCACAAATTTCTATTTATTCATTTGTTATCAGTACCAAACAGTTGGTCAAAAGCCAGCACATTCAGCTACGTCGAAAATCCAGTATAAAAAAAAAACCCGAAGTATTGCAATCATATCTCTTTTCACAATAACGAATCTTAAAATAGGGCAGTGTAACCTAAAGATCAGACTGCACGCCCTGTACAGTCTGATCATGATCTACACCGGTTTTTATTCGCGCTTATCAGCCTATAGGCTAACCCCGTGACTTAGTTTCTGTGTCCCATTTTATAGCTGTGTGAAACAGTACTCCCGGGCATAGAGAAGTCAAAGCCAATGTTTTGGGGTGTTTGGTACAATCGCGTCCTTATTTACTAATTGACAAAATACCTTGATGTGACAGTTTACATCTTCAAGCATTGTTACCTTGGTAACGCGTCTAAACAAGCATATTTACAGAAGAAATTAACCGGTAGACGCCCGAAATACTGACAGCTGAAATATAACACTTTCTTTCTTTCTTTCTTTCTTTCTTTCTTCCTTTCTTTCTTTCTTTTCAGTCATTGCAAAACTTTGTTGATGAACTTTGTAGGTGTACGAGAGGTGTTCAATAAATACGCAGAAAAGTACTGTCATTCTCTTTAAATATTGTTTAAATGCAGCACAATTGATACATACTGTAGACAAATTAATTCTTTATTGACAGTATAAATTTCAGGTCAATATCTGAACAACTTCAAAAGATATGGTTGTTATAGCAACGTCATCACTCAAAAACCGACCCAACGTCATCCAGCGTCAATTTTACGTCATTTTATTTGCATTACTTTTTTTATCGTTTCTTTCACATACCTAGATGAGATCGCTGTCTAAAGAATTCCATCTTTTTTCAGAATACTCTCCTTGAAAAATATAGTACACCTTTCGCATCGTTTCACCCATGAATAGAAGCGTTTCCTGACGGCACCAGACTCAACGGAGGCAATCGCAGACTGCACTGCACTCTTTAAGTTGTGTTATCGACGTCGACCGTCCGCTCCTCTTGTCAACTGTCACACTTTCATGACCGTCCTTGTACCGCACATACCATTTGTATAAAGCCATTTTCTTCACTGCTGAATCGCCGTATGCCTTGATTAACATTTCAGTCGTTTCTTTTCTGGACTTTCCATTTAAAAGACAAAATTAAACTGCAGTTCTCTGTTCGGTGCTCATTTTGACGCACGTGAATAAACAATATGGCGGCCAAACGCTCATATGGCGTCAAAAGTAAATGTGACTTCATGAACGTCATGCAAAGAGTTGGTGCCAAATCATGACAAAATTTGGTGAAAATATCTGATCAGATACAAAAGAGACACGTCGTTTAGCACACGGCAAATGCTGTCGTTTTATTGCATTTTGGGCCGGGTTTTGGAACACGACGTTGCCATAACTACCATATCTTTATAAGATGTTGAAATAATAACTTTAAATTTATTCTTTCAGTACAGTATTAATTTGTCTATAATATGCATAAATTTCGCAGTATTCAAGCAATATTTGAGAGAATTACTGTACTTTTCTGCGTATTTTTTTAATAGCCCTCGTATAAAAAACCTTTATCCTGCTAAATAAGTCAAATGAAACTCTCAAGCCGATAGTAAAAACCCGAATAATGCCATTACAAACTTATTTCTTGGAGAAATATGTCTCCTTATCGGACAGGAGCCCGCCCGGGTAGCTCAGTGGCTAGCGTATCTTGTGACCTGGTGGTTGCGAGTTCGATACCCGGTTGAGACAAACTTTCTCTCAAACGATTTTTCGCCTCTCACCTCTGATGCAAGTGAGAAAAGTAGTCAGTGGCTTTGGAAAGAAAGCTGTGTTAGCACTGGTGTGAGCAAGCCAGGAAACACATGGGTGCGTCACTGACCGCCATGATATGACCCGGGCTATTAAAATGGCGTTAAACTCCGATACAAACCAAACCTTATCGGACAGAGTAGATCAAAGATCAGACTGCACGTTCTGTGCAGTCTGATCTTAATCTACACTGCCCGCAAAAGGTCAGCGAGTCGTGCTTAGCGGCTTAGGGGATAAAAGGAATGTGTGTGTTGTAGTAACTTCCCTGGTACTAGTATCTGCTTCTCGCTGCATCATGGTCGATCTTTATTCTCGCGCAATATCAAATTTTCTCTTGCGGCTCCAAGCAAAACAACATCCAGTAAAGTTACTGGTACTTACTACATATTATTCAGTATATATTCAACAAATCTTTTTATCGATCTATTTTGTGTACAAAGCGGCTGAATTATGGAGTAGAATGGTACTTTGACACGCTGAAAATTTCCCATTAGCGAAAAGTTTTGACTAGTATCAACTGACACGAGTTTATAGTTTTTGCAGATACATTAACCCACCTTACACAGAGCATTACCCATATACTCGTATATGAAGCTTTTTACTTACGTAACGAATTTACGGGGCTTATTGCCAACTTGAATTTAGCAGTATTAATAAGGCGATTTCAAAAGTTAATATTCAAAACATTATCCTATTTCTTCGTAAACATATACGTCTGACTTTCACGTAGGAATTTTTGTCTGTTGAATAGTTTTCCTCGTTGTTTGATGTCTGATTTATAATAAATGATGACTTGTTTTGTTAGATAAAAAGATATTCTACAAATATTCTGATATTCATTACAATTACCGATTGTTTACAAATACGTATAGTTACGACAGTCCGTTGTACATATTGATGTCTATTTTATTGTAACATATAAACATACTATAAAGCAACTTTGATTATACAAGCGTCACAGTCGTTATGTCATTCAAATTGACACCAGGTGGCGTCGCGAGATCTGGGCAGGATCATCGAGAGTGTCATCTAACATTTTGGATGGTTTTGAGTATGGTACACCTATTAGTCAATATCAGACTGCAAATGTACGTTGAAAAATACTTTGACCAAAACAGGCCTAAAATTATAACAGCTGCAGCATGTCTGACTACTTAAAAATTGCCATCTCATTTACATTTGAGCACCATACTCTGTGAAAAGGGTTCTTTATGCATCTGCAAAAAGTTTCGACTCATGTCAGCCTGCGCAGTCCGCGCAGGCTGACATGAGTCGATACTTTTTGCTGCTTATAAATTCCCTGCATGTCCAAGGACCATTCTACATCTAGATTCCGCTGGTTGTTAGACAAAATGGGTCTGACTGATCCATAATTATACGATGACTTGCTTGACATAATGCCCCAAGGAGTCGCATTAAGCCCCCTTTTGCCAGAGCATGGATCAATTATTTTATCCTCAAAGGGTTAACTCTTTAGCCGACGGCACAATTTTAGACTCGTCCATAATGAAATCATTTGCAGACGATAAATTTAAATGTGAGATCTGTCTTTGAAAAAGAAAAGAGAAATAAAACATAGTTAGAAATTGAGAAAATGCTGGTCTGGGCATTTTTCTCCTTCTTCCACAATGATTTCAGAAGCTTCTTCCTCTGAGCCGGAAATGTATGAGACACAGAAAGATATGTATAGGTGAACTTTCACCGTGATATTGCTGAAGTACAGTTGCAAACGGCGTAATATCAATCAAAGTACTGAAAGTACTGACAGGCTAGCGAATTTGATTAATTGATTGTTTGACCCTGTTTTCAACATTATTTCAGTTATGTAGCGGTGGACAGTGCATATATCCATGCTTTCCTTGAGTTTCTTCTACCAGTACTCAGCACAATATTCTTTCCTAGCCACTGGCTGCTTTCCACATAACCATCGTCGAAATGGGAGAGAAAAACGAATCCTGTCGCAATGACTATCATCAATCCTCAGAAAGAAATTTGCAGAGTCGGGGATCGAACCAGCGGCCTCCTGTTCTCAAATCCTGTACGCTACCGACTGAGCTGCTGGGGCTATGCGTGCTTTCGTTTAACTATAATCCAGTATAAGTTTAACCCCTAACCTGCTAAAAATGTTAAATGAAACTTTCAAGCCGATGGTAAACACCTGAATATTGCTATTTCAAAGTTACATTTTTAAAAAAAAAAATATCCTCTTATCGGACAGTGTAGATCCAAGATCAGACTGCACGCTCTGTGCTGACTGATCTTAGTCCACACTGTCGGCAAAAGGTCATTGAGTTGCGGTAGTGCTGCTAAAAGAAACCCCAGGAAAGCATGGATAGGTGCTCTGGCCGCCGCAATATCACTGAAATTATGTTGAAAACGGCGTTAAACACAATACAGTCAATGAGTCAATATCCAGTAGTTCAAGATATAGTTAACTATTTACTCTCCTTACAAAACCAAAAATTTTACATTCGTCCAAATTCAAAGCTGTTGCAGACCATAAATTAAATGCGACTGAACTGATGAAACGTCATTCCAAAAGGGCAGAAAAAAATGTGAGAAAAGGAGAAAATGATGGTTATCAGCATTTTCTCCTTTTCCCGCAATATTTTCAAAGGGATTCTTCCCCAGTGTCATTAAAACATGGAATTGTTTGATAAAGGGTTAATATTCAAGAGGTAGAATAACTGTTCAGCATAACAGTGTAACTATACACAATGATGTAAATAATGAATGACAAGGGTTCTCTGTCCAGTGAGGGTTGATATAGCTTGGCATTTGCCACAAGTTAATACCTAGGTGTATTCATTAATAGATTCATTCATAATGTTACAGAGGTGTAGGAATAAGTGATTCTCTGCTTTGCATAGGTCACTTAATTTACATATAAGCAAAGATCATGTACCTTATAAATGACATCTTGTTCACTTAATTACTTTGTAAGACAACATGTTCAGCTTAGAGAGGTAGAGATTTAGTTGTTTTTGTCTAAATTGTCATATATAACAGAATTAAGATTTCTAACAGAAAGAAGTATTTTCTGCGAGGCAGTATTTGGCAACTGTGGGTTTTTTTTATTTACTTTGAATCTAGGTCAGTCTTGATGCCTATAGACTAGCTTCGCTAGCTGAAAATGAAATTTCTCAACTCGAACACTCCACGTGATCTTTATAATAGATCCATACTCTGGGAAAAGGGGGTATAATGTATCTCTGCTGTGCATCGTACCCTGCTAGTCATCATATAATTATGGATCCATAAAATCCATTTTGTCTGACAACCGACTGAATCATGAGGTAGACTAGTCCTTGGACAAGCAGAAAATTGACTAATAGCGAAAGCAAAAAGTATCGACTCAGGTCAGCCTGCGCGGACTGCGCAGGCTGACCTGAGTTGATACTTTTTGCAAATGCATTAAGCCCCCTCTTTTCAAAGAGCACAGCACAATAACATTCTTCTTCTTTACTATTTCAGATGAGGTTCTCCAACTAAAGCTAAAATGGGGATGTACCAAAACGGTCCAGGGGGCGAGTCCATCGAAAACTTGCACCATAAAGACGATAGAGACGGCGCGGAGTCGTCTGCTTCCGAATATCAGGAACAAGAACGCGGGAAAATTCTCGTCTGCATTACCTTCATCATCGAAATTTTCATTTTAGCAGGACTGATTGTCTTGGAATATTTCCTGAGGTAGGCCTATGTCAATAGTTTATAATCAATCGACTACCATTAAATATTCTTACGTACAGATGTAAAGACCATGTTGCCCGGCAGGTTTATATACACCATTCTGAAATATAGTGTTCATTGCGAAGAGAATGGACAGTGAACAGATGATTTGTTACCAGCATTTTCTTCCTTTCTCACAATGTTTTCAAAAGACGTCTTTTTCAGGGTCGATAAAACTCATGATTGTGTGGTAAAGGTTTGAACTACCCATATCTATTTTTGCCTTTTGACTTCACTGCTGTGGTACCCCCGAAAAATTAATCTCTATCTTTGCACCACCCTTAGTATTTGAGGCATGCTCTGGCAAAAGGCGGCTTAATGCATTTCCATGATACCTTATACCAAGCAAGTCATCATATAATTATGGATCCATAAAATCCATTTTGTACAACAACCGCCTAAATCATGAGATAGACTTGTCCTTGACATGCAGAAAACTGACCAATAGCAAAAAGGTTTCGACCCATGTCAGTCTGCAGGGACTGCGCAGGCTGATATAGGTGGCTACTTTTCGCAGAAGAGTTAAGTCCCCTTTTCACAGAGCACTCATTTGTTGTTGGTGCTTATTACTTCTGTTGTTTTCAGATGGACAACGAAACTGCCAATGAGAAAACTTAACTTTACTTGTAACGATCCAGGAATACTTTATACCGAGGACGACCCGGCTTTGTCCTCGTTTGACTTCAACGCCGTGGTGCCCAAAAAAGTTATATACTCATTAAGTCTGTGTGTACCACCTTTTGTTGTGAGTAGTCCTAGGTCTTCTGTGAATTTCGTTTGTCCTTTAATCTCTCTCTCTCTCTCTCTCAGAAGATTTAAGTATATCCTTTGTTTTTCCCCAGAAATTTTGGTACCTCATGGACTTATTGTTCATAGAATCAAACGAAAATATCTGAAATTGGAAGGTGAAGGAAATGGACGGTTAAAAATCAAAATGTCTAAATGTATTTGAACCATGCTCTGGTAAAAGGGAGTTTAATGCATTTGCAAAAAGTATCGTTTCAGGTCAGTCCACGCAGGCTGACCATGGTCGAAACTCTTTGCTATTGGTCAACTTTCTGAATGTCAAAGGACCAATCTACCTCATGGTTCAGTCGATTGTTAGAGTAAATGAATTAAATGAATCCATAATTATGATGACTTGCTTGGTATAATACATTACGGAGATGCATTAAATCCCCTTTTGGCCACAGCATGGCTCGTTTCTTTTCTGTCAACTTTTTCTTTCTTGTCAATAAAAGTACTCTGACGGTATTTGGTTAAAGCTATGCCTTTCAGTCTCCATTAGGAGTCCTGAGTGGGTCAGTGGTAAAGTGTAGGACTCGTAACCTGAAGGCTCCGGGTTCGAGCCTCACTTGAAGCACCGTTTTTTTCGTGGGAGTGTCCTTGGGGCAAGACACTTCTGGGCTAGACTAGTACTGGCGAAACCCAGGAAGCAGAATTACATGAATAGCTGTCGCCTAATATGACTGAAATAATGTTGAAAGAGACATAGAATACCATTCAATCAAACAAACGAACAAACAAACAGTCTCCATTACTTCTTTGATTTTTTCGTTTCCTGACAGATGCTGATAGGCGAAGTAGCTGTTTGGGCATTCACAGAGGACAACCAGAAATCTATACGTGTGTGTTGTAAACCTGTGAACGTACCACAGATCTGTCGTAGACTGGTTCGGTTTGTCGGTAAGCAGACAACTCCTCTTGTTCGGGTCAGCTACTGAAATGCTTTTGCCCGCATACATACATAGCTTACAATATGACCCTTACTTTGTGATAAGATAA